>JAVSCE010006683.1:0-66349 GCA_032199065.1 Smutsia gigantea | reverse complement strand
GAGTCCAGTCCAGTGGCCATGGCTAGGTTTTGGTTACATGTTGGATAAGGTGTTCAGGTACGATATGATTATGCTTATAGTCAGTGACTGGCTTTGAATTGAGGGCGATGGCCAAATTGAGGTTCATGGATACTGTGAGGCATAGGTGACCTTGATGGTCATGTGGAGGGGGCAGGTCCCATTGCCAAGTCTGGGGTTAGGGTTAGCAGTTCCGTAAGGTATATGGGAAGAGGGTGTTACTCTCAGTGTGAGGATCTCGGTCTGATGTGAGGGTGAGGGCAATATTGAGTTTCAGATGTATGGTGAGATGTTGGTGGAGTCAATGTTGATAGTGAGAGTCCAGGTCTAGGTGGCAAGTCTAGGGTTAGGGTTAGGTGTTCAGTATGGTGTACCTGGAAGATAAGGTGATGGTTAGATTTAAGCTGCACATCTGATGTAGGGGAAAGGGCGAGGTTGAGGTTCTGTCTTACTATGAAGCGTAGGTGACAGTGAAGGTGACAGGGTGGGGTCATGTCCAGTGTCCAGGGCCAGGTTTTGGTTTTTTTGTACGGTAAGGTGTAGGTCAAGGATTGCATTACAATGAGAGTTAGAGTCCGGGTCTGACGTGAGGACAAACGCCAGATTGAGTTTCAGGTTTACGGTGAGGCATATGGGACGTCGATGGTGACAAGAGGGGTTCAGGACCAGGGAACATGGCTAGGGTTAAAGTTAGGTGTTCAGTAAGGTGTTCAGGAGGATAGGTTATTGGTTAGAGTTAGTGTCCGGCTCTGATGTGAGGATGATTGCAAGATTGAGTTTGAATGTTATGGTGAAGCATGTGTCATATATTTCGGGTCTGGTTGGAGTCCGGTGCTGGGTCCATTGCTAGGGCTAGGTTTACATGTTGGATAAGGTGTTTGGGGAGCATATGATTATGATTAGAGTTCGTGTCCGTCGCTGAAGTCAGCGCGATGGCGAGATTGAAGCTCATGTTTACGGTGGGTCATAGGTGAAGGTGATGGTCACGTGGAGGGGGCAAATACCATTGCCGGGGCTTGGGGTTAGGGTTAAGTGTTACGTAATGTGTATGGGAAAGAGAATGTTACCTTTAGTGTGAGGGTCTGACTCTGATGTGAGGGGGAGGGCAAGACTGTGCTTCGGTTTATGGTGACATGTGTGTGACATCAATGTTGATGGGGAGGTATCAGGTCTAGGTGGCACGGCTAGGGTTAGGGTTCTGTTTTCGGTGAGTTGTACAGGTAGTGTAGGATTGCGGTAGAGTTAGGTTCAGGATCTGAAGTGAGGGTGAGGGCCTGATTCGGTTTCCGAGCTACGGTGAGGCATGGGTGATATCGCAGGTGAAGCGCAAGTGTCAGGTCCTGGAGCTACGGCTAGGGTTAGGTTTAGCTGTTTGAAAGGTGTAGGGGAAGCATAGGTTTACGGTTAGAGTGAGTGACCAGCTCCAATGTGTGGGCGAGGGCAAGACTGAGGTTGATAATTACAGTGAGGTGTTGGTCACATCGATGGTATTGAATGTTTCAGGTCCAGTGGCGAGTGTTAGGGTTTGGGTTAGGTGTACGATAAGGTGTCGGGGAAGAATTGGGTTACTGATAGAGTTAAGGTCTGGTTCTGATGTGAGCGCAGGGCGAGATTCATGTTCTGAGTTACACTAAGTTGGGGGTTATGTCAATGATGATGGGGACGGTTCAGGTCCAATGGCCAGGGCTACGGTTAGGGTTAGGTGTTTGGTATGGTGTCGGGGAAGAATTGGGTTATGGTTAGAGTTAGCGTCCGCATCTGATGTCCAAGAAAGGGCAAGATTGAGGTTCAGTGTTACTATGAAGCATGGGTGTCGACGAAGTTGACAGGGTGGAGTCATGTCCAGTGTCTAAGGCCAGGGTTTGGTTTTGGTGTTCAGTAAGGTGTACTGGAAGGATTGCATTACGGTTAGAGTTTGAGTCTGGGTCTGATATGAGGACGAAGGTGAGATTGAGTTTCAGGTGATGGTGAGGCTTGTGGGACATCGATGATGATGGGTGGGGTTCAAGACGAGGGACCAGGGCCAGGATTAAGTTTCGGTGTTCGGTAAGATGTTTGAGGAGGATAGCTTTACGGTTAGAGTTTGTGTCCGGCTATGAATGGAGGGCGATAGCGAGATTGAGGTTCATGGTTACGATGAGGCATAGGTGAGGTTGATGGTCATGTGTAGGGGCAGGCCCCATTGGCAGGGTTTGGGTTAGGGTTATGTTTTTCATAAGGTGTATGGGGAAGAGAGTGTTACTGTCAGTGTGAGGATGTGACTCCGATGTGAGGGCAAGGGCAAGATTGAGTTTCAGGTTAATGGTGAGATGTTGCTGATGTCAATGTTGGTAGAGATGGATCAGCTCTAGATGGCAGGGCTAGGGTTAAGGTTAGGTGTTCCATAAGGTGTATGGGGAATAGAGTGTTACTGTCACTGTGAGGATTGGGCTCTGATGTGAGGGCAAGGGCAAGACTGAGGTTCAGGTTAATTGTGCGATGTTGGTGATATCAATGTTGATGGAGAAGGATCAGGTCTAGAATGTAGGGCTAGGGTTAGGGTTAAGTGTTCGTTATGGTGTACCTGGAATGTAAGGTTATGGTTACAGTTACGGTCCACATCTGATGAGAGGGAAAGGGCGAGGTTGAGGTTCTGTGTTTCTTTGACACGTGGGTGACAGTTAAGGTGACAAGGTGGAGTCATGTCCAAGGTCCAGGGCCAGGGTTTAGTTCTCCTGTTCGGTAAGGTGTAGGGGAAGGATAGCACTATGTTTAGAGTTAGAGTCTGGTTTTGATGTGAGGATGAAGGCAAGAATGAGTTTCAGGTTTACCATGAGTCTTATGGGACGTCGATGGTGACGAGTGGGTGTCGGGACCATGGACCAGGGCTAAGTTTAACGTTAGGTGTTCGGTAATGGTTTTTGGGAAGATAAGTTTAAGGTTAGAGTTAGTGTCCGGCTCTGATTTGATGATGATTGCGAGATTGAGTTTGACTGTTACAATGAAACATGTGTGACATGGTTTAGGTCCAGTAGGAGTCCGATCCACGGGCCATGGCTAGGGCTACGGTTACATGTAGGATAAGGTGTTCGGGGAGGATATGATTACGGTTATAGTCAGTGACCGGCTGTCAAGTGAGGGCGAATTCCAAATTGAGGTTCATGGTTACAGTGAGGCTTAGGTGACTTGATGGTCACGTGGAAGGGGCAGGTCCCATTGCCTAGGCTAGGGTTAGCGTTAGGTGTTCCGTAAGTTATATGGGGAAGAGAGTGTTACTCGCAGTGTGAGGATCTCGCTCTGATGTCAGGGCGTGAGTAAGATTGAGGTTCAGGTGTATGGTGAGATGTTGGTGAAGTCAATGTTTATGGGGAGGGATCAGGTCTAGGTGGCAGGGCTAGGTTTAGGGTTAAGTGTTCGGTATGGTGTCCCTGGAAGTTAGGGTTATGGTTAGAGTTAGGGTCCGCATCTGATGTGTAAGAAAGGGCAAGTTTGATTTTAAGTGTTACTATGAAGCATGGGATTCGACGAAGTTGACAGGGGGAGTCATGTTAAGGGTCCATGGCCAGGGTTTGGTTTGGTGTTCAGTAAGGTGTAGTGGAAGGATAGCATTACGGTTAGAGTTAGTGTCCACGTCTGATGTGAGGGCCAATGCGAGATTGAGGTTCAGGTTTACGGTGAGGCTTGTGGGATGTCGATGATCATGGGTGGGGTTCAAGACCAGGGACAAGGGCCAGGGTTAAGGTTTGGTGTTTGGTAAGATGTTCGGGGACGATAGGTTTACGGTTAGATTTTGTGTCCGGCTGTGAATTGAGGGCAAAGGTGATATTGAGGTTCATGTTTATAATGAGGCATAGGTGAGGTTGATGGTCATGTGGAGGGGCAGGTCCCATTGCCAAGGCTAGGGTTAGGGTTATGTGTTCCGTAAGGTGTATGGGGGAAGAGTGTTACCGTTAGTGTGAGGGTCCTACTCTGATGTGAGGGAGAGGGCAAGATTGAGGTTCAGGTTTATGGTGAGGCGTTGGTGACATGCATGTTGATGGGGAGTGATCGGGTCTAGGTGGCAGGTTTAGGGCAAGTTTAGGTGTTTGATGAGGGGTACCGGCCTGATTGGCCTGCAGTAGAGGTAGATTCAGGCTCTGATGTGAAGTAGATGGCGAGATTGAGGTACAGAGCTTCAGTGAAGCGTGTGTTATGTCGATGGTGACAGCGTCAGATCCTGGGGCCAAGGCTATTGTTAAGTTTAGGTGTTTGTAAAGGTGTACAGGAAGGGTAGGTTTACGGTTAGAATTTGTATCTCACTCCAATGTGTTGATAGGGGCGAGATTGTGGTTTAGGTTTACTGTGAGGCATTGGTGACATTGATGGTTATTGTAGCTTCAGGGCCAGGGGCCAGTGTTAGGGTTTACTTTTGGTGTACGGTAAGGTATTGTGGAAGGATTGGTTTACGGCTACAATTACGGTCCTCCTCTGATGTGAGGGCATGGGCTATATTGATGTTCTGGGTTACAGAGTGTCGTGCGTTACGTCAATGGTGAGTGGGAGGGTTCAGGTCCAGTAGCCAGGGCTAAGTTTAAGGTTAGGTGTTCTCTATGGCCTACCTGGAATACAGGGCTATGGTTAGACTTAGGGTCCGCATCTGATGTAGGGGGAAATGCGAGATTGAGGTTCAGTGTTACTATGAAACGTGGGTGATGATGAAGGTGACTGGTTGGAATCATGCCCATGGTTCATGGCCAGGGCCAGTGTTTGGTTTTGGTGTTCGGTAAGGTGTAGTGGAAGGACAGCATTACTGATACAGTTAGAGTCCGTGTCTGATGTGAGAGCGAGTTCGAGACTGAGGTTCACATTTCCGGTGAGGCATGGGTGACATCCATGGTGATTGTGACGGACCAGAGCTAGGGTTGGTGTTAGTTGTTCTGTTTTTGTACGGCTAGGATAGTGTTATGGTGGGAGTTAGAGGTCATCTCTGATCTGAGGGCGACTGCGAGTTTGAATTTCAGTGTTTCAGTGAGGCCTGATTTCCATGCTGATGGTGAATGGTTGGGTTCACAGTGAGGGTTAGCATTAGGTTTATGTATTCAGTAGAGTGTACAGGGAGGATCGAGTTATGGTTAAAGTTAGGGTCCCGCTCTGATATGGGGTTGAGGGCGAGATTGAAGTTCAGGGTTATGGTGAGGCATATGTGTCATCGATGGTGACGGGGAACTTCTGGTCGACGGGCAGGGCTAGGCTTAGTGAGAGGTATAAAAAAAGGTGTACATGGAATATAGGATTATGGTTAGAGCTATGGTCCAGCTCTCATCTAAGGGTGAGATAGAGGATCATGTTTATGGTGAAGTTTTGGTCACCTCGATGGTGACTGGTCCAGTGGTCTGTGCTAAGATTAGCGTTAGGTGTTGGACAAGGTGTATGGGGAGGACATGGCTGTGTTTAGAATTAGAGTCTGGATCTGATGTGAAGTCTTGGCGAAATTGAGATTCAGGGTTCTGGTGAGGTGTGGGTCATGTTGATGGTGAAGGGGAGGAACCAGGTCCAGGGGCCAGTGCCAGGGTTATTTTTAGGTGTTTGGTAAGGTGTTGGGGGTCATAGGTTTACAGTTAGAGTTACCTTCTGGCTCTGATGTGTGGGCGAGAGCCAGACTGAATTTTAGTTTTGCAGTGGGTTGTGGGTCTATTCAATGGTGACGTGGAGTTGTCAGGTCCACTGGCCAGGGCTTGGGTTTTTGTTAGCTGTTGGATAAGTTGTTCAGGGAGGATAGGTTTACGGTTAGAGTTAGTGCCCCGCTCTGATATGAGGACAATTGTGAGATTGAGTTTGAGGGTTATAGTCGAGTGTGTGTGACATTGATCATGTCAGGTAGGTGTCCAGTCCAGAGACTAGTGCTAGAGCTGGGGTTAGGTGTTGGGTAAGGTGTTTGGGGAAGACAGATTTACGATTAGAATTAGTGTCCGGCTCTGAAGTGAGGGCGATAACAAGATTGAGGTTCAGGGTTATGGTGAGGTGTGGGTGACGTCAATGTTGATGGGGTGGGATCAGGTCTAGGTGGCAGGGCTAGGGTTAGGGTTAGGTGTTCAGTGAGACGTACGGGGAGGATAAGATTGTGATAGAGTTAGGTTCAGGCTCTGATGTGAGGGCATGGGAGAGACTGAGGTTCAGAGCAACGGTGAAGCATGGGTGACATCGGTGGTGATGGGAAGGGTAAGGTCCAGGCGCCAAGGCTTGGGTTAGATTTAGGTGTTTGGAAAGGTGTACGGGAAGGGTATGTTTATGATTAGAGTTAGTGTCCAGCTCCGATATGTGGGTGAGGGGGAGATTGGGGTTTAGGGTCACTGTGGGGGTTAGTGACGTCAATGGTGACTGGAGCTTCAGGTCCAGGGACCAGTGTAACTATTTGGTTTAGGTGCAGGACAAGGTGCCAGGAGAGGATTGGGTTACGGTTAGTGTTAGGGTCTGACTCTGAGGTGGGGGCAGGGGCGAGATTGATGTTATGGGTTACAATGAGTCATGTGTTATGTCACTGGTAATGGGGAGGGTTCAGGTCCAGTGGCCAGGACTGGGAGTTAGAGTTAGTGTCCGCATCTGATGTGGGGGAAAGGGCGAGATTGAGGTTCAGTGTTACTATGAAACAGGGGAGAGGATGAAGGTGACAGGGTGGAGTCTTGTCTACAGGCCAGGGCCAGGGTTTGGTTTTGGTTTTCGGTTAGTTGTAGTGGATAGATAGCGTTACGGTTAGAGTTACAGTCTGGGTCTGATGTGAGGGCAAGGGCGAGATCGAGTTTCAGGTTTATGGTGAGGCATGTGTGATGTCAATGGTGACGGGTAGGGGTCAGGACTAGGGCAACGGCTAGGGTCACGCTTAGGTGTTTGGTAAGGTGTACAGGGAGGATAGGGTTAGATTTGAGTAAGGTTCTGGCTCTAATGTGAGGGCAAGGGCGAGACTGAGGTTCACGTTTACGGTGAGGTGTGGATGACATCCATTGTGATTGTGAGGGACCAGAGCTAGGGCTAAAGTTAGGTGTTCTGTTTTTGTATGGTGAGGATAGTGTTACAGTGGGAGTTGGGGTTCAGCTCTGATATGAGGGTGATGGCGAGTTTGAGTTTCAGTATTTCAGTAAAGCCTGGGTGATTTCGATGGTGATGGTGAGTGGTCAGGTCACTGGGCCAGGGTTAGGGTTAATTTTAGTTGTTAAGTAAAGTATACGGGGAGGATACAGTTATGGTTTGAGTTAGGGTCCCACTCTGATGTGGGGTTGAGGGCCAGATTGAGGTTCAGGGTTTCGGTGAGGCATGTGTGACGTTGATGGTGAGGGGTATTTCAGGTCCAGGGGCCACGGCTAGGCTTATTGTTAGGTATTCGAAAAGGTGTACACAGAGGGTTTATTTTTAGAGTTAGGGGCTGGCTGTGATGTTAGGGGGAGAATGAAGATCATGGTTACAGTGACGTGTCAGTGATATGGATGGTGACTGGTCCATTGTCCTGTGCTAGGGTTACTGTTAGGTGTTTGATAAGGTGTACGGGGAGGATAATGCCATATTTAAAATTAGGGTCTGGCTCTCATGTCAGGTTGTTGGCGAAATTGACATTCAGGGTTCAGGTGAAGTGTGGGTGACGTTGATGGTGATGGGGATGGGCCAGGTCCAGGGGCCAGTGCTAGGGTTAGTTCTCATGTTTGGTAAGGTGTACCAGGACGATAGTTTTACAGTTAGAGTTACGTTCTGGCTCACATGTGTGGGCGAGTGCCAGATTGAATTTCACATTTGCAGTGAGTTCTGGGTGTAGTCAATGGTGACAGGGCAGTGTCAGGTCCACTGGCCAGGGCTTGGGTTTTTGCTGGTGTTGAATAAGGTATTCGAGGAGGATAGGTTTACGGATACAGTGAGTGTCCAGCTCTGATGTGAGGGCAATTGCGAGATTGAGTTTGAGAGTTATGGTGAAGTGTGTGTGTGACATCAAACGTATCAGGTAGGAGTCCCGTCCAGTGGCCATGGCTAGAGCTAGGGTTGGATGTCGGATAAGGTGTCCAGGGTTGATAGGTTTACGGTTAGAGTTAGTGTCTGGCTCTGAAGTGAGGGCCCTGGCGAGATTGAGGTTCAGAGCTATGGTGCAGCATGGGTAGCATCGATGGTGACGGGCAAGTGTCAGGTCCAGGAGCCATGGCTAGGGCTAGGGTTAGGTGCTTGGAAAGGTGTACAGGAAGGAGAGGATTACGGTTAGAGTTAGTGTCTGACTCCGATGTGTGGGCAAGAGTGAGATTGAGGTTTAGGATTACAGTGAGGTGTTGGTGACATTGATGGTGACGGGACATTCAGGCCCATTGGGTAGTGTTAGGGTTTTGGTTGGTGCACGGTAATGTGTCAGGGGAGAATTGGGTTACAGATAGAGTGAGGGTCAGGATCTGATGTGAGGGCGGGGGCGAGATTGATGTTCTGGGTTACAGTGAGTCGTGCATTAAGTCAGCCATGACTGGGAGGTGTCAGATCCAGTGGCCAGGGCTAGGGTTAGGGTTAGGTGTTCAGTATGGTGTACCTGGAATATAGGGTTATGGTTAGCATTAGTGCCCAGCTCTGATTTAAGGATGATTGCGAGATTGAATTTGAGTGTTAGGATGAGGCATGTGAGACGTCATTCATCTCTGGTAGGAGTCCGATGCAGTGGCCAAGGCTAGGGCTAGGATTAGGTGTTGGATAAGGTGTTTGGGGAGGATATGATTACGGTTAGAGTTAGTGTCCGCCTCTGAAGTGAGGGTGATGGTAAGATTGAGGTTCATAGTATTATGGTGAGGCATAGGTGATGTTGATGGTCACGTGGAGGGGCCAGGTCCAACTGCCAGGGCTAGGGTTAGCTTTACATGTTCCATAACTTGTATGGGCAAGAGTGTGTTACCGTTAGCGTGAGAGTCCGCCTCTGATGTGAGGGCGAGGGCAAGATTGAGGTTCAGGGTTACAGTGAAATGTGGGTGACATCGACGGTGATGGGCAAGCATCATGTCCAGGGGACAGGGTAGGGTTAGGGTTTGGTGTTTGGAAAGGTGTATGGGAAGGATAGGTTTATGGTTAAAATTAGTGTCCAGCTCTGATGTGTGGGCAAGGGCGGGATTGAGGTTTAGGGTTATGTTGAGGTGTGGGTGACATTGATGGTGATGGGGAGGGGCCAGGTCCAATGGCCAGTGCTAGGTTAGTTTTAGGTGTTTGATAAGGTGATAAGGGGATGATAGGTTTATGTTAGAGTTACGTTCTGGCACTGATGTGTGGACGAGGGCCAGATTGAATTTCAGGTTTGCAGTGAGTTGTGGGTGTAGTCAGTGTTGACGGGGACGTGTCAGGTCCACTGGCCCGGGCTTGGAATTTGTTAGGTGTTGGATAACGTGTTCGGAGAGAATCAGTTTACAGTTACAGTTAGGGTCTGGCTATGATGTGAGTGTGGGGGCGAGATTGATGTTCTGGGTTATGGTGAGTCCTGTGTTACATCAATGTTCATGGGGTGGTGTCAGGTACAGTGGCCAGGGCTAGGGTTAGGGTTCAATATGGTGTACCTGGAAGATAGGGTTATGGTTAGAGTTAGAGTCTGCATCTGATGTGGGGGAAAGGGCGAGATTGAGGTTCAGTGTTACTATGCAGCGTGGGTGACGATGAAGGTGACAGGTTGGAGTCATGTCCAGGGGCCAGGGCCAGGGTTTGGTTTTGGTGTTCAGTAAGGTATAGTGGAAGGATAGCATTGTGGTTAGAGTTAGAGTCTGGGTCTGATGTGAGGGCAAGGGCAAGATTGATTTTCAGGTTTGTGGTGAGGTGTGTGTGATGTCGATGGTGACGGCTAGGGATCAGGACTACGGGCCAGGGCTAGAGTTAGAGTTAGGTGTTCGTTAAGTGGTACGTGGAGGATAGGGTTACGATTTGAGTTAGGGTCCAGCTCTGATGTGAGGTCGAGTGCGAGACTGAGGTTCACGTTTACAGTGACGCCTGTGTGACATCCATGGTGATTGTGAGAGACCAGAGGTAGGGTTAGAGTTAGGTGTTCTCTTTTTGTATGGCGAGGATAGTGTTATGGGGGGAGTTAGGGTTCAGCTCGGATGTGAGGGCAATGGCGTGTTTGCATTTCAGTGTTTCCGTGAGGCCTGGGTGACTTCAATGGTGATGGTGAGTGGTCACGTACGTGGGCCAGGGTTAGGATTAGGTTTAGGTGTTCAGTAAAGGATATGGGGAGGATACAGTTATGGTTACAATTAGGGTCCCACTCTGATGTGGGGGCGAGGGCGAGATTGAGGTTCAGGGTTATGGTGAGACGTGTGTGATGTCGATGGTGAGGTGGAGCTTCAGGTCCAGGGCCCAGGGCTAGGCTTATTGTTAGGTATTCGAAAGGGTGTATGCGGAGGGTTGGGTTATTTTTCACATTAGGGCTGGCTCTGATGTTAGGGCGAGATTGAGGATCATGGTTATGGTGAGGTGTGGGTGATGTCAATGGTGACTGGTCCAGTGGCCTGTGCTAGGGTTAGTGTTAGGTGTTGGATAAGGTGTACGTGGAGGATAAGGCTGTGTTTAGAATTAGGTTCTGCCTCTCATATCAGGTCATTGGCGAAATTGAGGATCAGAGTTCAGGTGAGGTGTGGGTGACGTTGATGGTGACAGGGATAGACCAGGCCCAGTGGCCAGTGCTAGGGATAGTTTTGGCTGTTTGGTAAGGTGTACGGGGATGATAGATTTACAGTTAGAGTTACGTTCTGTCTCTGATGTTTTGGCGAGTGCCAGATTGAATATCAGGTTTGCAGTCACTTGTGGGTGTAGTCAATGGTGACAGGGTCGTGTGAGGTCCACTGGCCAGGACTTGGGTTTTTGCTGGTGTTGGATAAGATGTTTGATGAGGATAGGTTTAGGGTTACAGTTAGTGTCCGGCTCTGATGTGAGGACGATTGTGAAATTGAGTTTGAGGGTTATGGTGTAGGGTGTGTGACGTCGATCATGTCAGGCAGGTGTCCCATCCAGTGGCCAGGGCTAGGGCTATGGTTAGGTGTTGGATAAGGTGTTCAGGGAAGATCGGTTTTTGGTGATAGTGTCAGGCTCTGAAGTGAGAGCGATGGCAAGATTGAGGTTCAGGTTTACAGTGAGGCGTGGGTGACTTTGGTGGTGACAGAGAGGGGGCAGGTCCAATTGCCAGGGCTAGGGTTAGGGTTAGGTGTTCCATAAGGTGTATGGGGAATGGAGTGTTACCATTAGTGTCAGGGTCTGGCTCTGTTGTGAGGGGGAGGGCAAGATTGAGTTTCAGGTTTATGATGAGATGTGGGTGACGTCAATGTTGATGGGGAGGGATCAGGTCTAGGTGTCAGGGCTAGGGTGAGGGATAGGTGTTTGGTGAGGAGTACAGGGAGGATAGGATTGCGGTAGAGTTAGGTTCAGGCTCTGATGTGAGGGCAAGAGTGAGATTGAGGTTGAGAGCTACAGTGAAGCATGGGTGACGTCGATGGTGATGGGCAAGGGTTAGGTCCAGGAACCACGGCTAGGGTTAGGTTGAGCTGTTGGGAAACGTGTATGGGAATGATAGTTTTACAGTTAGAGTTAGTCACCAGCTCCGATGTATGGGCGAGGGCGACATTGAGGTATAGGATTACAGTGAGGCATTGGTGACATCGTTGGTGACGGGAGCTTCAGGTCCAGTGGCGAGTGTTAGTGTTTGGGTTAGGTGTACGGTAAGATGTCGGGTTAGAATTGGGTTACAGATAGAGTTAGGGTCCGGCTCTGATGTGAGGGTGGGGGCGAGATTGATGTTCTGGGTTATGCTGAGTCATGCGTTATGTCAATGGTGATGGGTAAGGGTCTGGTCCTGTGGCCAGGGCTAGGGTTAGTGTTAGGTGTTCGGTATGGTGTACCTGGAAGTTAGGGTTACGGTTAGAGTTAGGATCCACATCTGATGTGGCGGAAAGGGTGAGATTGAAGTTCAGTGTTACTATGAAGTGTGGGCGACGACAAAGGTGACAGGTTGGAGTCATGCCTAGGGGCAAGGACCACGGTTTGGTTTTGCTGTTTGTTAAGGTGAAGTGGAAGTATAGCGCTGCAGTTAGAGTTAGAGTCCCAGTCTGATGTGAGGGCAAGGGTCAGACTGAGTTTCAGGTTTACGGTGAGGCTTGTGTGACGTCTGTGGTGATGGATGGGGGTCAAGACCAGGGACCAGGGCTAGGGTTAGGGTTAGGTGTTCGGTAAGGTGTTCGGGGAGGATAGGTTTACAGTTAGAGTTAGTGTCCGGCTCTGATATGAGGACGATTGATAGCCTTTGAGTGTTATGGTGAAGCATGTGTGATGTCATTTGTGTCCGGTAGGAGTCTGGTCCAGTGGCCATGTTTTGGGCTAGGGTTAGGTGTTGGATAAGGTGTTCGGGGAGGATAGGTTTATAGTTAGAGTTAGTGCCCGGCTCTGAAGTGAGGGCGATGGCGAGATTTAGGTTCAGTTTTATGGTGAGGAGTGAGTGATGTAGATGAGATGGGAGGGGTCATGTGCAATTGCCATGGTTAGGGTTAGAGTTACGTGTTTTGTAAGGTGTATGGAGAAGAGAGTGTTACCGTTAGTGTTAGGGTCCTACTCTTATTTGGAGTCAAGGACAAGCTTGAGATTCAGATTTATAGTGTGGTGTGTGTGACGTCAATGTTGATGGGGAGGGATCAGGCCTAGGAGGCATGGCTAGGGTTAGGGTTAGGTGTTCTGTAAGATGTACGGGAATGATAAGTTTAAGGTAGAGTTAGATTCAGGCTCTGATGTGAGGATGAGGGTGAGATTTAGTTTCCGGGTAATGGTGAAGTGTGGGTGACTTCGATGGTGAAGGGCAAGGGTCAAGTCCAGGGGCCCAGGCTAGGGTTAGAGTTACATGTTTGGAAAGGTGTACGGGAAGGGTAGGTTTACAGTTAGAGTTAGTGTAGGTCTCCGATGTGTGGGCGAGTGCGAGGTTGAGGTTTAGGGTTATGGTGAGGCATTGGTGACGTCCATGGTGATGGAAGTGTCAGGTCCAGGGGCCAGTGTTAGGGTTAAAGCTAGGTGTACATAAGGTGTTGGGGGAGGATTGGGTTACAGTTAGAGTCAGGGTCCGGCTCTGATATGAGAGCGGGGCAAGATTGATGTTCTGCGTATGGTGAGTCATGTGTTACATCAATGGCGAAGGGATGTGTAAAGTCAATTGTCCAGGGCTAGGGTTAGGGTTAGGTGTTCAATTTAGTGTACCTGGATGATAGAATTCTGTTTAGAAATAGGGTCCGCATCTGATGTGAGCGAAAGGGTGAGATAGAGGTTCGGTTTAACTATGAAGCATGGCTAACGACAAAGGTGATAGTGTGCCCTCATGTCCAGAGGCCAGGGCCAGGGTTTGGTTTTGGTGTTCGGTAAGGTGTAGTGGAAGGATAGTATTACAGTTAGTTAGAGTCTGGGTCTGATGTGAGGGTGAAGGCAAGATTGAGTTTCACGTTAATGGTGAGGCGTGTGTGACTTCGATGGTGATGGAGAGGGAACAGGTCCATTGGCCAGAGCTAGGGCTAGGGTTAATTGTTGGATAATGTGTTCGGGGAGGATAGGCTTATGGTTAGAGTTACTGTCCAGCTCTGAAGTGAGGGAGATGGTGAGATTTAGGTTCAGGTTTACAGTGAGGCATGTGTGACATCGATGGTGATGAGTAGGGATCAGGACTAGGCACCAGGGCTAGGGTTAGGGTTAGGTATTCAGTAAGGTGTTTGGAGAGGATAGGATTTCGGTTAGAGTTAGGGTCCATATCTGATGTGAAGGCAAGTGCGAGATTGAGGGTCATATTTATGGTGAGGCGTGGGTGACATCCACGGTGATTGTGAGGTCCCAGAGCTAGGGTTAGAGTTAGGTTTTCTGTTTTGTATGGCGAGGATAGTGTTACGGTCAGAGTTAGGGTTCAGCTCTGATGTGAGGGTGATGGTGAGTTTGAATTTCACTGTTTCAGAGAGGCCTGGGTGACTTCAATGATGATGGTGAGTGGTCAGGTCCAGGGGCCAGGGCTAGGGTTAGGGTTAGGTGTTTGGAAAGGTGTATGGGAAGGATAGGTTTAAGGTTAGAGTTAGTGTCTGGATCCGATGTGTGGGCGAGGGCAATAATGACGTTTAGGGTTACCGTGATTCATTGGTCACATCGATGGTGATGGAGCTTCAGGTTAAAGGGCCAGTGTTCGGGTTAGGGTTAGGTGTACAGTAAGGTGTCCTGGGAGGATTGGGTAATTGTTAGAGTTAGGATATGGCTCTGATATAAGGGCGGGGGTGAGATTCATGTTCTGTGTTATTGTGAATCATGCATTATGTCAATGGTGAAGGGGATGGGTCAGGTCCAGTGGCCAGAGATAAGGTTAGTGGTAGGTGTTCAGTATGGTGAACCTGGAAGATAGGGTTATTGTTAGAGTTAGGTTCCGCATCTGATGTGGGGGAAAGGGCGAGAGTGAGTTTCATTGTTACTATGAAGCGTGGGTGATGACAAAGGTTACAGGTTGGAGTCATTTCCAGGGGCAAGGGCCACGGTTTTGTTTCAGTGTTCGGTAAGGTGAAGTGGAAGGATAGCATTGCAGTTAGAGTTTGAGTCCTGGTCTTATGTGAGGGCAAGGGCGAGATTGAGTTTCAGGTCTATGGTAAGGCGTGTGTGATGTCGATGATTATGGGTAAGGGTCAGGACAAATTGCCAGGGCTAGGGTAAGGGATAGGTGTTCAATAAGGTGTCCCAGGAGGATAGGGTTACGGTGAGAGGTTCCGGCTCTGATGTGATGGTGAGTGCGAGACTGAGGGTCACGTTTACAGGGAGGCGTGGGTGACATCCATGGTGATTGTGAGGGACCAGAGCTAGGGTTAGCATTAGGTGTTCTGTTTTGTACGGCAAGGATAGTGTTACAGGGGGAGTTAGGGTTCAGTTCTGATGTGAGGGTGATAGTGAGTTTGATTTCAGTGTTTCGGTGAGGCCTGGGTGACTTCGATGGTCATGGTGAGTGGTCAGGTGTAGGGGCCAGGGCTAGGGTTGGGTTTGGTGTTCAGTAAAGTGTACAGGGAGGATACAGTTAGAGTTAGAGTTAGGGTCCCACTCTGACATGGGGGAGAGGGCGAGATTGAGGTTCAGGTTTACGGTGAGGTGTGTTTGACATTGATGGTGATGGGGAGCTTTAGTCCAGGGGCTAGCGCTAGGCTTAGTGTTAGGTATTGGAAAAGGTGTAAGCGGATGGTAGGGTTATGGTTAGAGCTAGGGTCCATCTCTGATGTAAGGGCGAGATTGAGGATCATGGTTACTGTGAGGTGTGGGTCACGTCGATGGTGACGATGAGGTGTCTGGTCCAGTGGCCTGGGCTAGGGTTAGTGTTAGGTGTTGGATATCGTGTACATGGAGGATATGGTTGTGTTTAGAATTAGGGTCTGATTCTGATGTAAGGACACTGGCGAAATTGATGTTCAGGGTGCGATGAGGTGTGGGTGATGTTGACGGTGACAGGGATGGTCCAGGTCCTGGGCCAGTGCAAGTGTTAGTTCTAGGTGTTTGGTAAGGTATATGGGGACGATAGGTTTACAGTTAGAGTTACGTTCTGGCTCTGATGTGTTGTTGAGGATCAAACTGAATTTCAGGTTTGCAGTGAGTTGTGGGTGTTGCCAATGGTGATGGCAAGGTGTCAGATCCAATGGCCAGGCATTACGCTTGGGTTAGGTGTTGGATAAGGTGTTTGGGGAGGTTAGGTTTATGGTTAAAGTTAGTGTCCAGCTCTGATGTAAGGGCGATTGTGAGATTGAGTTTGAATGTTATGGTGAAGCGTGTGTGACGTCGATCATGTCTGTTAGGAGTCCAGTCCAGTGGCCAGGGCTAGGGTTAGGGTTAGGTGTTGGATAAGGTGTTCAGGGAGGATATGTTTACGTTTAAAGTTAGTGTCCGGGTCTGAGGTGAGGGCAATGGCAAGACTGAGGTTCAGAGTTATGGTGAGGCATGGGTGACGTTGATAGTGACTGGAGGGGTCAGGTCCAATTGCCATTTCTAGGGTTAGGGTTAGGTGTTCCCGTAAGGTGTATTGGAAAGAGAGTGTCACCATTAGTGTTAGGGTCCAGCTCTAATGTGAGGGCGAGTGCAAGATTGAGGTTCAGGTTTATGGTGAGGCGTGGGTGATGTCAATGTTGATGGGGCGGGATCAGGTCTAAGAGGCAGGGCTAGGGTTATGGTTAAGTGTTTGGTAAGGTGTACGGGGAGGATTGGATTATGGTACAGTTAGGTTCAGGATCTGATGTGAGGGCGAGGGCGAGATTGCCGTTCAGAGTTACAGTGAAGCATGGGTGATGTCAATTGTGACAGGCAAGGGTCAGGTCCAGGCGCCAGGGCTAGGATTAGGGTTAGGTGTTTGGAAAGGTGTATGGGAAGTATAGGTTATGGTTAGAGTTAGTGACCGGCTCCGATGTATGGTCAAGGGCGAGATTGATGTTTAGGGTTATGGTGAGGTGTTGGTGACATCAATGGTGATGGGAGCTTCAGATCCTGCGGCCAGTGTTATGGTTAGGGGTATGTGTACGCTAAAATTTTGTGGGAAGATTGGGTTACAGTTAGAGTTAGGGTCCTGCTCTGATGACAGGGAGGGGCGAGATTGATGTTCTGGGTTACTCGTGCATTAGGTCATTGGTGATGGGGAGATGTCAGGTCTAGTCATCACAGCTAAGGTTAGGGTTCGGTGTTTGGTATGGTGTACCTGGAACATAAGGTTATGGTTAGAGTTAGGGTCCACATCTAATGTGGGGAAAGGGCCAGATTCAGGTTCAGTGTTACTATGAAGCATGGGTTATGTCGAAGGTGACAGGGTGGAGTCATGTCCAGGGGCCAGGGCTAGGGTTTGTTTTTGGTGTTCGATAAGGTGTAGTGGAAGGATAGCGTTACAGTTAGAGTTAGAGTCCAGGTCTGATGTGAGGGCGAGGGCGAGATTGAGTTTCAGGTTTATGGTGATGTGTGCGGGATGTCGATGGTGAAGGGTAGGGGTCAGGACCAGGGGCCAGGACTAGCGTTAGGGTTAGTTGTTCGGTAAGGTGTACGGGGAGGATAGGGTTTCAGTTAGAGTTAGGGTCCGGCTCTGATGTGAGGGCAAGTGCAAGACTGAGGTCCATTTTAACAGTGAGGCATGGGTAAAATCCATGGTGACTGTGAGGGACCAGAGCTAGGTTTAGTGTTAGGTGTTCTGTTTTTGTACTGCGATGATAGTGTTATGGTGGGAGTTAGGGTTCAGCTTTGATGGGAGAGCGACGGTGAGTTTGAGTTTCAGTGTTTCGGTGAGGCCTGGGTGACTTCGATGTTTATTGTGAGTGGTCAGGTCCTGGGGCCAGGGCTAGGGTTAGGTGTTCAGTGAAGTGTACGGGGAGGATACAGTTATGGTTAGAGTTAGGGTCCCACTCTAATGTGGGGGCGAGGGCGAGATTGTGGTTCAGAATTACAGTGAAGCGTGGGTGACATTGACGATGACGGGCAAGGGTCAATTCCAAGGGCCAGGGCTAGGGTTAGGGTTAGGTGTTTGGAAAGGTGTACGGGAAAGAGGTTTAAGGTTAGAGTTAGTGTCCAACTCCGATGTGTGGGTGAAGGCGAGGTTGAGGTTTAGGTTTATGGTGAAGTGTGGGTGAAATTGTTGGTGACGGGCAACGGTTAGGTCCAGGGAACAGGGCTAGGGTTAGGGTTAGGTGTTTGGAAAGGTGTACGGGAAGGATAGTTTTATGGTTAGAGTTAGTGTCCAGCTCCAATGTGTGGGCAAGGGCAAGGTTGAGGTTTAGGGTTTCAGTGAGGCATTGGTGACATTGATGGTGACGGGAGCTTCAGGTCCAGGGGCCAGTGTTAGGGTTAGGGTTATGTGTATGGTAAGGAGTCGGGGGAGGATTGGGTTACGGTTATAGTTAGGGTCCAGCTCTGAGGTGAGGGCGGGGTCGAGATTGATGTTCTGGGTTACGGTGAGTGGTGTGTTACGTCAATGGTGACAGGGAGGGGTCAGGTCCATTGGCCAGGGCTAGGGATACGGTTAGGTGTTCGCCATGGTGTACCTGGAAGATAGGGTTATGGTTATATTTAGGGTCTCCATATGATATGGGGGAAAGGGCAAGATTGAGGTTAAGTATTACTATGAAGCATGGGTGATGATGAAGGTGACAGGGTGGAGTCATGTCCAGGTTCCAGGGCCAGGATTTGGTTTTGGTGTTCGTTAAGGTTTAGTGGAAGTATAGAGTTACGGTTAAAGTTAGAATCTGAGTCTGACATGAGGGCGAGGACGAGACTGAGTTTCAGGTTTATGGTGAGGCATGTGTGACATCAATGGTGATGGGTAGGGGTCAGGACCAGGAGCCAGAGCTAGTGTTAGGGCTAAGTGTTTTGTAAGGTGTACAGGAAAGATAGGGTTACAGTTAGAGTTAGGGGCCGGCTCTGATGTGAGGGCGACTGCTATACTGAGGTTCACGTTTACGGTGAGGTGGGGATGACATTCATGGTGATTGTGAGAGACCAGAGTTAGGGTTAGAGTTAGGTGTTCTCTTTTCATACAGCGAGGATAGCATTACAGTGGGAGTTAGGTTTCAGCTGTGATATGAGGGTGATGGCGAGTTTGAGTTTCAGTGTTTCAGTGAGTCCTCGGTAATTTCAGTGGTGATGGGGAGTGGTCAGGTCCAGAGACCAGGGCTAGGGTTAGGTTTGGTGTTCAGTAAAGTGTACGGGGAGGATACAGTTATGGTTAGAGTTAGGGCCTTGCTCTGATTTGGGGGCGAGGGCGAGATTGAGGTTCAGTTTTATGGTGAGGCCTGTTTGATGTTGATGGTGACAGGGAGCTTCAGGTCCAGGGGTCAGGGCTAGGCTGTGAGGTGTTGAAAAAGGTGTAATCAGAGAGGAGGGTTATGGTTAGAGTTAGGGTCTGGCTCTGATGTAAGGTTGACTTTGAGGATCATGATTATGGTGAGGTGTAGGTGACATCGACGGTGACAATGAGGTGTCTGGTCCAGTGGCCTGGGCTAGGTTTATTGTTAGATGCACCCAACACAGCATCACCTACATATGTGAAACAGATACCAACTGAATTAAATGGGGAAATAGAATGCAATGCATTCCTTTCAGGAGACTTCAACCCACCATCACACCAAAGTACAGATCAACAAGAGAAAATAAGTAAAGAGAGCACTGAACAATGTATTAGAACAGCCGGACCTAACTAACATCTACAGAACACTCCATCCAAAAGCAATAGGATACACATTCTTCTCAAGTGCACATGGAATATTTTCAAGAATAAGTCATATACTAGGCCAAGAAAAAGATCAGCAAATTCAAAAAGATTGAAATTGTACCAACCAGCTTCTCAGATCACAAAGGTATGAAACTAGAAATAAATTACACAAAGAATATGAATAAGCCCACAAACACATGGAGGATTAATGACATGCTCCTAAATGATCAATGGATCAATGACCAAATAAAAACAGAGATCAAGCATTGTGTGGAGACAAATGACAGCAATAATTCAACACGCAAAATCTGTGGGATGCAGCAAAGTCCGTGCTAACAGGGAAGTATATTGCAATACAGGCCTACCTCAGGAAAGAACAATCCCAAATGAACAGTCTAAACTCACAACTAATGAAACTAGAAAAGGAAGAACAAATGAGGCCCAAAGTCAGTAGAAAGAGGGACCAAATAAAGATTAGAGCAAAAATAAATAAAATCGGGAAGAATAAAACAATAGACAGAATGAAAGCAAGAGTTGGTTCTTTGAGAAAATAAACAAAATAGATAAACCCCTAGCCAGACTTATCAAGAAAAACAAGAGTCTACACACATAAACAGTATCAGAAATGAGAAAGGAAAAACACTAAGGACATCACAGAAATACAAAGAATTATGAGAGAATACTATGAAAAATTATATGCTAACAAACTGGATAACCTAGAAGAAATGGAACACTTTCTAGAAAAATACAACCTTCAAAGGCTGACCCAGGAAGAAACAGAAAATCTGAATAGACCAATTACCAGCAAGGATATTGAACTAGTAATCAAAAAACTACCTAAGAACAAAACTCCTGGACCAGATAGTTTCACTGTTGAATTTTATCAAACATTTACTGAAGAACTAATAGCCATCCTCTGTAAAGTTTTCCAAAAAGCAGAAGAGGAGGGAATACTCTAAAACTCATTCTATGAGGCCAACATCACTCTAATACAAAAACCAGGGAAAGGCACCATAAAAAAAGAAAATTACAGACTAATATTCCTGACGAATATAGATGCAAATCAACAAAATATTAGCAAACCAAATTCAAAAATACACCAAAAATATCATCCATCATGATCAAGTTGGATTCATCCCAGTGATGCAAGTATGGTACAACATTCAAAACTCCATCAACATCATACACCACATCAACAAAGAGAAGAACAAAAACCACATGATCATCTCCATAGATGCTGAAAAAGCATACGACAGAATTCAACAACCCATTCATGATAAAAGCTCTCAATAAAAAGGGTATAGAGGGTAAGTACCTCAACATAATAAAGGCCATATATAACAAACCCACAGCCAACATCATACTTAACAGCAAGAAGCTGAAAGCTTTTCCTTTAAGATTGGGAACATCACAAGAAAGCCCACTCTCCCCACTTTTATTCAACATAGTACTTGAGGTCCTACTAACAGCAATCAGACAACACAAAGAAATAAAATACATCCAGATCAGTAATGAAGAAGTCAAACTTTCCCTGTTTGCGGATGACACGACATTGTACATAAAAACCCCTAAAGAATCCACTCCAAAACTACAAGATCTTATATATGCATTGAGCCAAGTTGCAGGATACAAAATCAATACACAGAAATCTGTTGCATTCCTATTCACTAACAATTATATAGCAGAAAGAGAAATCAGGAAAACAATTCCATTCACAATTCCATCAAAAAGGATAAAATACTTAGTAATAAACCTAACCAAGGAAGTGAAAGACCTATACTCTGAAAAGTATATACTCACAAGACACTCATGATTGAAATTAAAGAAGATAGCAATAAATGGAAACACATCCCGTGCTCATAGATAGGAAGAATTAATGTTGTCAAAATGGCCATCCTGCCTAAAGCAATCTACAGATTCAATGCAATCCCTATGAAAATACCAACAGGGTTTTTCAATTAACTAGAGGAAATCATTCTAAAATTCATATGGAACCGCAAAAGACCCTGAATAGCCAAAGCCATCCTAAGAAGGAAGAATAAAGTGGGGGCATTACGCTCCCTGACTTCAAGCTCTACTACAAAGCCACAGTAATCAAGACAATTTGATACTGGCACAAGAACAGACCAATAGACCAATGGAATAGACTAGAGACCCCAGATATAAACCCAAGCATATATGGTCAATTAATATATGATAAAGGATCCATGGATATGCAATGGGGAAATGACAGCCTCTTCAAGAGCTGGTGTTGGCAAAACTGGATAGCTACATGTAAGGGAATGAAACTGGATTATTGTCTAACTCCATACAAAAACCTACACTCAAAATGGATCAAAGACCTTAATGTAAGTCATGATACCATAAAACTCTTAGAAAACAATAGAGGCAAAAATCTCTTGGATATAAACATGAGCAACTTCTTCATGAACATATCTCCCTAGGCAAGGGAAACAGAAGCAAAAATGAACAAGTGGGACAATATCAAACTAAAAACCTTCTGTACAGCAAAGGACACCATCAAAAGAAGGCATCCTACAGTATGGGAGAATATATTTGTAAATGACATATCCGACAAGATGTTAACATCCAAAATATATAAAGAACTCACATGCCTCAACACCAAAAAAGCAAATAACCCAGTTAAAAAATGGACAGTGGATATGAACAGACAATTCTCCAAAGAACAAATTCAGATGGCCAACAGGCACATCAAAAGATGCTCCACATCACTAATTATCAGGGAAACGCAAATAAAAACCACATTAAGATATCACCTCACACCAGTTAGGATGGCCAGCATCAAAAAGACTAAGAACAACAAATGGTGACTAGGATGTGGAGAAAGGGGAACCCTCCTACACTGCTGGTGGGAATGTAACCTAATTCAACCATTGTGGAAAGCAATATGGAGGTTCCTCAAAAAACTCAAAATAGAAATACCATTTGACCTGGGACTTCCACTCCTAGAAATTTACCCAAAGAATATAATTTGTCAGATTCAAAAGACATATGCACCCCTATGTTTATTGCAGCATTATTTACTATAGCTAAGATATGGGCACAACCTAAGTGTCTTTCAGTAGATGAATAGAAAGAAGATGTGGTACTTATACACAATGGAATACTACTCAGCCATAAGAAAAAAAATTCTACAATTTGCAACAACATGGATGGAGCTGGAGTATATTATGCTCAGTGAAATAAGCCAGGCAGAGAAAGAAGTACCAAGTGATTTCCCTCATTTGTGGAGTATTACAACGAAGCAAAACTGAAGGAACAAAACAGCAACAGACTCACAGATTCTAAGAAGGGACTAGCTATTACCAAAGGGGAAGTGTGGGGGAGGGCTGGTGGGGAAGGGGGGGATTCGGGGGTATTATGATTGGCACACATGGTGTGGGGGGGGAAGACAGTGTAGCACAGAGAAGGCAAATAGTGACTCTGTGGCATCTTACTGATGCGCAGTGACTACAATGGTGTATGGAGGGGACACGATAACAGCAGTGAGTGTAGTAACAACATTGGTTTTTCATGTGAAACATTCATAAGAGTGTATATCAATAATACCTTAAGAAAATAAATAAGAACAAACAACAAAAACCTCACAATTTTTAAGGATGAACTCTAACAGGGAGTCAGTTGGAATACAGGAGGTGTCACACATGACTAAATCAGGCCCTGAAAGGAAAAGGACTGCTGCTGCAAAGGGGAACCAGGTATCCCTGTTCCCTGAGGAGCCCTGGGCTGTCCAGTCATCCCCAGAAACCCAAAAGTAACATGTTCCCTGTGGAAGGTTTTAGACGGAGGTCATGTGAGGCATCCTTCCACACCTGGGCCTATACCAAGTGTGCACAGGTCCTGCGGCCCCACACAGGGCATGCACAGAAAGCTCTGAAGCACTGCCTGAGAGCGCATACGTTTCCCTATGGCTCAACTCCATCATTGGCCATATCCCCAAGAAAGTGTGTCTTAGAAGAAAGGGGGAAAGGGATTCAGGCCAGAAATTAGAGGAACTGGAAAAATATTTTCAAACTTAAAAGCACTTTTAAAAAGTGACTGCAACATTAAAATAAAATCCTTCAACTCTGTAACAAAGAACCTTCTCCCAAAGAAAGAAAAGAGAAAAACAGCTGTTAGGCAACCATATTCCAAACAATTTATGAGAACAAAATTTGACAGGTGCTTTTCTGTGAAATTAAAGGGAATGTGTTAAATCAGAACTCAGCTGTGAATGTCAAATATCATAATTCTCAATGAAACCTTTTCACTGATTTCAGGTGGCTGATAGGCATTAGGTAGTGGATATTTAAATATAAATTTAGAAAATAATTTCAAGGTAAAAAAAACTAAAATAACATAAAAGATCTAGGTTCCTCCAGTGCTTGCATTGGAGTCAGGAAATTAAAGTTGAACTATGAAATGCCTTAAGGATTGAGAAACCAATAGCCTCATGATGCTCCAAGCTTATGAGGTGCAAAGAGCACCTTTAGAACACAAAGAGGTCAAGGCACCCAAATATACACTGTGTCAAAAGAAGTCAGCATTTCTGGTGACACCAGAAAGGGAAAGGTACTTTTACAGCCAATCATCATCAATATTCTCTATTCTCCAGGTCATACAGAAAAGACTCCAGTCACTAATTACATAATTTTTCTTGTTCACATTTTTTGGGTAAATGACAGAATTTTTAGAATCTCCCTCCTAGCCTTAGCTCATTTACATATCAACAGGTGTTTCCCACTGCATAGAATCTGGCTGATCTGGGGCAAGGGATGGAGAGAAAGCAGCCATTCTCTCCTTCCCTCTGTTCCTGGTATATAATTGGTCTGGCATCTGCCAGTCACCAAGAACCCGCAACTGGAGTTCCTCCCAGAAGGGGTAGGAGGGAAGTAGAGAATGCATGGAGGCAGCAGAGCATGAGCCATGGCTGGAGGAGACAGTTGGTACCAAGCCAGGCCAGCGAATTCAAGCAAGCTGTAAGCAATAAAAATGGTTTCTCCCAACCTACGCTTTCCCTTATTTCAGTTTCAGCAGTTTTCATAGGGAATTTGCCCTGTTCCAGGAACATCTTTCCCCCCTGGAGCTATAACACTGTATAATTATTTGGGGCCATTAGTTTATATATATATATATATGTACACCCACACACATGCATACATTTTTATATACACAGATATATGTCCATATAACTTTAGTCTAACATCCCCACAATATTTAAATTTCTCTATCTTGCTCATGCCCATACTGGAACTTAAAAGAATAAACATGAAGTTGAACTAGTATTTCTGTTGTCCCAGGGAGTTAGGAGGTAAGATTCCTAACATATTTTGTGGTAATCAGCCAATTACTGACCCTATCTTGAGGCGGGGCAAGCAGTCCTAAATGATACTTCCCCACTGCTTGAGGGTAACTACTATTCTGGAGAACAGGATCAAGAAATTCCTTGTGTTGTTTATCTTACAGAACATATAGAGGACAGACTATGAATGATGACATAACATCTCTCATTAGAGATAGACATCATGAAACCACATGCCAGGCCTATGCTCTGCCCCCACCACCCTTTGCCCCATTCTTGAAAGCCTTAAAAGACAGACTCCTAAGCCCTTAAGTGTGCCTCCTCTCTGAGGTTGCCCACACTCCCCTTTGAGTGTGTACTTTTTGCCTTATACAAAGACTGCTCACTGCTCAACTTAACTGGGTTTTGTTTCTCTGTGCTCTTCCAGTGGTAAGTGTCTTTGTTATTTCACTATTTCATTTTATTTTCTAGACTTGAGCACAAGTCTTCACTCTCTGTTCTACTTCAAAGTATGGAAGGATTTCTGAAATCTCTGATTTAGGCAAGTTCCCATCACCTGGGAGACCCATACAAGACTGCAGCTGTATGATCATGCTTTTTAGTAGCCTGTTGGAAAATTTCCTTTCTTTGCCTTTGGGAAGTTCTCAGAACATACTCTCACACCACCCAGTGCTCTGCAGCTCCCCCAAATCCTGGGGTGTAGGGGCTTTGTTCCATGCTATGCAGATTCTAGGGGACATGGAATACCAGGTAACTGACTTTAGAAGTTGGCAAAGGACTTGCCCTATGCCAAGCATGAGTTCAATCAGCTTCCTTTTACTCCCTCTGTTCTTCCTTGTTCCCTGCTACCTGCATGGTTGCACAGATTCTGCCATTCACTACTACTCTTGCTTTAATGAATTCCTTCCTTACCTACATTTGTCTGATCTATTCAAGAATTGCTTTTTGAAGAGTCCAGAACCCTCTTCCATCCAGGCTGAAGTTTCACCTAGTGCACAGGGAGAAACCTCCCCAGATGCAGCTGCTCAAAGATATTTCTGCACCCACTCCCTTTATCAACTTATTTATTTCTCAAATCCCCATTTATATACTGAGCCTCAGAGGGTAAGTAACTTATTTTATATCACATACCTGGAGAATAGTCATTGGAACTTCACTCCCAGAAACTTCCAAGACTTGCTTTTTCTTTGCTTCTCTCTTGGCCCTTGAGTTCAACAAACTTCTAGAACACATGGAGGAGCTGTATGGCTTCCCTATCCTCCCCAACGTGGTCACAGAGGCCCAGCATAGCAGGAAGTATCTCTTGCCTTTAAGAAAAATATGCTCTTCAATTTGTGCATCCCATGCCATGTACAGGTACAGTAAAAATCCAGAAAGTCCCATAAATGTGAGGTTTTCCATAAGTCAACTACTAAACATATAGATTGGATCCACAGGTTTGCATAGCACCTTGGATTCACAGAAACATGGAATCCTGGGTGTGGGCAGTACCAGAAATCTCACTTGATCCAATCAAGTGATCATTTTCTGATAAGAGCAAGTCTTGATATTCTTTGTTCAGTAGTACATATGTGTATATTCATACACAGAAGAAAAGCATGGCTGGGTTCTTTTCAATTGTTGGTACTAAGGTTGGAATAAACCATGCAGCTCTGCCCCACCTTCTGCAACAAAAACATAACCAATGGTCAAGAATGATGGGGGTGAGCACAGGTAGAGTAGCATATGTTAGAATGGAGGCCAAATGACTTTTGGGAAGAAAGATCCGAAGACCAGTGCAAGATTTGGAAAAGCTATCAATTAAAGCCACTTTGCTTTCACTTTTACCTTAAGCTTCTTTACAATCAGAACTGTGTTATTCATCTAGTTTGAAAGTTACAATATAAAGTATGAACTTAATTTTTGCCAATTGGAGGAACATATTCTAATAAGAAGATGTTTATCTTGAGTCAGTGCTCTTAGAATCCTCTGCTTAGTGCTAGCTCTCCAGAGAAGTAGATGAATTAATTTGATCTGTAAAACATTGACCCTGCAGAGACACAAGAAAGTGTTTAGCAGAAATAGATCTGCTCTGAGGTTAATGAATCTGAAGTTTCAAGGGTCCTCATTTGTATTGGACACTTCCATCGGCCTGAGAGGTATGCTAAAAATGTCACATCATTATATTTTTTTGTAAAATTTGCAAAAGTAAAATATTTTAACTGCTATTGGTTGATGAGCACCACTATTCCTTTCCACTCCAATGTCTTCTTCATACAAATGTTGGAGTGTAAAGAAACCACAGCTAATTATAGTATGGTGGTGTTGGAGTGGCTACAATTCTGGGATCCAGCTAAGAAGGGAAGTTGAGTTGGAACACATTTAGTTTAAATTTAATGTACTTATGTGACTCACAGCCACTTCCATGTATAGTTAATTTATTGATAGTTGGCCCAGTGTAGGAATAGATTCTAGGAAGAATATTCCTATTGCCACTAGGAGCCTGACACCCCCAGCACAGAGACTAAAGATGTAGACCCACAGGTCATTTCACTATGTAAATGGGTCCTAGAGCACACATTGCTAGGAGTATGTGGGTATGAAGGTTGCATTTTCCTAGAAAACTGTCCATTTCTTCTAGGTTACCCAATTTCTTATCATATAATTTTTCATAGTATTCTCTCATAATTCTTTGTATTTTTGTGGTGTCTACAGTGATTTTTCCTTTCTCATTTCTGATTCTGTTTATGTGTGTAGACTCTCCTTTTTTCTTGATAAGTCTGACTAGGGGTTTATCTATTTTGTTCATTTTCTCAAAGATCCAACTCCTCCTTTCATTAATTCTTTCTATTGTTTTGTTCTTGATTTTATTTACTTCTGCTCTAGTCCTTATTATTTCCCTCCTTCTACTGACTTTGGGCCTCATTTGTTCTTCTTTCTCTAGTTTAATTAATTATGAGTTTTGACTATTCATGTGGTATTGTTCTTTCCTGAGTTAAGCCTGTATTGCAATATATTCCCTATTAGCATGGCCTTTGCTGCATCCTACAGATTTTGCAGTTTTGAGTTATTATTGTCATTTGTCTCCATATATTGCTTGATGTCTGTTTTTATTTGGTCATTGATCCATTGATTATTTAGAAGCATGTTGTTAAGATTCCATGTGTTTGGGGGCTTTTTTTCTTTCTTTGCATAATTTGTTTCAAGTTTTATACCTTTGTGGTCTGAGAAGCTGGTTGGTACAATTCTGATCCTACTGAATTTACTGAGGCTTTTTTTGTGGCCTTGTATATGATCCATTCTTGAAAATGTTCTATGGGCACTTTAGAAGAATGTGTGGAGAATTTAGAAGAATCTGCTGCTTTTGGGTGGAGTTTTCTGTTGTTGTCTGTTAGGTCCATCTGTTCTAATGTGCTCTTCAGTGCCTCTGTCTCCTTACTTATTTTCTGTCTGGTTGTTCTTTCCCTTGTAATGAGTGGTGTGTTGAAATCTCCTATAATAAATGCATTGCGTTCTATTTCCCCCTTTAATTCTGTTAGTATTTGTTTCACATATGTTGGATGCATTGATATTTATAATGGCTATATCATGTTGTTGGACTGACATATCATTATGTAATGTCTGTCTTTGTCTCTTGTTACTTTCTTTGTTTTGAAGTCTATTCGTCTGATACAGGTACTGCAACACCTGCTTTTTTCTCCTTATTAGTTGTATGAAATATCTTTTTCCATCCCTTCACTTTTAGTCCGTGTATGTCTTTGGGTTTGAAATGAGTCTCTTGTAGGCAGCATATAGACTGGTCTTGTTTTTTAATCCATTCAGTGACTCTATGTCTTTTGATTTCATACCATTTACATTTAGTGTAATTAATGATAAATATGTACTTATTGTCATTGCAGGCTTTAGATTTGTGGTTACTAAAGATTCAAGGGTTGCTTCTTTACTATCTGTCTAACTTAACTCAGTATGCTGTTACAAACACAATTCTTTTTTTCCTCCTTTTTCTTCCTCCTCCATTCTTTATATATTAGGTATTATATTCTTTACACTTTATCGCTTGACTGACTTTAGGTGTAATTGATTTAAGTTTGCATTTGCTTTATAATTAATCAGTCTACCTCCTTTGCTGTGGTTTCATTTTCTCTGGTGACAGTTATTTAGCCTTAGGAACATTTCCATCTATAGCAGCCCCTCCAAAATACACTGTAGAGATGGTTTGTGGGAGGTAAATTATTTCAACTCTTGCTTATCTGTACATCGTTCAATCCCTCCTTTAAATTTAAATGATAATCTTTCTGAGTAGAGTATTCCTGGTTCAAGGCCTTTTTGTTTCATTGCATTACATATATCATGCCACTCCTTTCTGGCCTGTAAGTTTCCTGTTGAGAAGTTTGATTCTAGCCTGATGGGTTTTCCTTTGTATGTGATCTGTTTTCTCTCTCTGGTTGCTTTTAATACTCTGTCCCTATCCTTGATCTTTGCTATTTTAATTATTATATGTCTTGGTTTTGTCTTCCTTGGGTCCCTTGTGCTGGGATATCTATGCACCTCCATTACCTGAGAGGCTATCTCCTTCCCCAGATTGGAGAATTTTTCAACAATTACCTCCACAAAGATACTTTGTATCCCTTTTTCTCTCCCTTCTTCTGGTACCCCTATAATGTGCATATTGCTTTATTTGGATTGGTCACACGGTTCTCTCAATACTCTTTCATTCCTAGAGATCCTTTTTTCTCTCTGTGCCTCAGCTTCTTTGTATTCCTCTTCTCTAATTTCTATTTAATTTACCATCTCCTCTACTTCATCTAATCTGCTTTAAAATCACTCCATTGTATGTTTCATTTCGGATACTGTGTTTTTTAAAGTATGTATCTCATTCTTGAATTCCTCCCTGAGGTCTTGAATATTTTTCTGTAGCTCCATGAGAATGTTTCTGATTTTTATTTTGAAAAATCTTTCAGGAAGATTGGTCAGTTCAATTTCACTTGGCTTTCTTTCTCTTATCTGTGGGATTTTGGTTTGAATCAGGTTCCTTTGATGTTTCATATTTGTAGGTGGCACCCTCTAGTGCCCAGAAGCTCTACTCTCTGTAGCTTCTGAGCCCTTGGAATGATGGCGGGAGTCTCAGGCGAGTGGTGCTGGTGCCTGTTGGGAGGAAAGAACTCTTTCCTGCTTCCCAGCTGCATTGCCTGCCTCCATTGCCAGGGTCAGTGGGCCAAGTGTGCAGGGAGAAGCCTCTATGCTATCCACTTGTAGCTGCCTTAGGCAGGGCTTCCCTCTGGCTGGCCTGGTGCAATCGTGGGGGGCAGCTGGTTTTTAAGCCAGTGCCCACCAGGAGGAAGGAGCAACAGGCTGAATATTGTGGTATGGGCCTTGTAGCTGTGTTATCAGCCAGGGGGATGGAGTGTCTAAAGCTCCTGAAAGTCCCCAACCTGCTGGGCTGAGTGTGCTGGGAAAATTTTATCCATCTGTCCTTTCTCCTGAGCAGCAAGCTCTATGCAATCTTGCCCCTTTAGCAGCCATCTCGTTATTAGAAAGTCTGTCAGAGTGCCCACCTTTCTTTTGTCCTAGAGCATCCAGATGTGGGTACCTATTCTCCACAAGCAACCGGAATCTCAGTCTCTCCACGTATTTTGTCTGTCTTAGCTTTCCAAACCCACTAATATTCAGAGCACCATGTAATGTAGGTTCGTGCTCCTAGAGCAGATCTCCAGGGCTGGGTGTTCAGCAGTCCTAGGCCTCCAGCCCCTCCTTGCTCCATTTATCTTCCTCCTGTCAGTTAGCTGGGTGGGGGAAGTGCTTGGGTCCCACCAGATCATGGCTTTGTTACTTTACCCTTTTCTGTGAGGTCTGCTCTGTTCCACAGGTGTAGGCAGTCTGCCTCAGCCTTCTTTCCTGTTGCTCTTTCAGAATTAGTTGTATTTGCTATATTTTCATATTATATGTGGTTTTGTGAGGAGGTTTCTGTCTCACCTCTCACCCACCATCTTTTCATTATTGTGAAAGGATACACCTATCTTAGCAACTTTTAAGTATAATACAGTATTATTAACTATAGTCTCCACCCTGTACATTAGATCCCCAGTTCTCATTCTCATAACTTAAACATCTACCTATCGCCAAAACCCCACCCTACTCCCAGCCCCTGGCAACTACCTTTCTATTCTCTGGTTCTTTGAGTTTGGCTTTTTTAAATTCCACATATAAGACTACACAGTATTTGTGTTCTCTGACTTTTCACTTATTTCACTTAACATAATGTCCTCAAAGTTCATATATGTTACAAATGGCAGGATCTCCTGTTTTTGGCTGAATAATATTTGTGTATGTGTGTGTTTGTGAGAGACATTGTATTTATTCATCATCCATTTACGGGCACTTAGGTTGTTTCCATATCTTGCCAGTTTGAAATTTTTAACAGTGCATACCTACTGTCTTCTCCTTTTCCATTCTTTACCCTTATGAATTCATACTCATTTCTTTAATGTCTTTCTCACAAGATTTTGGGAAATAGCAAAGATAAATACAGATGTTCAGTCTGCCATATTTAATTAGATGACCCTATCAATTGTCATGGAAACAGCTCATATTATTTCATTATTAAGAAAACTATTATGGTGGTGGTAAGGACAGTTCTTTAGCAAATCCAGTACTTGGATGGCTCTTTCTGGGTCATTTTGGCTAAGGTCTCAATCTTAGGACAGAAGAGAAATGCAGTAATGACATCTTGGGATTGTGAAGGCCAGAACTTTCTACCCCACATTTATAGGGAAAATGGAAATTTTATGGCCAGCATTCCTACCTGATCTTAATATTGCCCATTGTATACATGCAATGACATAATACTTAGCCTGCTGCACAGAGTCCTGCTTGCATACCCCTTGGCAGTAGGCTGTTTATGATTGATAGAGCTCCTCCCTGAGCAAACTGTCAGTCATGGAAGTATCAGCTGTGGGGAGGAGTGGAGAGGAAACACACATGTACCAGATATAATGGCCTGGCATTTGGCCAGTCACCAGAGAGACCTGCCTACAGAGTTCTGCTGGGTGCTAGGATGCAGAGAGAAAATCCAGAGCACTGCTCTGGGGAGCAGGAGGGAGCAGAGATGAGCCACCAGCAGAGGCAGCAGGCCTTGGGGTAGAGACTAGAGCCAGGGCCAGAGACTGAGGGGGTTCTAGCGCTTGACCTACTTCTGTGATAATAAGGCTTGGTATAAGCCCCTTTTTACCCACAACTTCTGTTGTCATTATTTGGTCTCACTGAATTCGTTGTGAACTTTCCTGGAGTGGGGATACCCCTCCTCCCACAAACAACAATATTCAAGACTCTTTTAGAAACCTAGACTATCTTAAAGAATGTAGAAGTCATTAGGAAAGTAAAATGTTAGATGATGTTAATAGCCTTGTTATATCTACCATACCATATGAATCAGGCATTAAGTACAAGGTCAAATCTGACTCCAGAATTAAAGATTTCACAAGGATTTTATATAATTTTGAAATTACAATTATTTTTTAAGTCTCTTCAATTTGAATTCTTTCAAAGTCTGCTCCCTTTGGTCACCATTGAAAAAAGCAGGCAAAGGAAAGATTTCCCTTGTCTTAGTGGCCAATAGTTTATCCCTACTTCGTCAAAATAGGCCATGACCAGGGCCCTCAAAATTAGGTGAAAATTAAAAATCCTATATCACCAATCTTCTATGTATCAAGTATGAAATTATTCATCTTGTTCACACTGGGCTATAAGAAAACAAGTCTCCAAACCTTAATATATGTGAAAGGAGGAATCAGAGACAAAGCATACAAAAAGGAAAAGCAGCATTCTTGCAAATAAGCTGCAAAGGAGGCATACTTCAAGAACTGACTCATTAAATACAAAACACTTCAAGTATACTAACTTTTTAATTGCCAATGTTACTGAATTTGTAATTAATGTATTCATGCAGAAAAAAGATTTCTCACAGCTAACATCTACGTATGTCACACTATATCTGAAGACATCAGTTTTTAAAAAGTCAGAGGTACATTTCTATTGTTAGGGAGTCAGTAACTTACAGGAAGTGCTCAAGATTTCTTTTGACTTAGAAACTAAAACTAGGCAGAATTAACTTATTTCTTGTTTCTCTCAGAATGCAATGTGCCTTGACTGTGGAACATAATGGGCACACTTATTCATGATGGTGGCAGGACCATGTCAATTTTACTTCCACAGTAGATATCCTAACTCAATTAGTTGCTAATAAATTAGACTAAGAAAGCCATTATGCAGATGAGTAAAGCCAAGAAGCCATTCAATGTCAATTAATATCGATGGAGCAGGTTTCCCTGTGTTCCAGAGCTTTATACTTTATTTATATATATTTATAGCCTTATATATAAATGACAGTCCTTTGTATTATCATTAAAATCATATCCCAACAATTTAGTTTATCAGGATAACACTAATGGTGACTAAATGGACACAAAAGACCTATAATAGAGATTGGCAAACTGTTTTTTGCTAAGATTTTTTATGGTTTCATGACTTACATTTAGGCCTTTGATCCATTTTGAGTTTAATTTTGTGTATGGGGTTAGACAATAATCCAGTTTCATTCTCTTACATGTACGCACCCAGTTTTGCCAATACCAGCTGTTGAAGAGGCTGTCATTTCCCTAATGTATATCCATGGCTCCTTTATTGTATACTAATTGACCGTATATGCTTGGGTTTATATCTGGGCTCTCTATTCTCTCTATTCTGTTCCATTGTTCTATGGGTCTATTCTTGTGCCAAATTATCTTGATTACTGTGGCTTTGTAGTAGAGCTTGAAGTCAGGGAGCATAATTCTTCCCACTTTATTCTTCCTTCTCAGGGCTGCTTTGGCTATTAGGGGGTCTTTTGTGGTTCCATATGAATTTTAGAACTATTTTCTCTAGTTCATTGAAGAATGTTGTTGGTATTTTGATAGGGATTGCATTGAATCTGTAGATTGCTTTAGGCAGGATGGCCATTTTGTTAATATTAAATCTTCCTATCCATGAGCATGGAATGTGTTTCCATTTATTGGTTTCTTCTTTAATTAGTCTCATGAGTGCCTTGCAGTTTTCAGAGTATAAGTCTTTCACTTCCTTGGTTAGGTTTATTCCTAGGTGTTTTAGTATTTTTGATGCAGTTGTGAATGGAATTGGTTTCCTGATTTCTCTTTCTGCTAGTTCATCATTACTGTATACAAATGCAACAGATTTCTGTGTATTAATTTTGTATTCTGCAACTTTGCTGAATTCAGATATTAGATCTAGTAGTTTTGGAGTGGATTCTTTAGGGTTTTTTATGTACAATATCATGTCATCTGCAAACAGGGACAGTTTGACTTCTTCCTTGCCAATCTGGATGTCTTTTATTTCTTTGTGTTGTCTGATCACCATGGCTAGGACCTCCAGAACTATGTTGAATAAAAGTGGGGAGAGTTGGCTTCCTGTCTTGTTCCCAATCTTAAAGGAAAAACTTTCAGCTTCTCGCTGTTAAGTATAATGTTGGCTGTGGGTTTGCCATATATGGCCTTTATTATGTTGAGGTACTTGCCCTCTATACACATTTTGTTGAGAGTTTTTATCATGAATGGATGTTGTATTTTGTCGAATGCTTTTTCAGCATCTATGAAGATGATCATGTGGTTTTTGGCCTTCTTTTTGTTGATATAGTGGATGATGTTGATGGATTTTCGAATGTTTTATGATCCTTGCATCCCTGGGATGTATCCCACTTGATCATGATGGATGATCTTTTTGATGTATTTTTGAATTCAGTTTGCAAATATTTTGTTGAGTATTTTTGAATCTATGTTCATCAGGGATATCGATCTGTAATTTTCCTTTTTTGTGGTGTCTTTGCCTGGTTTTGGTATTATAGTGATGTTGGCATTATAGAATGAGTTTTGGAGTATTCCCGCCTGTTCTACTTTTTGGAAAACTTTAAAGAGGATTGGTATTAGGTCTTCACTAAATGTTTGATAAAATTCAGCAGTGAAACCATCTGGTTCAGGTGCTTTTTTCTTAGGTAGGTTTTTTGATTACCAATTCAGTTTCTTTGCTGGTAATTGGTCTATTCAGATTTTCTATTTCTTCCTGGGTCACCTTGGAAGGTTGTATTTTTCTAGAAAGTTGCCCACTTCTTCTAGGTTATCCAGTTTGTTAGCATATAATTTTTCATAGTATTCTCTCATAATTGTTTGTATTTCTGTGGTATCCGTAGTGATTTTTCCATTCTCATTTCTGATTCTCTTTGTGTGTGTAGACTCTTTTTTTCTTGATACGTCTGGCTAGGGGTTTATCTATTTTGTTTATTTTCTCAAAGAACCACCTGCTGCTTTCATTGATTCCTTCTATTGTTTTATTCTTCTCAATTTTATTTATTTATGGTTTATCTTTATTATGTCCCTCATTCTACTGACTTTGGACCTCATTTGTTCTTCCTTTCCTGGTTTCACTAATTGTTAACTTAGACTGTTCATTAGGGGTAGTTCTTCTTTCCTGAGTAGGCTGTATTGTAACACATTTCCCTCTTCGCATGGACTTTTCTGTGTCACACAGACTTTGTGGTGTTGAATTATTATTGTCATTTGTCTTCATGTACTGTTTGATCTGTTTTTATTTGGTCATTGATCTGTTATTTAGGAGCATGTTATTAAGCTTCCATGTGTTTGTGGGATTTTCATTTTCTTTGTGTTATTTATTTCTAGTTTCACACCTTTGTGATCTGAAAAGCTGGTTGGAACAATTCCCGTCTTTTTGAATTTACTGAGGTTCTTTTCGTGGCCTAGTATATTATCTATGCTTGAAAATGTTCCATGTGCACTTGAGAAGAATGTGTACCCTGTTGCTTTTGTATGGAGTGTTCTGTAGATGTCCATTAGGTCCATTTTTTCTAACATGCTGTTCAGTGCCTCTGTCTCTTTACTTATTTTTGGTCTGGTTGATCTGTCCTTTAGATTTAGTGGTGTGTTGAAGTCTACTAAAGTGAATGCATTGCATTCTATTTCCCCCTTTAATTCTGTTAGTATTTGTTTCACATATGTAGGTGATCCTGTGTTGGGTACTTAGGTATTTATCATAGTTATATCATCTTGTTGGACTGACCCTTTTATCATTATGTAATGTCCTTCTTTGTGTCTTCTTTCTTTCGTTGTTTTGAAGTCTATTTTATCTGATACAAGTACTAAAACTCCTACTTTGTTCTTCCTATTAGTTGCATGAAATATCTTTTTCCATCCCTTTACTTTCAGTCTGTGTTTGTCTTTGGGTTTGAAGTGTGTCTCTTCTAGGCAGCATATAGATGTGTCTTGTTTTTTATCCTTTCAGTGACTCTACGTCTTTTTATTGGTGCATTCAGATCATTTACATTTAGGGTGATTATCGATAAGTATGTACTTATTGCCATTGGAGGCTTCAGATTCGTGGTTACCAAAGGTTCAAGGGTAATTCCCTTGCTATCTAACAGTGTAATTTAACACACTTCCTATTCTATTACAAACACAACATGAAGGTTCTTTCTTTTCTCTTCCTTTTTCTTCCTCCTCCATTCTTTGTATGTTATGAGTCATATTCTGTACTCTTTGTCTATCCCTTGGGTGACATCTATTTAGCCTTAGGAATAGTTCCATCTTTAGGAGTCCTTCCAAAATGCACTGTAGAGGTGGTTTGTGGGAGGTAAATTCTCTCAGCTTTTGCTTATCTGAATATTGTTTAACCCCTCCTTCAAATTTAAATGATAACCTTTCTGGGTAGAGTATTCTTGGTTCATGGGCCTTCTGCTTCATTGCATTAAATATATTGTGCCACTCCCTTCTGGCCTATAAGGTTTCTGTTGAGAAGTCTGATGATAGCCTGATGGGTTTTCCTTTGTATGTGACCTTTTTTCTCTCTCTAGCTGTCTTTATCCTTGATCTTTGCCATTTTAATTATTATATGTCTTGATGTTGTCTTCCTTGTGTTGGGAGATCTGTGCACCTCCATGGCTTGGGAAACTATCTCCTTCCCCAGATTGGGGAAGTTTTCAGCAATTACTTCCTAAATGAAACTTTCCATATCTTTCTCTCTTTCTTCTTCTTCCTGTACCCCTATAATGCGAATATTGTTCCATTTGGATTGGTCACACAGTTGTCTCAATATTCTTTCATTCTTAGAGATTCTTTTTTCTCTTTGTGCCTCAGCTTCTTTGTATTCCTCTTCTCTATTTCTATTCCATTTACCATCTCTTCTACTACATCTAATCTGCTTTTAAATCCATCCAGTGTAAGTTTCATTTCAGATATGGAATTTCTTAATGATTGACTCTCCATCTTAAATTTGTTCCTCAGTTCTTGAATATTTTTCTGTACCTCCATAAGCATGTATATGATTTTTATTTTAAACTCTCTTTCAGGAAGATTGGTGAGTTCAGTTTCATTTGGCCCTTTTTCTGGGGTTTGTGAGATTTTGGTCTGAACCAGTTTCTTTCGATGTTTCATACTTCTATGTGGTGCCCTCTAGTGCCCAGAAGCTCTAGTCTCTGGAGCTCCTCAGCCCCTAGAGTGAGGTTGGGGTAGTAGGGGAGTGGTGCTGGTGCCTGGGGGTAGGAAAGATCTGTTTCCTGATTCCTGTCTGTGGTGCCTTTCTCCAGTATCAGAGCCAGTTGGGCGAGCACACAGGTGTAAGCCTCTGTGCTTGGCATCTCTAGTTGTTGTAGGTGAAGCCTCACTCTGGCTGGCCTCATGCCAGAGCAGTGACTGCCGGTTTGCCAGCCAATGCTGTCAGGACAGGAGGAAGGCTCAGCAGGCTGCATATCACAGTGGGGGGCCTTGGAGCTGAGTAGTCAGCCAGGGGGATGGAGCACCTGAAGCTCCCCAAAGTTCCCAACCATCTGGGAGGAGCGCACCCAGACTACCTTGTCCAGCTCTCCCTTCTCGTGTGCAGGAAGCTCCGTGCAAACCCTGCCCCTTCAGCAGCTCTCTTGCTGCTAGGAAGCCTCTCAAACCTCCTGCCTTTCCTTTTTCCCAGAGTGGCCAGATGTTGATTCCATCCTCCTCAAATGGTCGGAATCTCAGTCTCTCAAGCACTCCACCTGTCTGAGCTTCCCAACCTCCAGAGCACCACAAAATGTATGTTTCTGCTCACAAAGCAGATCTCCAGGGCTAGGTGTTCAGCATTCTGAAGTTTCCATTTCCACCCACTGACCTCTCCATTTCTCTTCCTCCCACCATTGAGCTGGGGTGGGGCAAGGGCTTGGGTCCTACCAGATTAAGGTTTTCCTACATTACCCTGTTTCATGAGGTCTTCTCTGTTCCTGAGGTCTGTATGCAGTCTGGTTCAGCTTTCTTTCCTGTTGCTGTTTTAGGGTTAGTATTATTAATTAACTGTATTTTCATACTATTTGTGGTTTTGGGAGGAGTTCTCTGTCTCACCTCTCATGCTGTCATCTTGAATAAGGTGTTGAATCTCTTTGGAATTTTTCAGTTTATTTGATTCTGCATCTCTGTCATTCCATTACATAATTTCTTATATTTTATAACTCTTGGTTGAAATTCTCACTTTGTTCATGCATTTTTCTCCTAACCTTGGTGAACATCTTTATCCCCATAAGTGAACTGTTTATCAGGTAAGTCACTTATCCCTATTTCAGTAAGGTCTGTTCCTAGACTTTTATCTTCTTTAGTTTGGGACATATTCCTCTGTTTCTTCATTTTTCTTGATTCTCTGTGTTGGTGTCTGTGCATAAATTAACCAGCCACTTGTTCTAGTCCCCAAGGGGTTTCTTGTGTAAATGAAACTTTTCATCCACCCAGACACTGTCTCATGGTTATCTCTCAATCCTGTGTGTGGTTTTACAGCAGCCTTTGGTCTTCTTAGTAGCTCCTAGTAGTTTATGGCATAACAAGAGCTGTCCGTGACCTGAAAGGGAGGTGTAATTCAACAACTAGATGCAGTGTGATTGGGACCAGACACTCAGGAAGCATTTTGAAAGTACGTATATAGTTTCTTTTGGAGAAATACTGGGCTTGGGTGTTTATTTCTATGCCCTCTGCACTGAACCCTCAGGAGGATAGTCAGTTAAGAATTGTTTCTTTGTGGGCTTCAGTCCTCTGGGACATATGTGCAAGCCCCACTGACCAATAGTGCCAGGCTGACATGGGATGTACCTTCTGACAAGCTCCTTCCCAGGAGAGACTGGTGACCTGGAGTTGGGCAGAGAGGGAATGCAAAGCTGGCACCTGAGGACCTCCCTGGTCTCCAGTGAGGACTACATTCTGCTGGTAGATGTGTTTCAAATTAGAAGCCTGATACTTATTCTGCTACTTTTACAATATGCAAATAGGCCTTTTTCACTGAGATGCTGTCAGGTCGGAGTTTCTGAATGCTACCTCCCTAGCATTTTGTAGAAAATCAGCAAGAAATGTCTTTGCTCTAATCTTGTGGGTCTTGTGGATTTAATCCCAGGTGGCTTTCAGAGCTAGATGTTTTGGGGCTTCATCCCTCAGAAGGAATCTTGAAAGTTGGGACACTGGCTGATGCCTCCAACCTCCTCACTATTCAAGAGAAGCTTGGAGTTGTATGTGACTGTGCCTAGGGTTTGGGTTACCATCAAGATAAGATAGTGTCTCTACCTATCTTACCTGTCTCAACATGGGTTTTTTTCTTGTTTACCCAACATGTAAGAGTCAGCTCATTGATGAATTTCTCTCAGAGAAAATTACACTCTATGGAACTGCAGATTCTGGGCCTATCTGGGAAGTGATGAGTTCAGGATCCTCTTGTGCCACCTACTTGAACTAGAACCTCCTGTCCCCTTTTAACTAAGACTCAGCATCCACGCATCAGCAAAAGTACATCTGTACAATTAAAGATTCACATAAACAAATTAACTTCTTATCTCATGGAAATAGATAATAAAATACAGACCATGAAAAAGTTAGCAGAATCAGGGAAATAAAGTTCAGAGTGGAAATAAATGGAATAAAGATCTTAAAAGCAATAGAAATGATTAAGAAAATAAAATCTAGCATTCTAAAAGTAAATAAATTGACAAAACTTTATCTAGACTAAGACAAAAAGAGATAAAACTAATCTTAAACCCAAGCCTAATGCTAAACTTAGTATATGATGTTAACATTATCCTTATATCAAAAATAGATAAGGACACTCCAAGAAATGAAAACTATACACCAATAGTGCTGATGAATATAGATACATAATTTCTCAACAAAATATTAATAAACTTAATTCAACAACGCAACGGAAAGATCATACACCATGATCAATATTAATTTATTCCTGAGATGCAAGGATGGATCAACATATAAAAATCTGTAGTACCTTTCATACACTGCATTAATCGAATGAAATATAAATATCATATGATAATCTTAAAAGATGCTGAAAAAGTATTGACAAAATGCAATACCTTCATGATTAAAACCTTCAACAAATTTGATATAGAAGGAACATACCACAAGACAATTAAGACCATCTGCAACAAACTCACATTTAACATCATATTAAAAAGAAAGGTTGAAATCTTTTTGTCTATGATTAAGAACAAAACACGTATGCCTTATCTCACTCCTCATATTCAACACAGTACTGGAAGTCCTAGCTAGAACAATCTGGCAAAATAAAGGAATGAAAGGCATCTCAATTAGAAAAGAAGGAAAATTTTCATTGCTGAAGATGTTATATTCTTATCTATAAAAAATATCCTAGAGATTCAACTGAAACTCTGTTGGAACTAATAAACAAATTCATTAAGTTACAGGATATAAAATCACCATACGGAAACTAGTTGCATTCCTGTACACTAACAATGAAACATCTGAAAAAGGAGTAAAGAGTATTATCTCATTCACAATAACATTAGAAACAATAAAATACTTAGCAGTAAACTTAATCAAGGAAGTGAAAGATTGTACTATGAAAAGCACAATATATTGCTGAAAGAAACTGAAGACACAAACAAATGGAAAGATAACCTGTGTCCCTGGAACAAAATCAATATTCTTCAAATGTCCATATTACTCACACCCATCTCTATAGTCAACACAATCCCTATCAAAATTCTGATGGCATTTTTCATAGGAATAGAAAACACAATACTAAAATTTGCATGAAACCACAAAAGACACTCAATAGCCAAAGCAGTTCTGAAAAAGAAGAACAAAGCTGGAAGTATCACATTCCTGACATCAAATTATCCCACAGGCTATGCTAACCAAAACAATATGGACCTACTATAAAAATAGATAAGCCAAGAGAACAGAGTCCATAAATAAACCCTTGTATATATTGTCAACTAATATGTAAAGAAAAAGGCAAAAATGCTCAATGGGGAAGGCTCGTCTCAATAAAAAATTGTGTTGGAAAAACAGGATAACCACATGCATAAGAATGAAATTGGACTTCTATCTTCAACCACTCACAAACATTAACCATAAATAAATTAAAACTATGACCTGAAACCACAAGATTCCTAAAATAAAAGAAAGGGAACAAGCTCCCTGAAACTGGTTATAGCAATGATTTTTAGGATATGGCATCAAAAGCACAAGGAACAAAACCAAAATTAACAAACTGGACTACATCAAATTAAAAAGCCTCTGCACAACAAAAGAGCAATCAAACATCAGTGAAAAGACAACACAGAGAATGACACAAAATATCTGTAAACCATATATCACAAAGTATTTGTAAACCATATATCAGATAAGCAGTTGATACCCATAGATACAAAAAACTCATGCAACTCAATAACAAAACAAACAAGCTAATAAAAAATGGAGAGCAGAACTGAAGAGAAATTTTTCCAAAGAGACAACCAAAAGGCTCACAGTTATATGAAAAGGTGCTGAACAGCACTAACAACCCAGGAAATGCAAAAAGAAAACCGAAATGAGATTCACCTCACATCTTTAGAACGGCCACCATCAAGAAGACAAGAGATAACATGTCGGTGAGGACGTGTAGAAAATGGACGCTTATACATTCCTTTTGGGACTGTAAATTCTTTTAGTCACTATTAAAAATAGTATGGGGTTTACTCAAAAGGCAACAAATAGCACTTCCATAGGACCCAGCAATTCTACTTCTGCCAATATATACAGTGAAAATAAAAACAGATATTAAAACATATCCATGCCCACATGTTTATTTCATCATTATTCAAAAGAGCCAAGATACGTAAAATACCAGTGTCTGTCAATGGATGAATGGGAGAAGAAGACTTAGTATATACATACAATGGAATATTATTGAGCTATGAGAGTAAGGAAATCCTATAATTTGTGGCATCATGGATGGAATTTGGGATCTATATGCCAAGTGAGATAAGCCAGAGAATAATGTCACTAATGTTAAATGTCATTAATCTGTGGAATTTTAAAAGTCAAATTCATAGAAATAGAGAATCAAATGGTGGTTACAAGCAGCTTGAGAGCAAGAGAATTGATGTTTTCAAAGTATGCACACTTGCACTAGAAGAAAATTAATCTAGAGATCTAATACACTGCATAGTGATTATAATCAATACTTTATTATAAACCTCACAGAGATCTGTCTCCTGAGAAAGACATCAAGAATCCTTACAAACAGACTTGTCACACATTTTTTTTATATTTTTAAGAAGAGTGCTTCAGAGAGCATACCTATGCCTGCATGGGGCCACACATTTATTCACACTGCATTCTTTCCTGGGCAGGGGAAAAGCCCTCACATACTTTCCCAGAGGTGCAATAATTCCCTTTCTCTCAATCATGCCCATGTGGAAGCTCATGAAAGATTTGGCAAAGCCTTAAAACACCCCTTCACTTATAGTTCTTAATTAAATGAAATAATTCGTGAGATTCATCAAAATTGAGACCCCCAAAACATTAAGAATCCAATGAAACACCAAGGATAATGATGTAAATGTAATGGCATCCGTTTTGCATGAACTTATTCAAGTCTGATATCAATAAGGCAAATCAATAGTCAGTGCTCTTACATATGTTGTTATTCTTTCAACCAGACCACGGAGACCAAAAGATTTTTAAAAACTGGCCAGAGTTGAGAACTCAGACTATCCTACTGGCTATTTTCTCTCTTGGTCTTTAAGGCTTCCAGGAACATATCAGCATAAAAGTAACTCTAACCATTCTACTCCATCTATTATATCACCTCATATAACCATAAATTATTACAGCATAAAATTCAGAACACAGACAATAGGAGAGAATGTATACCAGATTTCTGTGTTTATTCTTCATTTTGGCAATATTGAATATTCAATAACTCTATATTACAATGAATTCTCACACAAGTTTCTTCCTACCAAACATGAACAGATGTTGAAATATAAGAAACAATTTGATGTGTGAACCATTGGCTATGTCAACCAAGGTAAATTTTCCGGATTTAATGGAAGAAAGAAAGAGGTATGAGTCGCACACTCTCAGAAAATGCTATTGGCTGTAACATGGAATTTGCATATGTCTAACATCAAAAATTCCCATTGGACACTAGAGGCCAGAAACTAAATTATTAGACTCAGAAGCAAATGGCACTGCAGGGTTCGCATTTTCGGTCTATTCAACTTTATGATTCAAACCACCTCCTTCTCCCATAGACTACAGATGGTAGAGATGAGTATGTGACCAAAACATTTATTAGATGGTTAGCACTGAAAGAGGCCTTAGACAAACATTAGCTATCTCGGGCTGTTGTTTCCAGGAGACATAATTAGACCTTGTATAGTTTTCTTTCTGTCCAAATGCCCAAACCCTACCTCTGTTTACTCCCATTCTTGTCAGGCACAGAAAAAAAACATCAATCACCATCATGTCATTTCACTGGAATACTTAGGAGACTGAGTTTCTACACTCTTGGGGCCTCTGCCAGGTACTTCTCAGGGTTCAGTCTCAGAATCATGAAGAGGCTTGATGTTTCACAAATACATGTGCACAGATTAATAAATGATGAGACAACCTCTCATGTAGACTGAAAGTAATGAAGCTCCAAGACTTAAAATTATTGTATTTGTGTGGCCTTGTATCACCTGTTGGTCCATTTTGGCATACTGTCTATGTCAAATTAAACATTCTTTGTCCAAAGGCAGTGTGAAATTTGTAACAGTCCATGCATATGCTCAGTATTGTGGGTTAAGATGATTCTGAAGGTATATATTAAAAATCTCAGAATTTGTGAAGTTAGCAATACCCTCCCTTCTTTTGCAGCCTCTTCAAGGCATCTTTGATTTCCTTGTTCCTCAGACGGTAAATCAGGGAGTCAACATGGGAATCACCACTGTGTAGAAGACCGATGCAAATCTGTAAAAGTTGGAAGACCCGTCAGAGATGGAATTCAAATACACAAAGCTACATGAGGTATAGAAAAGGGAAACTGTGGTCAGGTGAGAAGCACAGGTGTTGAAAGCCTTGGACCTGCCTTTAGCTGTAGTGATCTTCATAATGGAGATAACAATATAGACATAGGATATTATGATAACAAGGGCATTTATTATCGCAAAGATCATTGATACTGTAACAAGAAAGAGTTTTGGCAGAGAAAGTGTCAGTGCAGGACAGGACTAACAGTTGGGGCATGTCACAGAAGAAGTGGTGGATGACATTAGGCCCACAGAAGTGGAGTTTAAGAATAGCACACAACTAGGATAAAGAAGCAGAGATTGCAGCTATATAGGATCCCAGGAACCATCCCAACACAGAGCATGGATGACACAGTTGATGAATAGAGAAGTGGATTACAAATGGCAGCATAGTGCTCATAAGCCATGCCTGTCATGAGACAAGTTTCACTCAGTCCCATGGTTGAAAAGACGAATTTTTGAATAGCACAACCCACTAGGGTGATAGTATGCTGTTCCTGGAAGAAGTCAGAGAGCATCTTGGGGCCTGTGGCAGTCACACAGCAGATGTCTATTAAGGACAGGTTACTGAGGAAGAAATACATGGGTGTGTGGAGGTGGGAGTCCATCCTTATTAAGATGATGATGCTCAGGTTTCAAGTCAGAGTTGTAATGTAGATCACCAGGAATACACCAAAGAGCACTGCTGTGATTCTGGGAAAATATGAGAACCCCAAGAGGATGAAGTGGGTGATCTCTGTAATATTTCCTCTCCTAATCATAGCCTCAGTGCTCCTAAGATAAGAAAAGAGACAAGAAAATGCACGAATGACTCAAATGAATTGACAGCATTACAATCCTGTGTGTGTGCCATCTTTTTCCTCCATGGAGCACCAGAAAAACGGAAATGCCTACTGTCCTGGAAGAAAAACCGCAGCTTTTCATCTTGAGTTGTCAAGGAGTACCTGCTCAGGGTCAGGTTCAGTTAAAACATGAGGTCCCATGAGAATTGAAAGGAACATTTAAAAACTTGACTGAGAACTTAAAAAGAACAGTAGAAATGCTGTGATTATTATACATGAAGTAGAGATCATTGATGAAAATAAAAGGGTTTTTTAAACACCTCTGAAAATTCTTTATATAATCAAAAGCATGAGTGGGATCAATCCAGATTATATTTGAAGTAGCCCTTCTATTCCACATGAATACCTAAATAGATTTTTTAAATTTCTTTTTTATTTATAAAAAAATATTTACCCTGTGAGTAATAATTTCTCAAACTTTCCTAAATATATTTAATATATCACCTCCAAATTGGTCTGAAAATTGTATCACAATTTATAACTCTGATAATATTTGGGGGGTACAGCATGTTTGCCCAATAAAGTTACAGAATAAGTGTTCTTAGTGATGCCTTCATACAAATATACCAAAGGGAGCCTAGTTTAGCTCACTATTCACTCCAATATATTATCAATTTAGGGCATTTTGCTACCTGAGGAATAGCAAGGGACTGTAGTTAGAGGTTCAGACTTTAAAGTTTTTGTTCTCATATGCCTCTTGCTCTATGTACCAGTCCCAGTTGCTTAAGCACATTAAGATTGGCCACTTATAATAAGTGAGAAAAAGGAGAACTCCTGAACCATAATGGTACTGGAGGGTTATATATATGAGGAAATTCACCAATATGCTCAGCACACAATCTGGCACACATAATTGTTTCAATAGGAGTTGGCTCTTATATCATTGACTGCTTCAGATAACCAAGAATGTCAGTTGTACTCATGGATAAGAATACCAGGGGTCCTAGAACTTTATGGGTTAATGTGGGGAATTTCCTGAGAGATTATCAGCCTTGCAGGCAGTCAGGCATCATTACCTCTAGGCAGATGTAGACTCAGACCTCATGGAAAAGCAAATCAAATCACCTGAAGCCATGAAGACAAACCACATACTTTTATAACATGAAGAGCAACAGATCAAGATAAAACATCCCATCATGCTGTTTTTACATTTTTGGGCATGAAATTTTAAAAATACACATAATAATTATGGTTTTATAAAATTGAAATCTCTCTGCTACTCTTTGAATAGAGTGATGCTATGTAATTTTTCAATCATTTATCCAAGATGAGTTACAGTCAATGGAAATATTTTGAAATTATAACCTCTCACACACATCTCCAAAATACTAACATAATAGATTAAATCTGGAAAATAATTCAACCTTTGATGAAGCAGTCACACTGAAATTCTTCATTTTTTATCATATTATGATAACAGCATAGCCATAACTAAATGTATTCTGTGTAATTCATCATTCCCCCCAAAAAAGTGAATTGTGGATTGTTTTATTTATTCCTGAAAATGTAATCTTATTTGGTAAGCTAGAGAAAAAGAGAGAAAAAAATCTGAATATACTCACTCTCTTTGATTCACTTTTTCCATCTACTCAGCATTTCCCAAGACATTTTGCAGAAGAAAAGGTGACTAACATATATATCATTGGACATCTTACTATGTGGATATAGTTAATCCAAACCATTTCCAATCTGACCTACTAAGGACATGGTCAGTTGGCAAGGTTGTGCAGGGTACAAAATAAGGTTAAGAAAGTCAGGATCCGAGATTCAAGGTGGTGGTGTGAGAGGTGACATGGAGAACTCCTCCCAAAACCACAAATAGTACAAAAATATAGTTAATTAATACAACTAACCCTAAAACAGCAACAAGAAAGAAGGCTGAACCAGAACACACCTCATGAACAGAGCAGACCTCATGAAACAGGGTAACGTAGGAAAGCCTTAATCAGGTGGGGCCCAGGCCCTTTCTCACCCTGGCTTACCAGCGGGAGGAAGAGAAATGGAGCGGGGAGTGGGTGGAAGCTTGGGACTGCTGAACACCTAGCCCTGGAGATCTGCTTTGTGAGAAGAAACCTATATTGTGTGGTGCTCTGGACGTTGGGGAGCTGGGACAGGCAGAGTCCCTGAGAGACTGACATACCTGCCATTTGAGAGGAGGGGATCCACATCCGGCCGCTCTGCACAGGCGGTCTGAGAGGCTTCCTAGCAGAGAGAGAGCTGATGAAGGGATGGGGTTTGGACGGAGCTTGCTGCACAAGGAGAAGGGAAAGCTGGACAAGGTTGTCTGGGTGCGCTCTGCCAAGCTGGTTGGGAACTTTGGGGAGCTTCAGGTGTTCCATCCACTTGGCTGGCTGCTCAGCTCCGAGGCCCCCCACTGTGACACGCAGCCTGCTGCACATTCCTCCTACCCTGCCGGCACTGGTTCACAAATAGGCAGTCACTGCCCTGGCATCAAGCCAGCCAGAGGGAGACCCCACATACAACAGCTAGAAACCCAAAGCATTGAGGCTTAAACCTGTGTGCTTGGCCCAATGGCTCTGACACTGGAAACAGGCACTGCAGACGGGAATCAGGAAACTGATCTTTCCTCCCCCCAGGAACCAGCGCTGCCCCTATATTTGACCCCCAACCTCACTTTAGGGGCTGAGCAGCTCCCCACACTGGACCTTCTGCACACTAGAGGTCTCCACACAGAAATATGAATCATCAAAAGAACATGGTTCAGACCAAAATCCAAGGCCCCAGAAAAAGGGCCAAATGAAACTGAACTCACCAATCTTCCTGAGAGTTCAAAATAAAAGTCATAAACATGCTTATGGAGGTACAGAAAAATATTCAAGAACTGAGGAATGAATTTAAGATGGAGATTCAATCATTAAGAAATTCTGTATCTGAAATGAAACATACAATGGAGGTATTTAAAAGCAGATTAGATGTAGTAGAAGAGAAGGTAAATGGAATAGAAATTAGAGAAGAGGAATACAAAGAAGCGGAGGCACAGAGAGAAAAAAGGATGTCTAAGATTGAAAGAATATTGAGACAACTGTGTGACCAATTCAAATGGAACAATATTCGCATTAGAGGGGTACCAGAAGAAGAAGAGAGAGAAAAAGAGATAGAAAGTGTCATTGAGGAGGTAATTGCTGAAAACTTTCCCAATCTGGAGAAAGAGATAGTCTATCAAGCCATGGAGGTGCACAGATCTCCCAACACAAGGGACACAAGGAAGACAACATCAAGACATATAATAATTAAAATGGCAAAGATCAAGGATAAAGACAGACTTTTAAAAGCAGCTAGAGAGAAAAAAAAGATCACATACAAAGGAAAACCCATCAGGCTATCATCAGACTTCTCAACAGAAACCTTACAAGCCAGAAGGGAGTGGCATGATATATTTAATGCAATGAAGCAAAAGGCCCTCAAGCTAAGAATACTGTATCCAGCAAGGTTACAATTTCAATTTGAAGGGGGGGTTAAACAACTTTCAGATAAGCAAAAGCTTAGAGAATTTACCTCCCACAAACCACCCCTACAGTGAATTTTGGAGGGACTCCTATAGATAGAAGTATTTATGCCTAAGGATAAGTATATGTCACCAAAAGGATAGACAAAGAGTACAGAATATGATTCATAACATACAAAATATGGAGGAGGAAGAAAAGTGGGTAAAAAAGAACCTTTAGGTTGTGTTTCTAATAGGAAAGGAAGTGAGTTAAATTAGACTGTTAGATAGTAAGGAAAATACCCTTGAACCTTGGGTAACCACAAATATAAAGCCTGCAAAAGCAATATGTACATACCTATTGATAATCACCATAAATGTAAATGGTCTGAATGCACCAATCAAAAGACACAGAGTTACTGAATGGAAAAAAAAACAAGACCCATCTATATGCTGCCTAGAAGAGACTCACTTAAAACCCAAAGACATTAACAGACTGAAAGTAAAGGGATGGAAAAAGATATTTCATGCAAATAATAGGGATAAAAAGCAGGAGTTGCAGTACTTGTACCAGACAAAATAGACTTCAAAACAATGAAAGTAACAAGACACAAAGAAGGACATTACATAATGATAACAGGGTCAGTCAAAAAAAAGGACATAACTATTATAAATACCTCAGCACCCAACACAGGGTCACCTACATATGGTAAACAAATACTAACAGAATTAAAGGGGGAAATAGAATGCAATGCATTCATTTTAGGAGACTTCAACACACTACTCACTCCATATGACAGATCAACCAGACAAAAAACAAATAAAGAGACAGAGGCACTGAACAACATTTTAGAACAGATGGACCTAACAGACATCTATAGAAAACTACATCCAAAAGCAACAGGATACACGTTCATCTCAAATGCACATGGAACATTTTCAATAGATCATATACTAGGCCACAAAAAGAACCTCAGTAAATTCAAAAAGATGGAAATTGTTCCAACCAGCTTCTCAGATCACAAATGTATGAAACAAGAAATAAATGACTCAAAGAAAACAAAAAAGTCCACAAACACATGGAGGCTTAATAACATGCTCCTAAGTAATCAATGGATTAATGACCAAATAAAAACAGAGATCAAGCAATATATGGAGACAAATGAAAACAATAATTCAACACCACAAAATCTGTGGGATGCAGTGAAGGCCATGCTCAGAGGGAAATATATTGAAATACATGCCTACCTCAGTAAAGAAGAACAATCCCAGATGAAAAATCTAAACTCACAATTAATGAAACTAGAAAAGGAAGAACAAATGAGGCCCAAAGTCAATAGAATGAGGTTCATAATAAAGATTAAACCATAAATAAATAAAATTGAGAAGAATAAAACAGTAGAAGGAATCAATGAAAGCAGGAGGCGGTCTTTGAGAAAATAAACAAAATAAGTAAACCCGTAGCCAGACATATCAAGAAAAAAAGAGTTTCTATGCACACAAACAGAATCAGAAATGATAAAGGAAAAATCACTATGGAAATGACAGAAATACAAAGAATTATGGGAGAATACTATGAAAAATTATATGGTAACAAACTGGATAACCTAGAAGAATTGCACAACTTTCTAGAAATGTACAACCTTCCAAGGCTGACCCAGGAAGAAATAGAAAATCTGAATAGACCAATTACCATCAAGGAAATTGAATTGGTAATCAAAAAACTACCTAAGAACAAAAGACCTGGACCAGATGGTTTCACTGCTGAATTTTATCAAACATTTAGTGAAGACCAATCCTCCTTAAAGTTTTCCAAAAAGTAGAACAGCAGGGAGTACTCCCAAACTCATCCTACAAGACCAACATCACTCTAATACCAAAACCAGGCAAAGACACCACAGAAAAAGAAAATTACAGACCAATATCCCTGAAGGAACATAGGTGCAAAAATACTCAACAAAATATTAGCAAACCTAATTAAAAAATACACCAAAAAGAACATCCATCATGATCAAGTTGGATTCATCCCAGTGATGCAAGGATGGTACAACATTCGAAAATCCATCAACATCATCCACTACATCAACAAAAAGAAGGACAAAAGCCACATGATCATCTCCATAGATGCTGAAAAAGCATTCAACAAAATTCAACATCCATTCATGATAAAAACTCTCAACAAAATGGGTATAGAGGGCAAGTACCTCAACATAATAAGGCCATATATGAAAAACCCACAGCCAACATTATACTTAACAGCGAGAAGCTGAAAGTTTTTCCTTTAAGATCTGGAAAAAGACAAGGATGCACACTCTCCCCAGTTTTATTCAACATAGTTCTAGAGGTCCTAGCGATGGTGATCAGACAACACAAAGAAATAAAAAGCATCCAGATTGGCAAGGAAGAAATCAAACTGTCCCTGTTTCCAGAAGACATGATATTGTACATAAAAAAGCCAAATGAATCCACTCCAAAATTCTTAGATGTAATATCTGAATTCAGCAAAATTGTCATACGTAAAATTAATACACAGAAATCTTTTGAATTCCTACACACTAACAATGAACTAGCAGAAAGAGAAATCAGGAAAACAATTCCATTCACAATCGCATCAAAAAGAATAAAATACCTAGGAATAAACCTAATCAAGGATGTAAAAGACCTATACTCTGAAAACTGCAAGATACTCATGAGAGAAATTAAATAAGATATCAATAAATGGAAACACATCCCGTGCTCATGGATAGGAAGAATTAATATTGTCAAAATGGCCATCTGGCCTAAAGCAATCTACAGATTTAATTCAATTCCTATCTAAATACCAACAGAATTCTTCAATGAACTAGAGAAAATCATTCTAAAATTCATATGGAATCACAAAAGGCCCAAAATAGCCAAAGCAATCCTGAGAAGGAAGAACAAAGCAGGGGGAATTACGCTCCCTGACTTCAAGCTCTACTACAAAGCCACAGTAATCAAGAAAATTTGGTACTGGCACAAGAACGGACCCATAGACCAGTGAAACAGAATAGAGAGCCCAGATATAAACCCAAGCTTATGTGGTCAATTAATATATGATACAGGAGCCATGGACATACAATGGGGAAATGACAGCCTCTTCAACAGCTGGTGTTGGCAAAACTGGATAGCTACATGTAAGAAAATTAAACTGGATTACAGTCTAACCACATACACAAAAAAAGCAAACTCAAAATGGATCAAAGACCTCTATGTAAGTCATGAAACCATAAAACTCTTAGAAAAAAATATAGGCAAAATCTCTTGGACATAAACATGAGCAACTTCTTCATGAACATATGCCCTCAGACAAGGGGAACAAAAGCAAAAATGAACAAGTGGGACTATATCAATCTAAAAAGCTTCTGTACAGCAAAGTACACCATCAGTAGAACAAAAAGACATGCTACAGTATGGGAGAATATATTCATAAATGACATATACGATAAGGGGTTGACATCCAAATTATATAAAGAGCTCACACACCTCAACAAACAAAAAGCAAATAAGCCAATTAAAAAATGGGCAGAGAAGCTGAACAGACACTTATCAAAAGAAGAAATTCAGATGCCCCACAGGCACATGAAAAGATGCTCTACATTCCTAATCATCAGAGAAATGCAAATTAAAAACACAATGAGATATCACCTCACACCAGTTAGGATCGCCAACATCCAAAAGACAAACAACAACGAATGTTGGCGAGGATGTGGAGAAAGGGGAACCCTCCTACACTGCTGGTTTGAATGTAAACTAGTTCAACCATTGTGGAAAGCAGTATGCAGGTTCCTCAAAAAACGAAAAATAAAAATACCATTGGACCCAGGAATTCCACTCCTAGGAATTTACCCTAAGAATGCAGCAGCCCAGTTTGAAAAGGACATATGCACCCCGATGTTTATTGCAGCACTATTTACAATAGCCAAGAAATGGAAGCAACCTAAGTGTCCATGAGTAGATGAATGGATAAAGAAGATGTGGTACATATACACAATGTAATATTGTTCAGTCATAAGAAGAAAACAGATTCTACCATTTGCAACATGGCTGGAGCTAGAGGGTATTATGCTCAGTGAAATAAGCCAGGCAGAGAAAGACAAGTATCGAATGGTTTCACTTATCTGTGTTGTGTAGGAACAAAGAAAGGACTGAAGGAACTGAGCAGCGGCGGACTCACAGAACCCAAGAATGGACTAGCAGTTGCCAAACAGAAGGGGACTGGGCAGGATGCATGGGAAGGGAGGGATAAGGGGGAAAGTGGAGCATCACAGGTAATGTAGTGGGGGGTGGGACACGGGAAAGGCTGTGTTTACAATGAGGAGAATCAGTGATTCCATGGTGTCTTGCTGCATTGATGGGTGGTGAATGTAGTGGGGTATGTGTGGGGACTTGATAATTGGGGGTCTAGTAACCATAATGTTATTCAAGTAATTGTACATTAACAATACCAAAATTTAAAAAAAGAGAGAGGGACAGAAAAAAAAGGATCCTGCTGAATGAGCAAAACTGTAAATCAAAGAAGCTAAGAGAGACAGACCAGTTCTGCCTGTGCTTGGGTGGGTCATCTCTGAGATTGTGTCACCCACACTAGTGCCTCCATTCTCCAGAGTCTCCAAAGATGACAATGAAAAACTATTTGAAGCATTTCAACAGGCCAATGCAAATGTCCGTGAGTATTCTGTCCTATCGTTATGTAGTGACCAGCCTGTCTGTTGATACTCAGAACTTATGAATCAAAGCTATATATTTAAATATACCTCATATTAATTGTTATCATTGTAAAACACATTCCTCAAATAAAAACTTAAAATGAAAGGGTCTTTGGGATGGATGATGTTAGGAAACACAGACAAGCGTGTTTTGATCTTAGGAAACTCCCAAAATACATTAAATTAGTGCTTTTTATTCAGAGTTCAGCTGCGAACTTCTAAAATGTGTTAGGCTCAATAGACATTGTCTCATTAGATATTATATGATCCTATTTTCCTCATTTACAGGTGAAAAAAGAGAAGGTAACAGAGTGCAAGACCACATCCTTAAAAAACTATAGAACTAGAACTCAATTTCTATCCCTCAGTCCAAATACCTAAAATTTTAGTTAAGAGATTAATCTTTTCTTTAAAGGTCAGACAACATGGGTAAGGAGAAAACCCAAGGAAGGGACCCAAGTGGAGTGTGTGGAGGGGAGGGAGAGTGACAAATGGGAGACACTGAGGACCACAAACCTCATCCGCACAGGTCCTACTGGGAGGATCCCACGGCTATTGAGACAGCACGGAATCCACTGATCCCTCTAATCTCACCCTCTCACCTTGACCCAGATCGCCCAGGAACACAGAGTTCTTGCCAAAGGTTGAAATTGCTTATTTCTTTTCCAAAGGAGTTTTCCCAGTGGTCCCTATTGCACTCCAAGACAGGAGCATTAGACTGTAAACTAGCTTTCCACCCACAGCCAGAGAGATGCCCTCACAGGGTTCTCTCAAATGTGTTGTTAAGGGCAGAGGTGCAAGGTGAAAAGTCAGAGAGAGAAAAGCCCACGGGTACTTGGTCTCCGGAGACATGGTTGTCATGGAGTCTTTGTCCCTGCTCATTTCATCCCCACTTTACCACATCTCTCCTGGATCCTTTCCCTACCTCCCCATAGACCAATAATGAGATCACGATGGTAGTTTTTCTTTCAACAAACTTGGAGTCATTAGAGCTGGAGATGATCTAGGGATCATCCAGTCCAATGCCTTCAATTATCAAGAGAGTAATGGAAGTCAGAGGAGCTAAGGGACTTGCCAAGCATGAAAGAGCTAGTTCATAAAAGAGCCTCATATCAATAAAATAGGTCTGGGAATACTTCCCTATTTACAAAGCACTTTCATTTTAGATATATACATATGGTCATTTCTAAAATATTTGACCTGAATCGATAATCGCACTAACCCTTTGAATCTTGGCATTATATCCCATACATAAGTGAAAAAATAATGATTATAAAACACTTATCAGGGTGTGCAGTACACAATGAGTCTTCTATTAATAGTAGGTGTAATTTATGTGTTCTGAATTTGAGGCCTTTTCAACATACCATATGGCCTTACTGATACTTCATTTAAAATACCTACTTAAGATCATTCCCACAATTATGGTTTCTTCCTTTTTTTGAAGGGCAGCTCATTTAAATGCAGTCAAAAGGTACAAAATTTCAGTTATAAAATAACTAAGTCATGGGGATATAATACACAGCATGGTGACTACACTTAATAATACTGTATCACATATTTGAAAGTTGCTAAGAGATTAGATCTTGAATGTTCTCATCCCAAGAAAAATAATTCTGTAACTGTCTATGGTGAACAAGTTAACTAGATTTACTGTGGTAATCATTTGACAACATATAAATATCAAATCATACCATACACCTAAAACTGATATAAAGTTGTATGCCAATTACACCACAAGTAAAAAACAAAAATGAGAGAATCAAAGAAAAAGTTAAAACTCTAAGAGGGAAAACAGAGACTCAGTTTTCTGGGACTCGGGTCCTCCCTCCTTAGACTCACCACAAAGCCACCATTTCTGAGGGAAGCTACTAGGAGCAGCTCCAGGCCCATCTATGCCCAGAATGTGGTGATTTTACCTTCTTTCTAGCTCTAAGAATCTCCCCAACCTTTAAAAATGTCCCCTTCCACCATTGCTCTCTTCCATCTCTTCTTCACAATTCACTTCGCAAAGAGGCTCAAGCAGTAAGGAGGAGGGAAGCAGGCTATTCAGTACTGAACACAGACCAAGCTCCATCTCTCCTCCCTCTCTCACTAATTCTCTCTCTGTCTCTGTTCAGGATTAAAGTTGTAATGTGTTCCTTCTTATATTATTTTTAATCTTGACATTTAATTTCATACATTATTTGTATTAAAGTATAAAAACATTAACAGCAAAAGTTAATCAAGGAAATAAAGAAAATTGGTGAAGAAAAGAGCAACCTTCTTTGTGTGGCTTCCTAGTTTCCAGTGGTTTCCCTAATATGAAATCTGTCAGGACCTCTATTCTCAAAAACAAGATTTTATCTACCTAAGTCTATCATGGAAATGACTTTTTAAACTGAATTCAATGTAGTGACACTGCCGAAGGCAGATCACACGTGGGTTCCCGCTGAACAAAGTGGTACCAGGAATCAAGCAAGCCAGATTTTCTCTTCCTCTCTCTACGAGCTATTTTTGAGACCTATATGAAGTCACTTACATATTTCTAGTCCTGTCTTCCTTGCAGAGGTAATAACACCAGCCCAAATATTCTAACTGAGGTAAATGTGGTCCTTCTTTATCACTCTCCTGAGGGCCTCTTTGATCTCCTTGTTCCTCAGACTATATATAAGAGGCTTTAACATGGTCATCAGGAGAACACAGAACAAGGGCAGCACCTTGTCCTGCTTCTTAGGGTGGCTACAGCTAGGATTCATGTACAGAGACGGGGCTGTGCCATAGAAGCAGGTCACAACTGTCAGGTGGGAAGCAAAAGTATCAAAGGCTTTGGCTCACCTGTGACTGAGGATAGTCTTAAGATGTAAGTTGCAGTGAAACCATAGGATGAGAGGATATGGAACAAAAGAGCAAACCCAACAAAAACAGCCACCAGCAATATATCCATTTAGCTGAGGAAGGGATTGGAGCAAGACAAGGAAATAATCTGATATTTTGAATGACATTTGGCCCACAGTAGTAGAAATGAAGGCAAGGGACTACTTGAACTAAGCTCATGGGAAATCACCCCATAGGCCCAGCAACCATCTTCTGACAGAGGCCTGGGGCCATGATCGCTGGGGGCTGCAGAGGGCTACCAAGAGTGACCTGTCTGTCATGGACCATGGCAACCAAGAGGCAGCTCTCAACCAGACACATCCAGGACCCAACACAAACTGAGTGACACAGGTAATGAAGGAAATCATTGTTCCATCTCTTAAGAAGTCCGAAAGCATCCTTGGGCTAACAGAAGAATTGCAAATGTCCATCAATGACAGGAAACTCAGGAAAAAATACATAGCTGTGTTCGGGTGAGGGTCTATTCTGATTGGGATGGTAAGACCAAGGTTCCAGATCAGGGTCACAAGGTAGATCCCTAGGAAGACTGGAAAGAGGATAAGCTGCTGCTCTTTTCATCAGAATCCCAGGAGAACAAACATGGTTTCACAGGGCCACATCTCTCCACCCATGGATATGCTTGGGGCGAGCTGCAAAGAAAAAGACTAGAGAAGCAGATGGATTAATCTGCAGAAAACAAAAACTAATACTCTTTTTTTTCAGTCATGCTACTGACTAACTGTACAACCTTGAACAGCAATGTAGAGTTAGTCTATGCCTTCCAGTATAATCACCAGTACAAACCTTAACTGAAAATTTATCTGAATAAATATTGTCAGTCTCTCTTTGGGGAAAAGGACAGTAACTGGCCATCATTAGTATATCATCCCATAAATGTCTCAATTTCTTGCTTTATCATTCCAGATTTTACAAATATATGAGACTTTGGAAATAGACCTAATTAGGAAAAGCTGTTATCTGTCTACATGATGAAACAAAATGCTTCTGCTCAGGCATGACTCTGATATTAACTGAGTGCTTAGGGCAGCCCATGAGCCATGCTGAGTATCATATGTAAAATAAGGATGCTGGAGTTGGTGCTCTTTAAAATCTCTTTGAGGACTAACATCCAATTAAATTTAATCAGAGGCTGTTGACTATTCTCTAACTGCTTTTCTGCTTTGACAACACCTGGAGACATAAAAGAATAATATAACAGTATGGTGGGAAGAGTCACAGACCAAGAAGCAGCTGGGAATGGATGTGACTTAACCAACTTCAAAATTCTTGGAAGGTTCCTGAGAAGTTATGCAGGACAAAGTTGGAAGAACCTTATTCTCCCTTCCTTACAAACAGATTTTTTTCCATACATTCGAGATATTTATGAGTTTATCCATAGTTCTCAGGTTAAAGACTTCTTGTACAAGGAAGAGTGACTTGAACTCATGTAAGGTTTAGAATGTTTAGAAAATGGACATGGAGATTAGGAAACTGATGCAGTATTTTTGTAAGCTCTTTCCTTTTTTCTCCTTGAAGTCTATCCAGAGAAGGTAAGCACCAATTCTTCAGCGAAACTGCAACTAACAAAAGAATATTCTTGCATCAGGCGGTATATGCTCTTTTCAAGGTGTCGTAACTATGATTCTCTCTAGATGGTCATTAGAACATCTTCTAACAAAACCACATTTTTATTCAGATGAACTCAGACGAGAGAGAAAATAGTGGGAAGCCTTGAAAGACAGAAAATAGCTGTCAGATGTAACCTGGGAGGTATGCATATCGGTAAAACTAGAAATCTTGGAGATTTCCCTGGAGAAATGCTGTGACATTAATGGAATAAACGGTGTCTATGAACTACAAATATTTGTCAGCATTCACCACCCAGAGTATTTTTCTTCTCCCCAATCACTGCCCAGTCCTTACTTCTAAAAACAAAGAAAAAGAGAAAATCCCCAAAGAAGTATAAGGCTATACTCAGAAAAGTAAGGTCAAAGGGTTCATTTCCCAAAATCACATCATTCATTGCTTCATGGTGCACTGTTTTAAGAATTCTGAAGGAATGAAATAATTAATTGGAAAAGAAAGTCAAAATGCTTGTTGTTAATATATAGGGGAAGTGGTAGCAGACAGACAATGTATTTAACATCCCAGATTCAGGGGAGGTTCTATCCACAGTGAGACTGAATAGAGGGATAATTTTGCAGGAAGAGAGCAGAAAATTGTATTCTTCATCATTATCATCATCATCATCACCAGCAACCATGGGGAAGATTTATTATGCAGCTACAACGCATACTGATCTTCTTGTAATTACGGAGATATTCACAGCTTCCTCTAATGTCCATTCATTCAATATGGTAACCTTAAGTCTGCTGTGCTGTCACCATTATTCTGAAAAATGCCTCTATATTTCTATCACATGTCTCCTGAATACCAATTGTATGTATGATGGATTTTCTTGCTCTGTCCTTCTCATCACTGAAACATCCATTATTTGTATTTCTCTACTGTGTTTCATTTAGTTTTTACAGACTCTTTTTTAGTGAACTCATACTTTTATAAGTTGTTCTAATTGGCTTTCTAACTCACCTATTCAATTTAAATTTCAATAAAAAAATTTGCGGTCTCTTCTACAATTTCCATTTTGTTCTTTTCCCAAATGTTCAGTTTTGATAGTCTCTTGTTATTTCATACTTTCAAGAGGATTTTTTATTTAAACATATTAAATATGATTATTTAAATTACTACCTTATAATTTAATAACATAGCTTTGCAAGTCTGATTCTATAATTTGGTATTATTGCTGATTCTTGCTTAAAGTACCCTGTTTTTGCGTGTGTTTAGTAATTTTTATTAAATCTTAAGTTTAGTTTTCCTTTAAAATTATCTGTGGGAATCATTGAGGCTTGAGTTTAAAATGCATCCTTCAGAAATGATTTCTGTTTGCTCCCTTCAGGTGACTTGGAGTCAATACAAACCCAGAATTGCTCTAAACAAAAATTTTCACTTGGGGTTCTTCGTATAAGATTTGGGCTTCATATCTACCTAAGTAGAAGTACAAGATTAAGAATTATCATGGGAAATAATGATGTCAGTATTATGGCAATGTAATACATGCCTCCTTTTCACCGTGCTTTTTTAACAATGACTTGGACTCCATCCATTAACAAAAATGCCTTTGTGGGAGTTGTGGGATTCAGTACCATATGCCAAATGACCCAGAAGAAGTCTTTCCCATCAGTGCATCTCATAATAGGCAGACAAACCTTGGTATGGGCTACAGAGCCAGCAGAAGCTAGAAAATATGGCTTAACTAATTTCCACAGTTGGAGAAAGCCTGGAGAATGCTGACTTGGGAAGATGCTCATGAAGGAAAGAAACTGGAAGGTCTGCCCATCCAAAGGGGAATTCTGGCATGCAATAGAGCAGAAAAAAAGTGAGAGTTTAATTGTAGTGGGGATGGTGAGAGAAGGTTTTCCATCCCCACTCTAATATAACACTGCATGGGGATGAACTATATAGCAGTGTAGACCTCTCCTCCAGGAAAACAGTGGTGAGTGAGTGGTGACAACCAGGGTAGTTAAGAAGGTACTGTTTGACTGGAGGGAGGAAAGTGATTATAAAAGAGGTAATTATGACTACCAAAGGACATTCAAAGGATGTGGCTTTGCTAACTGTGCTCAGAACTCCAGCAGGAAGCCCACCCATGTGCGGACTGCCTCAACAAAGGATCTCCCCTACAGATCTTTAGGAACACCGGATATCCTGAGTGCTAAATGCACAATCCTACCCACAACTCTGCATCCTCCTGAGTGGAGTCATAACAGCAAGCCTGGTAAAGGAAGCACTGTCAAAAACTTGCCCACAGGGTACATGGGCAAAGGAGAAAACACAAACCATAGCTATAGTGTCACCTTCTGGAAAACAAAAGGTTTCCATTAGCAAACCTGGTATATGTTAAGAACCAGAGAAGGAACAAAAGCTTAATAATTCTGCAAAAAGAAAACAAGAGTACAGCAGGTCTACCCATACAAAGGCAAAGAATCCTAGATATAACACCAGTAACAAACTGTACCCAATCTGAATGGAACTTGTAAAAATTTAAGGAGATGTCAGCTATTTCAAATGAGAAAGCAGCAATGAAAAACTGCAAGGAACACGAAAAGGAAGGAAACATGTCACTTCCAAAAGATAATATAATGCTGTAATAACTGATCTCAAATGCAGATTTCAGCAATACAGCTTATAAAAAATTCAAAATAGCTGTTTTGAAGAAACTTAGTAAGCCATAAGAAAACTCAGAAAGGCAATTCAATGATATCAGGGGAAAAAATACATGAACAAAATGAGATATTTACCAAAGAGTTATGAATCATAAAAACGACAGCAAACAAATTTTGGGGCTGAAGAATTCAGTGAATGAAATGAAAAACCTAATGCGCAGCATCTGAGGTAGAGTAAACACAAGACAGAATATATGAGTTAGAGGATAGGAATTCTGAAATAATCTGGTCAGAGCAGAATCATGTAAAAAAAAATGACAAAGAGCAAAGAAATCCCACATGATCTGTAAGAACCTAACCAAAGAATAAATATTAGAATAATCTGTGTTGCAGAAGAAGCAAGGGGGAAGGAGGAAGGAAGTTTACTTAAAGAAATAATGGCTGAGAACTTCCAGAATCTAGAAAGAGCCTTGGATATCCAAGTTCACAAAGCTAACATATCACCTGATTATCTCAATACAAAAAGACCTTCTCAAAGACACATTATAATGAAACTGTCAAAATTCAAAATAAAGAGAGAAGCACCAAAGAAGCCTGGAGAAAAATGACTGCAACCTACAAAGGAACTTCCATTAGCCTTTCAGCATATTTCTTAGCAGATACCCTACAGGCTATGAAAGAGTAAAATGACATATTCAAAGCATTGGAAGAAAAAATTGCTGGCCAAGAACATGCTCTATGGAACAGTTATCCTTCAACTATGAAAGGGAAATAAGGACTCCCAGTTAAACAAAAGATGAGGATGAAGGAGTTCATCACCATGAGGCCTGCCTTGCAAGAAATGCTAAAAAGGGTTCTTCAAGATGAAATGAAAAGATGTTAATAAGTAATATGAAAGCATGTGAAACTGAATACACCGATAAAGGTAAATATGCAGCCAAACTTACAACTCTAATTCTGTAATAAGATGATGTTAACAATTTCACTATACTGTAAAGATAAAGGTGAAGAGTATTAAAATAATGAGAGCTACTATAATTTGCTAATGAGTGTACAATATAAAAAGGTTACATAAAGACATCAAAAATGTAAAGGGGGAAATGATCAAGGAAGGGGAGGAAAAGATAGCAGCATGAGAAGTGAGGCAGAAACCTCCCAAAACCACATATAATGTGAAAAAAAGTAAATATAACTAATCCTGAAAGAGGGACCAAAGACTGCAGAACAGACTGCCTACCTCTGGGAAAAAGAGAAGACCTCACAGAAAAGGGTAAAGTAGCAAAGCCATGATCCTGTGGACTCAAGCACTCCCCCCACCACAGCTCACAGGCGGGAGGAAAAGAAACAGAGCAGGAAGGGAGCAGAAGCCCAGGACTGTTAAACACCCACACCTGGAGATCTGCTCCAGGAGCACCAACCCACATTACATGGTCCTCTGGAGATTAATGGGGTTAGAAAGCAAAGACAGGCAGAATACTTGGAGAGACTGCAATTCCAGCCACTTGTGGAGAACAGGTATGCACAACCAGCCACTCTGGGATAAAAGAAAGGAGGGCACTTTGAAAGACTTCCTAACAATGAAAGGGGGTGCTAAAGGAGAAAAAATTACATAGAGTTTGCTGCTCAGGAGAAAGGGCAGGTGCACAAAATCGAGCTGGCACACTAGGGAAAGCAGATTGGGAATTCTCAGGAGGTTTAAATGCTACACCCCTCTGGCTGCATCACAGCACTAATGCCCCCCCACCGCAATACACAGCCTGCTGCTCCTTCCTCCCGGCAGGCACTGCTCTGCACCCCTACTGCCCCAGTGATCACACCAGGACATCCAGGGGGTGGACCCACCTATGGCAGCTACAGGGGCCTTACACAGAGGCTCCTCCCTGCACAATCAGCACATTGGACCTGGGAGTGGGCACAGGCACCACAGCCAGGCAACAGGAAAGAACTCTTTCAACCCTGCAGGTGCTGGATCCATATGCCTGCAACCCCCACCAATGTTCCAGGTGCTTGGCAGCTCCAGAGAGTAGAGATTCTGGGCACTAGAGGGCACCACCTACACAAAGTTATTCAACAACAATCACGAGAAAAAATGAAATGGCAAAAAATTTTGTACAAACAAAAATTCAGTAGATGCCAGAAAGAGGGCTACATGAAACTTAAATTACCAAACTTCTTGATGCAATTTTCAAAATAAAAATCATAAACATGCTCACAGAGCTACAGCAAAATATTCAAGATCTCACGGATGACTTCAAAAAAGATAGAAACTTTGAAAAATACAGTATCTGAAATTAAACATACAACGGAGGGATTTAAAAGTAGATAAAATAGAGAAGACGGTAAATGAGACAGAAATTAGAGAACAGGAAAACAAAGAAGCTGAGGGACAGAAACAATAAAGAATCTTTGGGAATGAAAGAACAATTAGAGAACAGTGTGACCAGTCCAAATGGAACAACATTTATATTAGAGGGGAACCAGAAGAAAGAGAAAAAGTGATAGAAAGTCTCTTTGAGGCAATATAGCCTGAAAACTTCCCCAGTCTGGGGAAGGAAGTAGTCACTCAAGTCATGAAAGTGCACAGATCTCCCAACACAAGGGACCTAGGAAGACAACACCAAAACATATAATGATTTAAATGGCAAAGATCAAGGACAAGAGGAGGGTACTGAAAGCAGCCAAAGAGAGATAAAAGATCACTTACAAAGTAAACCACATCAGACTCTCATCAGAGTTCTCAACAGAAACCTTACGGGCCAGAAAGGTGTGGCATGATATATGTAATGCAATGAAACAGAAAGGCCTCGGACCAAGAATACTCTACATGGCAAGATTATAACTTAAATTAGGAACAGGAATTAAACAATTTCAAGATAAGCAAAAGTTGAGGGTATTTATCTCCCACAGACTGTCTCTTCAGTGTATTTTAAAGGCACTGCAACAGATGGAATTGCTCCTACGGCTAAACAGCAGTCACCAGAGAAAATAAAGTCACTGTAAAGGAAGAAGACCAATTAATTACTAAGCAAATGCAAAACTAAATCATCTATCCACAAAGTTAATCAAGGGAAACACATAGACTACGGATATGACACCTAATATGTAAAGAGTGGTGGGGGAAGAAGAAGGGAGAGAAAAAAAAAGGACTTTAGATTGTGTTTGAAATAGTGTAATAAATTAGTTAAGTTAGACAGATAGTAAGGAAGTTGCACTTGAACCTTTGGTAACCAGGAATCTAAAGCCTGCAATGGCAATAAGTACATATCTGTCAATAATCACCATAACTGTGAATGGACTGAATGCACCAGTCAAAAGATATAGAGTTACAGAATGGATAAAAAAACAAGACCCATCTATATGATGCCTACAAGAGACTCACTTCAAACCCAAACACATACATGGACTAAAGTGAAGGGATGGAAAAAGATATTCCATGCAAATAATAGGGAGAAAAAAGCAGGAGTAGCAGTATTTATATAAGACAAAATAGATTTCAAAACAAAGAAACCAACAAGACAAAGAAGGACATTACATAATAATGAAGGGGACAGGCCAACAGAGGATATAACCTTTATACATATCTGTGCATCCAGTATATACCCTGACATTATTAGGGATACAGAGATGATTTAGACAAGGTCCTATTCTTGGTTTGAGCTCCTTCAGCTGATCTAACTTGCGGAGGAAAAGGAGTGGTGGGGTAATGAGTTAATTATTTGATTTAACTGTTGTTAATAGGTTAATAGTTATAATTTCCCATAATAAGAACTGTAATAAAGTAGTCCTTTAAACTTAACAGATTCTTAAGATAGTTTTAAGGATACAATATCAAAAATGGAGAATTTGGGGACTATGGTGAAGCAACGCAGCAAATGTGTTTGGTCAGTAAGAACTACTTATGTTCCACAAACCACACTTTGTGAGATCAGAGATGGATTGTTGCTGCACTGAGAAGAATTTGGCAGAATTCAATGTGCCCACAGGATTTCTCTATGAGATGAGGATAGTTTTTCACCTGACATCTTCAGCTGGTAATAAAAAAAATCTATTCAAAATGTTGTATAAATTTTAAGGTAATATGTGTGAAACTTTCTCCATAAACTCTTGTTGAAAAAAATAACTCTTTAAAATTTTTCTTTGGTTGAACTCTGAGTCTGCACTCTATGGTACCCCCGAGTCTGGAAGCTCTTCAGCGCCCAGGTGAACTTAAGGCCATGGAATCCTTGGGAGATTCAGATCTCTGAGACCTGGCTCCCACCAGCTTTGACATATCACAGCAGCTGTCATTTCTGGGGTCTTGCACAGTCTCTGAGAAGCTACCATGGAGCAGCTCTAGGCCCATCTCTTCCCAGAAATTGATGATTTTGACTTCTTTCTAGCCTCTGAGAATATCTCCAACTTTGAAAACTTAAGAAGCTTTCTTCTCTTCCTCTCTTCCACCACTTTTAACAATTCACTTCACAGGGAGGCTCAAGGAGTAAGGCGGGAAAAGGGTCTTCAGGAGTAAACCAGATCACTCGTTCTCTCATCTCCGTTTCTCTGCTCTCATCTCCCTCCCCTTCTCTCTCTGTTCAGGATTGTAGTTATAAAATCTTCCTTTTTTATCAAGGTAAAATGGTGTATAACTTTACATAAGTTTCAGGTGTAAAATATTATAATTCAACATCTCTATACATTACAAAGTGATCGCCAACAAAAGCTAATTACCAATCATGACTATACAGTTGGCCCCCTTCACCCATTTCATCCACCCCCTTAATCCCTTCCCCTCTGGTTACCATCAATCTTTCCTCTGTGTCTAAGTTATTTTTTTTTCTTTCTTTAAGTAAAGTTTTTATATTGTTTTCTTTATTCATTTGTTTTTTAGATTCCACATATGAGTGAAATAAAACTGTTTCTTTCTCTGATGTATTTTACTTGGTATATATAATAACTTCAAGGTCCATCCACGTTGTTGCAAATGTCAAGATGTTATTTTTCTTTTTGGCCAAGTAGTATTCCGTTGTTTGTGTATACATATACATTTATATGTGTATATACATACACATGTGTAAGGACATACCATATCCTCTCTGTTCATTCATCAATGGACACTTGGTTGTTCCCATATCTTGGCTATTGGGCTATTATAAGTAATGCTGCAATGAACATAGGGGTGCATATATTCTTACAAATTAGTGTTTACATATTCTGCATAAATACCCAGAAGTGGAATTGATGGACCATGTGGTAGCTCTATTCTTAATTTTTAAAGGAATCTCCATACTGTTTTCCATAGTAGCTGCACCTACATTTCCAGCAACATTGTACAAGGGCTCCCTTTTTCCCACATTCTCACCAACGCTTATCTCTTGTCTTTTTTATAGTAGCCATTCTAACAACTGTGAGGTGATATTTCATTGTGACTTTGATTTGCAATTCCCTAATAATTAGTGATGTTGAACATCTTTTCATGTACCTGTTAGCCATCTCTATGTCTTCTTTCAAAAAATATCTGTTGAGATCCTCTACCCATTTTTTCCTCTGGTTGTTTGTTTTTCTCATTGCACTGTTTGAGTTCTTTGTACAGTTAGGGTTTTAACCCTTTATTGGATATTTGCAAATATCTTCTCCAATTTAGTGGGTTGCCTTTTGTTTTGATTACTCCCTTCACTGTGCAGAAGCTTTTAGTTTAAAGTCATCCCATTTGTTCATTTTTGCTTGTTTCCTTTGCCTTTTCCATCAGATCCAAAAACTCATTACTAAGACCAATATCAAGAAGATTATCACATACGTTTTCTTATAGGAACTTTATGGCATCAGGTACTACATTCAAGTTATTAATTCATTTTGAGTTACTTTTTATGTATCCTGTAAGATGGTGGTCTAGTTTTATTTTTTTTTATGTGGCTGTCCAGTTTTCCCAGCACTATTAGTTGAAGAGACTGTCCTTTTTCCATTATATGTTTTGGGTTCATTGTTATTAATTAATTATCCATATATGCATGGGTTTATTTATGGGCTTACAATTCTGTTCCATTGATCTGTGTATCTATTTTATGCCAATACGATACTGTTTTGATTATTATAGCTTTGTAATACAGTTTGAAATCAGGGAGCATGATTCTTCCAGCTTTGTTGTTCTTTCTCAATATAGTTCTGGTTATTCAGGATCTTTAGTGTTCCATATAAATTATAGGATTATTTGTTTAGTGAAAATTACATTAGAGGGGTGGTGCTGATATTGTAGATTTCTTTGGGTACAATGGATATTTTAATAGTATTAATTCTTCCAGTCCATGAGTATGGAATATCTTTCCATTTATTTGTCATGTTTAATTTCTTTCATCAGTACCTTTGTTTTCAGTATAAAGTTCTTTCACCTTGATTATATTTATCCCTAGGTAAATTATTATTTTTGATGCAATTGTAAATGGGATTGATTTCCTAATT
>JAVSCE010006682.1:0-44913 GCA_032199065.1 Smutsia gigantea | reverse complement strand
ATAATTTATTTTATTATCATTAATTTACAATTACATGTGCAATATTACGATTATTAAACTGCCCCTTCATCAGGTCCCCCCCACCAACCCCATTACAGTCACTGTCCATCAGCGTAGTGAGATGCTATAGAATCACTACTTGTCTTCTGAGTTGTACTGCCCTCCCCGTGCCCCCCCAACATTACATCTGCTAATCGTAATGCCCCTTTTTCCCTCTTATCCCTCCCTTCCACCCATTTTCCCCAGTCCCTTTCCCTTTGGTAACTATTAGTCCGTTCTTGGGTTCTGTGAGTCTGCTGCTGTTTTGTTCCTTCAGTTTTTTTCTTTGTTCTTATACTCCCACATATGAGTGAAATCATTTGATTCTTGTCTTTTTCCGCTTGGCTTATTTCACAGAGCATAATCCCTCTAGCTCCGTCCATGTTGTTGCAAATGGAAGGATTTCTTCTTATGGCTGAATAATATTCCATTGTGTATATATACCACATCTTCTTTATCCATTCATCTACTGATGGACACTTAGGTTGCTTCCATTTCTTGGCTATTGTAAATAGTGCTGCAATAAACATAGGGGTGCATCTGTCCTTTTCAAATGGGCTGCTGCATTCTTAGGGTAAATTCCTAGGAGTGGAATTCCTGGGTCAAATGTTATTTCTATTTTGAGTTTTTTGAGGAACCTCCATACTGCTTTCCACAATGGTTGAACTAATTTGCAGTCCCACCAGCAGTGTAGGAGGGTTCCCTTTTCTCCACATCTCGCCAACATTTGTTGTTGTTTGTGTTTTGGATGTTGGCCATCCTCACTGGTGTGAGGTGATATCTCATTGTGGTTTTAATCTGCATTTTTCTGATGATTAGCGATGTGGAGCATCTTTTCATGTGCCTGTTGGCCACCTGAATTTCTTCTTTGGAGAAGTGTCTATTCATTTCCTCTGCCCATTTCTTAATTAGATTATTTGCTTTCTGTTTGTTAAGGTGCATGAGTTCTTTGTATATTTTGGATGTCAACCCTTTATCAGATACGTTTTTTATGAATATATTCTCCCATACTGTAGGATGTCTTTTTGTTCTACTGATGGTGTCCTTTGCTGTACAGAGAAGCTTTTCAGCTTGATATAGTCCCACTTGTTCATTTTTGCTTTTGTTTCCCTTGCCCGGGAGATATGTTCATGAAGAAGTTGCTCATGTTTATGTCCAGGAGATTTTTGCCTATGTTTTTTTCTAAGAGTTTTATGGTTTCATGACTTACATTCAAATCTTTGATCCACCTTGAGTTTACCTTTGTGTATGGGGCTAGACAGTAGTCCAGTTTCATTCTCTTACATGTAGCTGTCAGTTTTTCCAACACCAGCTGCTGAAGAGGCTGTCATCTCCCCATTGTATATCCAAGGCACTTTTATCAAATATTAATTGACTGTATATGTTTGGGTTAATGTTTGGATTTTCTATTCTGTTCCACTGGTCTGTGGGTCTGTTTTTGTGCCAATACCAAATTGTCTTGATTACTGTGGCTTTGTAGTAGAGCTTGAAGTCAGGGAGCATAATTCCCCCTGTTTTATTCCTCCTTCTCAGGATTGCTTTGGCTATTCGGGGTCTTTTGTGGTTCCATATGAATTTTAGAATTATTTGTTCCAGTTCATTGAAGAAAGCTGTTGGTAGTTTGATAGGGATTGCATTGAATCTGTAGATTGCTTTAGGTAGTATAGCCATTTTGACAATATTGATTCTTCCTAGCCAAGAGCATGGGATGCATTTCCATTTGTTAGTGTCCTCTTTAATTTCTCTTAGGAGTGTCTTGTAGTTTTCAGAGTACAGGTCTTTCACTTCTTCGTTAGGTTTATTCCTAGGTATTTTATTCTTTTTGATGCAATTGTGAATGGAATTGTTTTTCTGATTTCTCTTTCTGTTAGTTCATCATTAGTGTATAGGAAAGCAACAGATTTCTGTGTGTTAATTTTGTATCCTGCAACTTTGCTGAATTCAGATATTAGTTCTAGTAGTTTTGGAATGGAATCTTTAGGGTTTTTTATGTACAGTATCATGTCATCTGCAAATAGTGACAATTTGACTTCTTCTTTACCAATCTGGATGCCTTGTATGTCTTTGTTTTGTCTGATTGCTGTGGCTAGGACCTCCAGTACTATGTTGAATAACAGTGGAGAGAGTGGGCATCCTGTCTTGTTCCCGATCTTAGATGAAAAGCTTTCAGCGTCTCGCCGTTAAGTATGATGTTAGCTGTGGGTTTGTCATATATAGCCTTTATGATGTTGAGGTACTTGCCGTCTATACCCATTTTGTTGAGAGTTTTAATCAGGAATGGATGCTGAATTTTGTCAAATGCTTTTTCAGCATCTATGGAGATGATCATGTGGTTTTTGTTCTTCTTTTTGTTGATGTGGTGGATGATGTTGATGGATTTTCGAATGTTGTACCATCCTTGCATCCCTGGGATGAATCCCACTTGATCATGGTGTATGATCCTCTTGATGTATTTTTGAATTCGGTTTGCTAATATTTTGTTGAGTATTTTTGCATCTACGTTCATCAGGGATATTGGTCTGTAATTTTCTTTTTTGGTGAGGTCTTTGCCCGGTTTTGGTATTAGAGTGATGCTGGCTTCATAGAATGAGTTTGGAAGTATTCCCTCCTCTTCTATTTTTTGGAAAACTTTAAGGAGAATGGGTGTTATTTCTTCTCTATATGTCTGGTAGAATTCAGAGGTGAATCCATCAGGCCCAGGGGTTTTGTTCTTGGGTAGTTTTTTGATTACCAATTCGATTTCGTCGCTGGTGATTGGTCTGTTTAGTTTTTCTGTTTCTTGCTTGGTCAGTCTTGGAAGGTTGTATTTTTCTAAGAAGTTGTCCATTTCTTCTATGTTTTCCAGCTTGTTAGCATATAGATTCTCATAATATTCTCTTATGATTCTTTGTATTTCTGTGGGGTCCGTCGTGATTTTTCCTTTCTCATTTCTGATTGTGTTTATGTGTGTAGATTCTCTTTTTCTCTTAATGAGTCTGGCTAGGGGTTTATCTATTTTGTTTATTTTTTCAAAGAACCAGCTCTTGGTTTTATTGATTTTTTCTATTGTTTTATTCTTCTCAATTTTATTTATTTCTTCTCTAATCTTTATTATGTCCCTCCTTCTGGTGACTTTGGGCCTCATTTGTTCTTCTTTTTCCAATTTCGTAATTGTGTCTTTAGACTATTCATTTGGGAATGTTCTTCCTTCTTTAAATAGGCCTGGATTGCAATATACTTTCCTCTTAGAACTGCCTTTGCTGCGTCCCACAGAAGTTGTGGCTTTGTGTTGTTGTTGTCATTAGTCTCCATATATTCTTTGATTTCTGTTTTGATTTGGTCGTTAACCCATTGATTAATTAGGAGAGTGTTGTTAAGTCTCCATGTATTTGTGAGCCTTTTTGATTTCTTTCTAAAATTTATTTCTAGTTTTATACCTTGGTGATCTGAGAAGTTGGTTGGTAGGATTTCAATATTTTTGAAATTACTGAGGTTCTTTTTGTGGCCTAGTATGTGGTCTATTCTGGAAAATGTTCCATGTGCACTTGAGAAGAATGTGTATCCTGTTGCTTTTGGGTGTAGAGTTCTGTAGATGTCTGTTAGGTCCATCTGTTCTAGTGTGTTGTTCAGTGCCTCTGTGTCTTTACTTATTTTCTGTCTGGTTGATCTGTCCTCTGGAGTGAGTGGTGTGTTGAAGTCTCCTAAGATGAATGCATTGCTGTCTATTTCCTCCTTTAATTCTGTTAGTATTTGTCTCACATATGCTGGCGCTCCTGTGTTGGGTGCATATATATTTATAATGGTTATATCTTCTTGTTGGACTGACCCCTTTATCATTATGTAATGTCCTTCTTTATCTTTGCTACTTTCTTCGTTTTGAAGTCTATTTTGTCTGATACAAGTACTGCAACACCTGCTTTTTTCTCTTTGTTGTTTGCATGAAATATCTTTTTCCATCCCTTCACTTTTAGTCTGTGTATATCTTTGGATTTGAGGTGAGTTTCTTGTAGGCAGCATATAGATGGGTCTTGCTTTTTTATCCATTCTGTTACTCTGTGTCTTTTGATTGGTGCATTCAGTCCATTTACATTTAGGGTGATTATTGATAGGTATGTACTTATTGCCATTGCTGGCTTTAGATTCGTGGTTACCAAGGGTTCAAGGGTTGCTTCTTTACTATCTAACAATCTAACTTAACTTTCTTGTTAAGTTATTGTAAACACAGTCTGATGTTTCTTTCTTTCTCTCCCTTCTTATTCCTCCTCCTCCATTCTTTCTATAATAGGTGTTTTATTCTTTGCCTTTAGTTAGTATTTGGATGGTCTGCTTTCTTTGCTATGATTTTTTTTTCCTCTGGTGACATCTTTTTAGCCTTAGGTGTGCTTCCATCTAGAGCGTCCATTTAAGATATCCTGTAGTGGTGGTTTATGAGGCGCAAATTCTCTTAACTTTCGTTTATCTGGAAATTGTTTAATCCCTCCATCATATTTAAATGATAATCGTGCTGGATACAATATTCTTGGTTCGAGGCCCTTCTGTTTCATAACGTTAAATATATCATGCCATTCTCTTCTGGCCTGTAAGGTTTCTGTTGAGAAGTCTGATGATAGTCTGATGGGTTTTCCTTTGTAGGTGATCTTTTTTCTCTCTCTAGCTGCCTTTAATACCCTGTCTTTATCTTTGATCTTTGCCATCTTAATTATTATGTGTCTTGGTGTTGTCTTCCTTGGGTCCCTTGTGTTGGGAGATCTATGAGCTTCAGTGGACTGCGAGACTACTTCCTTCCCCAGCGAGGGAAAGTTTTCAGCAATTATTTCTTCAAAGACACTTTCTATCCCTTTTTCTCTCTCTTCTTCCTCTGGTACTCCTATAATGCGAATATTGTTCCGTTTGGATTGGTCACACAGTTCTCTTAATATTCTTTCATTCCTAGAAATCCTTTTATCTCTCTCTGCCTCAGCTGCTCTGTACTCCTGTTCTCTGTTTTCTATTCCATTAACAGTCTCTGCATCTCATCCATTCTGCTGTTAAGCCCGTCGATCGCTTGTCTGATTTCTGTATTGTCTTTCCTCAGTTCCCTCACTTCCTCCCTCAGCTCTTGCACATTTCTCTGTAGGTCCATCAGCATGGTTATGACTTTTATTCTAAATTCTTTTTCAGGCAGGCTGTGCATTTCCATCCCTTCAGACTCCCTCTCTGGGGTTGTCTGGTTGATTTTGGTCTGAACCATATTCCTCTGTCTTTTCATGGCTGTATAATTTGGTCACTGATAGTTGCCACGTATGTCAGCTGGGCTTTTTAAGACCGCCTCTCGGGGTGCCGAGTCCTCTCGGGTGTAGCTGCACGCTGTGCACTTTCCTGTGTATTCTCGTCTCTCTTTTAGGAATAGATGTATTTTCTGTGTTTTCGTAGATAAATTTAGTGTTGGGAGGAGATTTCTGCCGCCCTGCTCACACCGCCATCTTCCCGGAAGTTGTGGTTATAGTTCTTAAACTCGAATATTCTTTGCAGTCTCCAACATCAATATGGTGGATAAGGGCATATAGGCTTGTGGTCACCTCTGAATGGTTTGTGTACTGCAGACAGTTATGGGACCTGCCTTTCAGCTAGCTGTCTCTCTGGATGCTGCCGGCACAGTCTCTTTCTATAACAGTTCATGCAGCTAGCTGTATTTTTGCCTTTGGCTGCAATCCAGTATTACCGTTTACTTTCTTCCTTCAGTGGATAATGTCAGCCCATTGGAGAGAGAGTACTTTATTTTAAATGACTTCATTTATAAGATTTTTCTTTCTTTTACTTTTTTATAAGTTGTTTTATTTCAAGGTAAACCCATTTGTTTCATTTTTTTCCTGCCATGCATTTCCTTGTTGTGGTTGTTCCAGGTCAATTAGAAATTCTTCAGGCTCAAGTAAACCTGAACATTTCTTTTGCCAAATGTTCCATTTTCTAAATCACTTTAGTTCTGATTCATAGCAGAAGGAGGCCATGTAGAGACCCCCCCTTTCTGAAACTCATTTTCTGGCCCGTGCTTTCTGGGAGAGGGATATGTGAGAAGCAGCAGGTGCTGTCCCTGTCACATACACTTGTGGACAAGGACATGTGTCTGTGCCTCACAACTCCAATTGCTCAGACTGGGGTGATGTGCGTGTATCATTGCAAAAGTGAACATTTTTTGACCATTGGGAAAAAAAGTAATCCCCAAATAGCTAGTTTGCTCACATGTGCCATGGAATGGGAATTCTGGTGCTGGGAACCCCTCCTTCCACCAGTTCAGCATGGGGGCCGGGGTACAATGACCTGCTGAGTTTGGGTAGCAGATCACCCACTATATGCACTGGTTCCTAGACCTTTCCAGCCCAGAGGTAGGAGTTTCAATCAAATAAAACTTCATGCTGGCTTGTTTCAAAGTTATAAAAACAATTTAGAAAGTTTTTTAAATAGGAATTTTAAACTAAAACAACAGAAAGCAATTTAATAACATTTTCAGTCTTCAATCATTTTTTACAAAACATTTTGCCCTCTTCTTTAAACCTCCTTTAGATAGCTCCTTTTGATAACGTGCTATGAACAATGACTTAATAAAATGCTTAGCTTTGCTAGTAATGTGCTCTTTGTCTTCCTGGCAGCTCCTTGCTCTGCTATGGCTTACCATCATGATAGCAGGCGGATATTTGTGGGCCAGGATAACGGAGCCGTAATGGTAGGTAGCCTCCAGAATATATTCTTAATGTTGACCACCCTGTGTGTACGTACTCCCATCGGGCAGTTTAAATAAAGTTAGTAATGAATGCCTGATTGTTTGGCATAAAAAATGTTCAATTACTTACAGATATTAGGCCCCAAAATGGATTAATTTTGATTAGTACTTAATTTTAAACTAGTTCCATGGAATGCAGAATGCTGTCCTGACTGATGGTTTGGTGCTCAGCACAGCCTCACTACAGGGAATATGAGACCTGTGGCAGCCCCCATCCCTGAACTGGGAAGGAGGCTGGGGCAGGAAGAGTGTGGTGGAGAGCCTCCGTGTGTGTGTGTGTGTGTGTGTGTGTGTGTGTGTGTGTGTGTGTGTGTGTGTGTGTGTCCAGGAGGAAGGAGAGCAAGGTGAGGGACGAGTCATTTAGTCAACAACTTGTGTAACTCTTTAAAGCAATGCTTTTCAAACTATCTTTGACGATGGACTAGATATTTAAATTTTCAATTTATTATATATTGGTATTTTTGTGGGTCTGTGTGTATAGATATATTTCTTTTTTAAGTTGAGATAAAATTCATATGCCATAAAAATCACCATTTTAAATTGTGCAATTCAGTGTTTTTTTTTAGTATATTCACAAGATTATGCAACCATTAATGCTTTCTTATTCCAGAACATTTTTCATCACTGCCCTCCTCCCCCAAAGAAACCCCACACTCTTTAGCAGTCACTCCCATCCCCCTTCCCCCAGCTCCTGGCCATGACTAATCTGCTTCCTGAGTCCAGAGACTTGCCTATTTTAAACATCTGTTTTCCAAAGTGGCTGTATGATTCTACATTCCCACCAGCAATGAATAAGGGCTCCAGTTTTTCTCTACGTCACTGTCAACACTTGTTACTTTGTTTGTTTGTTTTTTATTACAGCCATCCTACCGGGTATGAAGTGGTATTGCATTTATGGTTTTAATTTGTATTTCCCTGATGGCTAATGTTGAGCATCTTCTCATGTACTTGTATTTGTATATCTTTATTCTTGTTTTTTTTTTTTCTTCTTCTTCTTTCTCTCTTTTGCTTGTTGGGTTGTAAAGAGACTGAGACTTCGTGTAAGAATTCACTAGTGAAACCATCTGGTCCTGGTCTTTTTGTTATGGGAAGTTTTTTGAGAACTAGCTAATCTCTTTACTTGGCATAGATTTTCTATTCCTTCTTCAGTCAATGTTTGTTGTGTCTTTCTGGGAATTTGTCTATGTCATCCAGTTTATCTAACTCGTTGGCATACCCTTGTGCAGAGTAGCCCTTTACAATCCTTTTTGTTTTTGTAAGGTTAATAGTTATGTCCCCCCTTCATTCCTGAATTTACTAGTTTGAATCTTCTTTTTCCTTCATCATTCGAGCTGTCAATTTTGTGGGTCGTTCCAAAGAACTTTGGTTTCATTGACTTTTTCTCTATTGTTTTTCCTATTCTCTGTTTATTTCAAGTCTAGTTTATTATTTTCTTCCTTCTGTTTGCTTTGGGTTTAGTTTGCTGGATTGATATTTCTGATATTACATTGTTGAATGAGAAAATCCTCAGATTTCATACTTGGTGTCTTAACAATACTGAATTGCTGTAAAGGTTTCTGAACACTCACTTCCTATTTCTCTACTTCTCTCATCAGGGCCAGTGGTCTGCAGACCTCACTGTGACTAGCACTGCTTTACAGAATAGAAGCAATAACGCAGATTTAGCTGGAGGGGGTTTGCTGAGTGTAAACTGCGTAGTGAGCACAGCCACGGAGCCCGCAGATGCGGCGTGTGCAGGCTGTACTCCAGAGGGTCCAAGAAGGCTTTTTAATGTGCCAAGTCATAGCGGACGGCTAGGGTTAACCAGGCAGAGGGGGTAGAGAAGGGCCACAGAGGCAGAGAGGTTTGAAAGTCACAGGGTGTGCAGGGAACAGCAGTGAAGTACGTATTAGCATCAAACCCGCAAGTCTGAGGAGGGGGCTGGAGCGGGTCACGGACAGCCTAGCATTCACATCTTTAGTCAGCTTTGGTGTGGTGCAGAGGGCTGACTGAAAAGAAAGTAAGCGTGGTCCCTGCTGTCAGGGGCTTATGGTCTAGTGGGAAGGACATATAACATACAAGTAAACATCAAATTGCAAGGTGTGGTAAGTGCCATGGAGACATGAGCAGGTGCAGCGAAAGGCACCCCGCGCAGCGTGTGGCCCCAAGTGAACAGGGTGGTCAGAAGGCAGCTGCAGGGAGGCCGCATTTCAGCTGAGACCTGAACGGTGGGAAGGAGCCAGCCCGGCAGGCCAGCAGGAGTTTTCCAGAAGTGAACACATGCATGAAAACCCGACGGGGGAAGATCTCTGGTTGAGTGCTTGGAGGAGGTTATCGTGGATGGGTGGTCTGAGCGATGCTGGGGACCAGGAGGTGATAGGTGAAGTGGGCTGAGGCCAAGGCTGTCAGGGCTGTGTAGGTCTGGGTGCAGTTTTAAGGCTCATTGTCAGTGCTGCGGGAAGGTCTTACTAGGCTTTCAGCAGATGAATGACATAATATAATTTGCGTTTTTAAAAGATGTCTCTGGCTGCCTGCTCATGGGAAAGTGGATTGAAGGGCAGCAGACATGGAAGGGTCCTATTGCAGCATCCAGGTGGGAGGACACTGGCACTGAGGATGGACAGAAGCGGATGGATTTGAGATGCATCTGTGCCACGTCGGATGTGAGGAAGGGAGGAAGTGGAGGAAGTCCGGTGATAGCCAGGTTTCTGGCTTGAGTTACTGGGTGGACAGTGGTATCACTCACTGAGAAGAGAAAGGCTTGGAGGTGTGTGGGAAGGGAGCATTCGGAGGGAAAGGGGGCATTGCGGAGCTAGCGGTACAGTTGGGACACAGTGAGGCATCGAATGGTGATGTGAAGTTGGCCTTGGATATGCAGGCCTGGAGCCCAGCGGGAGCCTAGGCAGAAGGCGTAAGCACGTGGGGCATTTTTCAAGCCAGGTGGATGGCTGTGACCCTCCATGAGAGAATAAGACAGGGCCCAGGCCTGAGTCCTGAGTGACTCCAGCATTTAGGACTGGTGTTGATGGGGACCCCAGACTGGGAAGAAGGGGAAATGATGACCGTAGCATGAGAGTTAAGGAGCTAGACTCCACTCTAAGCAGACTTTCTCAGGCTTCCATAGTCATGTATCATTTAGGGAACTTACATAGTCCCTGGCTCCACGCTAGAGTCATAGCTTCAGAATCACTAGGGAGGAGCCTGGGAATCTATTATTTTAGCAAATCCTCTGGGTGAACCTTAGGGTCACGTGTGTTCAGGAACCACAGTGGGAAGGGAAGCCATTGGGGATCATTAAGCAGGGAATGATGGGGACTCAGTGTTCTGTTTTTGTCAGCTTAGGGTCAGAATGTAGAAGGTGGGCTTAGGAGGCAAGGCTGAATGTGGGGAACGCCAGTTAGGCTATTTCAGGGCCCAGCCTGAGACTGAAACACTGGGGGAGTACTGGCGAAGAGGTGGCTGCTTCAGGAGCTATCTGGGCAGCAGGGCTTGGTGTTTGATTAGAAGTGGGTGTTTAATGCAGAGCAGAGTAAGAGGGTTTCCCGACTTCTCGCCAGGATGCCGGTGAGTGGTGAGCTACCCTCTAAGAAAAGATACTGACATAGAATGAAAGGTGATGAGTTCAGTTTGGACAGTTGGATGAGTGAGCCCGAACCTCAAGGGTTTGGTCTGGACCGATGGTTTGAGAGTTCTCTGAATATTGGTGTCAGTGGAAACTGCACCACAGTGGCTGGCATCAACTAGGGATAGCAGGTAGATATGGAAAAGTAGAGGGCCAAGGTCACATCCCCTGGGGAATATCAATATTTCATGGAAAGTCAGAGGCCTGAGAGCCCACAAGGGAGAAGGAAGCAGAATGGACAAAGTAGGAGGGGGGCCATCCAGGACTGTGTGCCCATGAAGCCAGGGGGCCAGTGAGTTTCAGGTGTTGTGAAAGTGTCTGGGGCACCAGAAAGAGGATGAGATCAGGACAGGAAAGCAGCCTTGGGTCCAGCAATTAGACAGCAGCTGGTAGTCACAGGAGAGCCCTTCCCATGCATGGTGGCCATGCTGTGGTGTGCGGCAGATTGAAGGGTGGCTGGGGATGAGGAGCTCAAGGCTCTGAATTTAGTGACTGGGCTGATGTTTAGAGAAGCTTTTGGCTGAAAAGTGGGTCAAAGAAAGTTACAGTATTGTTAAAAGAGTTCTGTTGTTTGTTTTGTTTTTGAAATGAACATATAAGAAGCACTGGGCATGTTTAAGGGCCAAGAAGGAAAGAGCCAGCAGAAGGGGCAGGCTCTGTGCCCAGGCAGTTCACTCAGCGGTGGGCAGGTGGCAAAGGGCTGTGGAGTTGGGAGAGGAGCTCAGTGCCCATCTGCCTGGGGCTGCTGGACATGCACCATGTGGTAGTGCCAGCGCTCTTGCTTTCCTCCTCCTTGAAATGCTGGGAAATACCATGGTGATGTGCATATCCATGTATAACAAGAACACGAAGCATAAGCCTCAAATCGTCTCTCCAGTGGTGGCAATGGTTGTGCATTTATTTCTCTAGGGACCCTTCTTGTGGCTCCTGGTTCAAGGGTAGACTGCAGTTATAGGACAGCATATAAAATGTAGCTCTTCAGTGGGAAGGACAGTGAAATCCAGTTTATCATTAGTTAGCAATTGAGCTTCCACCCAGTACAGATTAGTAAATATACCGTGCTGATACATGTTTGTACTTTGCAAAACCAAGGTGGCAAAAGAGGAATTGATAGTCCTCTGCAGGTTTGTTTTTTTCCAACCTGATCACTCAACAATTCATAATGTCCATGTTACGTAGTGCGTTAAGAGCGTAGCAGTTAGCCCTAGTCAAAAAATTTTTAATTAGTGCTTTTCCTTGAGTTTTATCTTCTTAGTTTTATGCTGAGGCTCACTTGTTCAGTAAATATATACTTTTTATTTTTTCTAAGTTATAAAGCACTGGCTTTTAAAATTTTGGAAGATACAGGAGTATAAAAAGGGAAGAAAACCACTCACAATCTCTAAATTTCCCTTTTGTTATGTGTTTGCATATAAAATAAGTCTAATTTCTCCCTTACATGGGATACCCAGTGCCCTATTTTCATCACAGCTGAGGACTCTGTCAGTAATGGGTCTTTGTAGTTTTGCTTCATACATATATCATCTTGAAGAATTTTTAGTGTGGCCAAGAGAGCAAACTTAACAAGATGCCTCCTTTGCAGTTAGAAGGAGAGGGAATACAGAGAGCTTACTTGTGGAGGGAGAACTGGACCAAAATACTGTGCTGGTCGGTGGCACTCTGGTCATTCGGTCTGGTCCCCCAAAGAAATGGTGGCCTGAGCGCAGGTCCAGTGAAAGCAGCAATTCCGTATTCTTCTTCTGTAGCTGATCTTGAGTCTCAAGTCTGGTGACAGTTCTTTATGGATTTTAGTTTGTTTTGAAAGTTAAGTATCAGTTGTTTTTAAAACCATAACTGTGGTCTTACTGTATGTGTTTACTTTTAGGAATTTCATGTTTCTGAAGATTTTAACAAAATGAACTTTATCAAGACCTACCCAGGTAATTGTAATGCACATCCACACACTTGCATATATATACATATAGGTATATACACACAAAACCAGAACACAATCTTTCGTGATGAAAATTAGGTTTTCCTTCTAACTTCTTAGTTATGTTACTCCTGTTATATAATAATACTCCAATTATATTGACCAACCTTTACCTGTTAACATTTAAAATTTTGTATTGGGTGCACATATCAGATTTAATTTAACTATTCTATTTTTGAGCATGTGTAATGCTTCAATTTTTTGATAACACACTAACATACAGGGCAGTGTATATGTATCTATATCTGTGTGTGGCCTTGACTGTTACTCTAATCCTTTGACTGCTTATTTCTATTTAAGACAAATCCTAAAAGTGGAGTAACTGGGTCAAATGTTACAAAATTTTGCAATGCTCTACATTTATTTTGCAAACCTCTTCCCAGCAATTGTGTAAATTTTCACAATCTCAGGAGTGGTGGTTGAGAATGCCACTCACTGAGTCTTTACAACATTGCTTTTTATAAATGCTTTTTTGCCAGCTTGATAGTCAAAATAGTTTTCAATTTAAAAATTATTTAAGCTTTATTTAATATTGACCATATGTCATTTTTTATTAATGTCTTCATGATTTTTTGCCCATATTCCCAGGAAGTTGTAGTGTTTTCTAATTAATTTGTAAGAAAGAGTCCCTCAGTTTTTTCCAAAGCAGCTTACACAGCTGAGAACAAGTCACAGGTTTCTCTGTTTAGCTCTGATTTCATTCATCAGACACCAGACTGGGCACTTTTTAAACACCTGTTGCATGCAGGGTCCTGTACTAGATGAAAACTAGAATAGTCACTACCTTAGTGTGACTTAAATCAACCTGGAAATACAAATATTCTAGAAGTTCGGTAATAGAACACTTTCCTCATTCTCAGGTATTATTTTGGAATACAGAATTTACAAATACTTTGTCTCTGTAAATACTAGAAGTTACACACAAACAGAAATTATTCCAGAAACAAAATATTTATGCTGTTCTTTAATTTCAGAGAGTTGTCGTTGTTCTTGTTACGATGCCAGTGTATACTCAAGGGTCAAAACACTGAAATTACACACTATAAAAAACATTGCTCTTTTAAGAAGATTGCTGCTTTCCACAAGGGAACTCACTGATAGTTAAATTTTTAGAGCAAAGTAAAAATGTTCTCTTGAGTACGACAAAAAAAAAACAAAACCTGATGGCTGCTATTATTCCAGTCCCTCTTGAGCATTACTTTGATGATTTGGAGCTTCAGGTTGCTGTACATGTAAAGAAGCAGGGGGCAGGGTAGTGGGAAGCCTGTGACCGTGAGCTGGGGCAGGGCACATTACCTGAAATCCATTCACCTGTTTGCAGAGTGCAGGCACCTCGGTGGTAGGGCTCTCTAGACCGAGTCTCCAGGCCGGCTGCCTCGAGGAGGGTAGCCCCAGTTCTGATCCTGAAGGTCACATTTCTTCCCGAAGGGTGTACACTTTGCCTTTGTGTCCCTGCAGCTCATCAGAACCGGGTGTCTGCGATCATCTTCAGCTTGGCTGCAGAGTGGGTCATCAGCACCGGCCACGACAGGTGTGTCAGCTGGATGTGCACCCAGAGCGGGAACATGCTTGGGAGGCACTTCTTCACTTCCTGGGCTTCGTGTTTACAGTATCCTTCGAAGGGTGGGACCTTCTCCTGCCCAGCCCTGCCTCCTCTCAATAGTTAGCTTTGAGTCTGATCCATAAATTCTTAATTGAGATCAAAAGACTGAATGATTTCTGTCTATGTCACATAAAGTCCAAGAATTTCTATATCTACTCTTCTTTGGCATAAAACTGGATTATTGAAAATAATCATTAAATGAATTGCTGGTGTCTGCTGGGAAGTGCCATATGTTCAAGATTGTGGAGAACCTAAACCTCGTTGATGCAAACCCCTTCCTTCATTCCTTTGCCCAAAATGAAAGAACAGACTTTTTGTTGTATGAAGCAAAAAAGGAATTGATGGTCTACTAATTGGTTATTTGCAGACCCTACCAGAGAATATAATAATAAGGGTTTGTGATCCTGGGGTTCATAAATGGGCTACAAGTAGTTTTAGAGAGACAGAGAGAGAGACAGAGAGTTATGTGTGTGTGTGTGTGTATTGGGTTCATAATCCTTATAATACTCTAAAGGTGCCTAAAGATCCCCAAAACATCAAGAAATTGCTGCTTTAAAATTTTTCTACTGTATGAAATTTGTTTCATGTAGAGGTTTCCTTTGATTAAGGCTGCCTGTGGTAACTTGGAGTATCTTAGTGACGGCAGGATGAAGGCTGCCAACACTAGGCAAATACCCCAGGGTGGTTTCTCTTTCAGAGTTGGATGTCTGGTGTAGTAAAGTTCTTTTTTTCCATGAAAAGTCTTTACAAAAAATGCTGCTACAAATGAATGCACAACACGAGATATTTAAAATAAGCATTTAAAATAGTACCACATACTTTAGAATCAAGCAAGGGAAGCATACTCAGATATCTATCATCTGCGAAATAAATGTTTCTGTTACTTGTTAGGCTTTTCAGTGATAGAAAATGACACCAAATCCCACAGTCATGGCCCATCTGCAGTGTTCCTTCTGACCTGTGTTTTGGAATTAAAATAGAAGTTTTTCTGTTGTGTGTAAACTTACCATCTGCCATAAACTTCTGTGGCCATAAAGTGACTAAGTTAGTAACGGGTTGTTACCAGTAGTTAATATGTTTTTAAATTTAAATTTGCTAGTACTTTTCCACAGCAGTTTAAAATAAACCATCCTGTTCCCTTAAAGGTAAATCATCTAGATGAGTTCATGTCTGTATTTGGTGTCTTATCTCATAAGTAGCCATTTTGTTCCAGTTCTTTTCTTGCACATTTCATTATTGAGTATTTTACTTCTTTATTACAATTTGATTATAACTACTTGATATCAGGTCTGTCTTCTCTATCAGTTCTTATATTTTTTTTATTGCCAATACCTAGGATATTGTTTGGAATAGTAGCAGGTGCTCAGTCAGTTCTTGTTGAATGAGTAAATACTAATTTTCTTGATTAATTCCAGCCTTAAAATTTCTTTCCTTTAATATTTACATACTGCGTGATTTTTGGTTGGGTATTTCCATTCTCATAGTTTTAGGTTTGTGCTTATTCTCTTTCAAATGCACGTTTTCTATGTCATAGTTTTGAGATGGATTGTGTTAGATATCCTTGACTGCTCCTCCACAGATATGATTTTGATACTCAGTATGCTTTTGTTGGTGATTATTCTGGACAGATCACCCTGCTGAAGCTTGAACAGAACACCTGTTCAGTCATTACAACCCTGAAAGGACATGAAGGTAGGTCGTGCACTGTGTAGTCACCTACATTTGAGCATCTAAATTTAGTTCTCAGCTCTGTGGTTTCATGAATGAACCACTCCTTATCTCAGATTTCAGTGTGATTGGCCAGATACAGGATTTAGATCTCAAAAGTAAAAACTAAGAAAAGATAGGATTTGAGTTGGGTTTCACATTGTCAAAATCCCTCCTAGATTGCTGGTGGGGATAATACTTCCTATTTTGTTTAACTTTTTTAATTAAATAATTTTCTGAAGACCTTTAAAATTTCTTCTAAGTGGTAAGACCTTTGGAAGAATATTATTATTAATATTTTTATTTTTAATTTGTCAGTTTCTAGGACACTGAACCACACTGGTAGATCAATGCAATTAGAAAAACTATATGGTCTGGTATGGCCTCTGCTTGGGAAACATCCCCTGCGTAGGGACAGTGGGAAAAGAATGACTGAGGGGAATTTCATGATTACTATAGTGTGGCGAGTTGGCAGAGCTCCATTGACTGTACTGGGTAACAAATTAGAAGCTTTGAGGCCGTTGGTTTAGGTTGAAGAATTGGGGATTTGTTGAAAAAATTAATGATGACTTTTTATGAAAATAGTGTTTTAAGTATAACAAGTTGAATAGACTCTGTTTCCTAGCTGATCTGTGTAAGTGAAATTGAATCTATCAGATCAGGGACCGTATAGGGGGAAAGGAAGTGAGAAGAACCATAGGTTAGAGTAGATTTGGGCAAGAAACACAGCCCCTTGAGGAAACCACTTTCTGTGTATGACTGATGGTCTCATATGACTCCGAGGTTCTGAAGCATTCTCTGGTTGCTAAGGACAGAATTGTTCTGGTAATGACACTATAGTGTTCATACAGAAAGACCATGTCTATCTGCTGTTAGGCCTCTAGCTGAAGTGTACGGGACATAGGATTAAATGGTCAAGATCTGTGCAGAACTGATCCTGAAGCCGGCTTTGCAGAATAATGTTTTCACCTCTGCTAAGTTTCTTTGAGAAACTAGTTTCTGTTGTTTGCCTTTGAATACGGCTATATCACTTTTCTATATATACCCACCAAAAATATTACTAGTTTGTGTGACTGGTTCAATTGTATTGAATTTTTTAATATTTTTTTTCTAGACAGGCAGCAATCAATGGACCAATGAAGAGATCTGTTGAAATGGGAATCTATAAAAAGAAAGTTTTTTCCCGAGGGTATCAAATTTGATAAGTTTAGCCAAAAGAGTGTGAAATGTATAAGGTTTGGATTTTTTACTGAAATTCTCTGGCATAATTGTATGGTACACCTACAGACCTTTTATTTCTGAGACACTTAATTTAATTTTCTTAAATAGAGGCATCTTGGGGTAAAATACATGCAAGATCCCAGAGACCTGGAATAATCGAGATTCTTGTCTTGTAATGGTCATCTTAAAATGACCCTGTACATTTAGCTCCATTGCCTTTTCTCGTTAAATATTAGTAGCTATTTTTCTTCCTTCAGAAGCCTTTTCTGAACTAACCCCTCATATATAGCTATTTGATGCTTTTTCAGTACAGAATGAGGAAAAAATTTCTTTGTTTTCAAGTAGTTTCATGTACAGCTGAAAATCCTCATCTTAAACTGTGGGTAATGGACGTGCTCTGTCTTCTCTATGACTCAAGATAAAGGGTTGAATGAGTCTTTGCACAGCTAGGATGCATTTTTACTTGCAGACTCAGCTGGTCCTGGTTCAGTCTTGAGCTGGCAAATGTGTGGAGTTCTGTTCACCTCCCTCTCTCTCACCCCCAGGTAGTGTCGCCTGCCTGTGGTGGGACCCTATTCAGCGGTTACTCTTCTCGGGAGCCTCTGACAACAGCATCATCATGTGGGACATTGGAGGAAGGAAAGGCCGCACGCTGTTGCTGCAGGGCCATCAGTGCGTGACTGTCCATGGGGTGGGGAAAAGATTGGGTTTTGGGAGGCAGGGGCGACACCAGTATTCTGATACTACTTTCTCCAGACCCTGTCTTCTGAGATGGCTGGTTGACAGGGCTCATTCAGTCCACTTTTAACTGTTTTTCCCTTAGTCCTGAGTGTCTGCAGTTCTGCAGCAAAAACAAAACCCTAGGTTTTCTTCCATTTTAGTCCAAAGAGCACTTCCCACTTTTATCCCCCTTTGGAGTCACTTTTTGGAAATAGCTGCTAAGGCACATGTATGTCAGAGACTGCAGATGAGGACTGACTACAGACGATTGCATGTAGTGGGCTACTAAGCCAGTCTTGAACTGGATCCCTGACTTGGTTTTTTAAATTCTAATAAGCATTTCGTTAAGAAGTAATGCTAGGTTTGACATGGTCGCGTTCACCTAGGCTGTGATGCTGGCACGCTCGGGCTCCCACCTTCTAGTCTTGAGAGGAGAAGGACACTGGCTTTTCCTTCCTCCCTGTTGGTTAGGCCATTGCTGTTTACTACAGAATCCAGTGGGAAGCAGCCAAGGAGAGATTCCAGGTCTCCAGGTCAGGAGGTCTGGAGATGTCTTCGAGGGCATCCACAGTATTCTGACAAGCTTGTGGGAAGAGGGCAGATTTCTTCATCCCATGGCTGAGTGTGCCTGTGTGTGTGCATGCACGCATGTACTGCTAATCTCTGTAGTGTTTGATTACTTGTTATGGGTCCAGTACAGGAGTTACACCTCCTTTGCTCTTTGCTTCTGAACAAGTAGATCTACCTTGTGCACCTGAGGAAGGTCATGATGATTGGTCCAGAAAACCGTAGTTGTCATCGCATCTCTGACCTGCAGTTCCTAACGACTGATTTGAAAGTAGTATTGATTTCATAGAAACTATTATGATGTATACTAAGTTCTAGAGCGCCATATAAAGTTTATACCAGAATCCATGTCACCATGCCAAATAGTCGATGGTAAAATGCTGATTGCTGATTCCAATGAGGGGAGAGATTTGAACCTAAATGAAGATGATTTCTGTTTGTCCACATGGATACAACTGACCATTGTGTGTCATTTGCAGTGACAGGGTGCAGTCGTTGTGTTACCTTCAGCTCACGAGGCAGCTCGTCTCCTGTTCCTCGGATGGTGGAATCGCAGTGTGGAACATGGATGTTAGCAGAGAGGAGGTAAGAGAGCAAGGCGAGGCTGATCTGCAGAGATCCCCAGGAAACTGGCTTCTGGGTTTTCCACGCTGCTATCTGGAAGCACCAACTGGGTACAGACAATCCCTGCTTGCTGGCTCCTGTCAGTTTTGTCTGTCGCTTTGCACTGCGTCCTCTACCCATTTGAGAGATTGCACAGTGAGAGCAGTGCCCACAGACTGAGCACTTAGGCTGATATTCTGCCTGGGGAAGCTCACTGAGGGCCCTGGAGACAATGTCCAGCATATCCAGGGAGTGGACTGCATGGAGGCCCCGAAGCATTCCTGTCAGTGGAAACATTGAGAGGTCCCCCAGGACTAGCACCAGGGACATAGCCAGATGCCTGACAAGTTCTGACTTGCTTGGGCCACTAACCAGTTGTGAGACCTTTAGATAAGGACCTTCATTTCTCAAAGCGCCTGTTTTCTTTTCCATAAAGTGAAATTGTCAAATGAGATGACCTCTAAAGTCTCTGACTTCTCCTTAAACAGACACTATAATTGTCTAAACAGTCTCTCCTTTTAAAAAGAAATTGAGGTATAATTGATATAACATTGTATCAGTTTCAAGTGCACAGCATGATGATTTGATGTATGTGTACATTGGGAGATGATCACAATAGCTCGAGTTAATATCTGTCACCATACATGGTTACAAACTTTTTTTTGATGAGAACTTTTAAGATCTGCTCTATTAGCAACTTTCAGATGTACAACATAGTATTATTAGCTGTGGTCACCACACCTTACCTTACACCCCTGTGACTTACTTGTATTAAAGCCAGAAGTTTGTACCTCTTGACCCCTTTCACCCATTTTGCCAACTCCCTCAGTCCCCGTCTCTGGCGCCCACCGATGTGTTCTCTGTATCTCTATCCGTCTTGTGTTTTTATTTTAAATAATAATCCTGTGAACATTCTTGATGTTGTCATTGTGTGATTGTTCAGTCACCTATTTCAGACAAAATCCTGAAAGTAGACCTTAGGGTCAAGGTTATGTACATTCTTAAGGCTTTTTGTAGATATTGTCAGGTGATTTCCAGGCAGGATTTCCGTTCTCCTCTCTGCCAACAGTGGTATTACCTGTCTTTTCCAATTGGTGACTGCAACCTGTGATGTAAATGGCATAAGAGTTGTTTCCAGAGGAGGTTTTAAGAGTATGAGGGATGCTAGGGTCTTACAGTTTAACTTGAGAGACATTTATTGAGCACCTACAGGGTGGCCATGAAGTCTGGAAGCCTTGGTGAACTGCGTCATAAAGGGTTTAGTGATTCTGCAGCGTTGTGTTGTGTGATGTCACGTGAGGTGTTCGGGGTGCTTCCCACACAGTCTAGTTCAGTGTGCTCTGAGCTGTTGGCCGTGGATGCCAGGCGAGGATGCAGCATTCCCGCCAGCCCCTGCTTGTGCCTGTTCTGTGTTGCCGCCAGTTACTTGTGAGTCTGATTCTCACTAAGCGTGCATCTGCAGCAGACCACAGAAAACGTAATCAAGGCATTTATTCTACTAAAAAACCAGTGATGTTACTCATTTCCAGATTTTCTGGCTACCATGTTCTGTACACAAAGATCCTTGCCTGCAAGAAGCTTGTCATCTTGTGAAGGAAACAGACTACCCTATAAATAGTAGAACACAGTCCATAATATGGAGAAGTACTAATTGCTTGCTTTTTTAGTAACTTTGTAAGACAAGTCAAATACAGGAAATCTTGATTACATGCCTAGTGGCTAATTTTTTCTGTTTGAATTTTCTAAAAATCTTTTGGTAAGGCTTAGAGTAACTTATTAAACATATGTAACATTGGCTTAATATTACAGAATGTGTAATACTTTCTTGCTAAGGTTTATTTGAACTGGGTTTTTTGACTGCTTGTTATATGCACCAAGAACTGCGAGTATCTTGGACTTTTGGCCTGTTTTTTTTCAACCTTACTCTGAGAAAGCAGAAAACGCAGAGGATGTGTTCTTGGATCATGAGGGAAGGGTACCACTTGGGCCCAGTGCTACTCGTGGTCCTGTATGGGTTTAACCATTTGGATTTCAATCTACTATTCTTATCCTTGGTAAGTTCTTTTTGAAAAAAATAGGAAATAGAAGCAGGGTTCTCACCTTCATAGTTACCCGATTGTGAAGTTTATTTGCACATCTAGGGAAAGGCATTCCCATCATTCAAGAGGCTTCATCTGTGGGCATTTCTCTTTTTAGTCATTTGTGGAAGATTACTTCAAATCATGTGCATACTGCCTTAGAGCTTATCTGTCTCAGTAGTAGACAGTTGGTAGGAAAGAAAATCATGTCCAAAAGGTGCATTATTTCTAGTAGTTTGTTGTTTTTTTGCCAGGTAAGGAAATACAGTGCAGAGATAAGCACCTCTGATCTATGAGGTTCTGACCCTGAGTCAGGGTTTTGTACTATTTGTAAGACTTCCTTTGTCAGGGACATAGGGGATCAATCCCAGATTCTCTACCCCAACAGTGCTTGCCTGGACTTTCTTTCTGAGTTACCTGGAGATACTGGCTGCAGCATTTCCAACCCACTGTGGCTGTCAGCCACCATACTAGCAGTTTGGAAGCAAATTCCAAACTTGCCAGATCATAATTAGAGGGGCTCCATTTTGGAAGTCGGCATGAAATATAAATGAGCAAGAACAATAATTAGAGGGAATCTTCTTGAAAAGAGAACTTTATTTTAAACTAGTAGTTGACAGAATGAATCAGACTTTATATGTTACACAGTGTAGATTAGGGCAGCAATTAGTTGGAGCGGTGCAGTGGGTCTGTGCTGGTTATGTCACTTCTGTCCAGATTTGGCAGATGGAACAATATGCAGAGTGAAACCATCAGAGTACTTGCTTGATGTTCTCTTTTGCTCTTCTCAGCACAAAAGAAAACATATTCTCCTTAGAGAATAAGCATTTAATAGGATGGTTCATGATAGCTTGCTTACAGCTGAGCCCTTAATCCTATTAAGAGAAACAAAGTCATGGGTATTTGTCATAATAAAATATATTCCGGAAAGCCTGTTCATTTCTGATTTTGTTTTTAGTTTACGTGAAATTATTTTAAGCGTATTTTTCTTCGGTTGTGCCTCTGTATGCGCCAGCTCAGCAAGTCATGTTCGTTCCTCAGCCCTGAGACAGGATGATGCTCATACCCCAGAACCATGATTGGACTTCACATGTTGAGATGAGCAGGAACCAGTCACAGACGCTCTGTAGAGTGTAGTGAACGAGTGCAGGGACTCAGGCTCCTGGATCTCCTGGGATTTCTACCACTCACTAATCATGGATGGGAGCTTCAATCTCTGAGCCACAGTTTTCTTTGCCTGTAAATTGGGGATAACATTGCTTGCTTTATATCTCCTAAAGTAGTGTTGAATATTATGTGAAGTAAGGCATATGAAACACTTGGCACACTGCCTGGATTTCTGTGACACTTAACTGTATACAGTCACTATGCAAAACACCTCACAAATGGTAACTCATTGAATCCCCACAACCTTGTGAGGTGCATACTCACACCTGAATATTGCTGTCATGAACACATTTTTGCATTGTTTTCTGTTCCACATGCCTGTTGCACATGTGTGGTATAGCAGGAGTGTCTCTGGCACGTGTCCCAGACCTAAGAGTAGGCAGTGGTGCCTGCTTTCCAGCCCTGCAGTCACACACCGTACTGATGGTGGCATGACCCACCACGTCATCTGTATACCGTTTTCTCTCTCAGGGACACTGTTGCCAGGCAGTATCCTCAAGCCACCCTCTCTCTTCCGTTAATCTCAGAAACAAAGAAGTAATTTTCCATTGAGATGATAATCTTCGTCACATAGGAACACATCTCTTTATCTCTTTTTCTGCCCTCCTTTCTCATTTCCTCATAGCCATGCAAAGACAGTGACATCCAAAATGCAGAATTAACAGCATTTACAGGGAAAAGTGTGTGTCCAAACAAAATGATTACAGAAGTAACAAAATACAGGCATGTGGAACAGAAAACAGTGCAAAAATGTATTCATGACAGCAATATTCAAGTGTGAGTATGAACCTCACAAGGTTGTGGGGATTCAATGAGTACCATTTGTGAGGTGTTTCTCATTCTCACAATGGAAGAAAAATATGCTTAAAATTATTTTCCCCAGTCATTTAAAGAAACTTCTCATCTGCCTCAGCCCACTTTATATTCTACTTTGAGTGCCTTCCGCACCCTGAACCCGTTAGAAAGATCTTTGTAATAGTGGTTCTATGTAGAAATATTTCCAGGGACATATCTAACATAAGAAATAGAAAATCCAAACGTTTGATGCAATAGGAAACAAAGAAGTAGGGACACCCTCCTTTAAACCACAAGCAGTCCCTTTTCGATCTCCATAAAGCTTTCCATCTTCACTGCGTATTTCACATATGTCATGTAAATCAGTTGCTATGATTGTCCCATCATTGACTCTTAACAGATATATTTTCAAGACCAAGAAAAATTATTTTTTGTAATCTTTGGTTTAATTGTATAGAAATTAGTATTTTCTACTATTTTTATAAATAATAGAGGGATTTAAAAAATGCTAACTCCAACAATGTCTATAACTGTTGCGTTAATTTCTGGGAAGTGATTGTGAGCATGCAAATGCTCCAGTGTTGGCTTTGACTTTCTCCTCCCCCAGGCTCCTCAGTGGTTGGAAAGTGATTCTTGTCAGAAATGTGAGCAGCCCTTTTTCTGGAATATAAAGCAGATGTGGGACACAAAGACACTGGGGTTGAGACAGGTGAGTAGCTAACGTTGAGTTGTCCCTGGGTTAATGATGTATTTTGTTACTTCTGTAATCATTTTGTTTGGACCCACACTTTTCCCTGTAAATGCTGTTAATTCTGCATTTTGGATGTCACTGTCTTTGCATGGCTAACAATGAGCAGGACCTTTCCTGGGGGCTAGCGGGGACTATTCCACTGTTTGGTCTGCACCAGAAAAGCAGGGCTTGACAGCCTATTTGTAAATAGATAAAAGATCTTTCACTTTAGGACTATTACTTGTTAAAGTCAGTGTTCTGTACTAGCCAGGCACAAAATTAGAGTGAACTAAGGCATATGATTATAAGCCTTATGCTTCCACAAACAGATGAGAAGAAAAATTTAGCCCTCACTGGAATATTCTGACACTAAGAATTTTAGAGTATTCATCAATGATTCCATATAAGTATACCTGGGACATTTTTATTATTGATGTTTCAGGTGTACTTTTTAAAACATGTCCCAGAAAGCCTATACATTTCAAAGATGCTCTTATCAGTAGGTATTCATTAATACTTAAGTTCTCCCAAAAAACATTTCTACAGCAGCGTTGAAGGTAGCCACCTACTCAGGTAGAATATGAATATGTGCAGGTAAGTAAAAAAGAAAGCTGGTTTTAATTACTTTTATTACTGGCTGCACCTCAGAGGGTTGGCCTGAAGTTTGTGTGTATTAATAAGCTTTCTTTGGTCTTACTGACAAAGCTACTCTATAGTGAGGTCTAATGTGAGACTGGAGGGTGAGGCAGGGGTCTCATACTCACAGCCTTTTAATGCTCTGAAGCAGGACCTCAGTCCACCATTAGCCTAGTTCTCCAGGGCAGGGCTGGTGGTGTGATGGCTGAAGTAGTCCCTACATCTAGAGGAAGCATGAAGAAATTAATTTCATTCTTATGATTTAACAACTAATAGGAGAGGAATGGTGCAGATCACTGAATTTTAGTTGTAGGAGAATATGTCAAAATTAGTAATAACTGGACCCTTTTGGAATGTTCTTGAAGCTTATGTCCAGAGTCACAATTTGAAAGATGAAAAGAAATAGTAAAACATTATGGATATTTGTTTCTTCATAAGGGCATTTAAAACTTTATTTTGAAGCTTTTCTCTGACACAGGAATGTATTTTTTCTTCCTGAAATCTCTAGTCATTTGGGCTCCTAAATGAACATGCACTTGGCTTTAATAATGTTTATTGACCTCTAGACAGATGATATGAGTGAATAAAAGGCAGTATTTGACCAGTACAGTGAGGAGATCTGGAAATCCTTGGCAGGTGTTGAAGTTGGCTACCTTCTGTGTATTAATTGACTCACTGTATTGGGATAATTGGCAAATCTTCCCACTGCTATTCCCCACTGGGAAGGGACACCACGGGCCTGAATCACAAGTTAACTCCTTCTTCCCTCTGTCCTGAAGCATCACTGCAGAAAGTGTGGGCAGGCTGTCTGTGGGAAGTGCAGCAGCAAGCGTTCAAGCTACCCTGTCATGGGCTTCGAGTTCCAAGTCCGGGTGTGCGATTCCTGTTACGACTCCATCAAAGACGAGGAGTGAGTGTTTGCGGATCTTAGCCTTACTATGCATCTGCAGTGGGAGGAGCCTGAGAAAGGACCCAAGTATATTTCTGCCCACTTGTTTATCTCGTTCCAATTCCATAAGCAGTTTCTAAAGAGAGGATTCTATCCCACCTTTATGACTTGAGATGAATTTCTCCCAAACCCTTTGAGGAACAGTGTCGCCGTGACCAGACCACATGCACTGATGTGGTGGCTGAGCTTGTTCTCTGCAGATGCATCCAGGGCGCTGACTTTGCTCACACGTGCATGGAAATCTCATGAGTGGGAGAAGTCTGTCTAGAGACCAGTGTTCGTTCTTCCACAAAAACCTAATCCAGCAATCTGTTTTTAAGTAAATAATTGTAAGACAAATCTGTCTGTCCCCATTCTGTCCTGATTCAGACAAGTCCATTAGGGGAGAACCACCATTTTCTTTCCCTTCCCTTTGAAAGTAGGAGACTGGCAGACCTTGCCAGAGACCCGACTTGGAAAGCTGGTGTGGCACCACGTGCTGGTCTTGAGCCTGTGGAAGTCAGGCTATGGGTTTCCGAGCTGAGAACCAGCGCTGGGAGGGCTGGCCCGTGGGGCAAAGAGGTTTTGGGGGAAGCCTGCAGCCTTCCTTTGAACATTTTCCCTGCTCTGTATGATCTCATGCGGTGCAGTTCCTCTTCTACATTAAAGGTTCTTGTTTTTCTGCCTACGAATATATCAAGCCTTTCCAGCAAAAAAACCAACAAAAAACATAAACCAAACCCCAGTTTTTCTGGGAGTTTCCTCAAACCTTTTATAAAATAGTCCTGTAACTTCTTATGCTTATATCATCCTCTAATCATAAAGTTAGTTTTTATACCTGTAGCCACCTTTTCAGAAGCAAATTTTAGCACGATAATTGTAGGTATTTCCTTTATGTTGCTGTGACAGCTTATCCCTTCCCTTTAGAAACAGGTGAGCTTTAAATGCTCTGTTTCTCTTTGTTAGTCGGACTTCTCTGGCAACCTTTCATGAAGGAAAACACAACATTTCCCACATGTCCATGGATGTCGCTAAGGGACTCATGGTGACGTGTGGGACCGACCGCATTGTGAAGGTATTATGCTTAATTGTCCCACTTAGCATTTCCGTGTAGATGCTCTGTTGTTATGCTGCCAGTGGGCCTCGGACGTTTCTAGCTGTCTTGCTTTATGATAAGCAAGCTTGCCTTCCCCTTTTATAAACCTATAGCCAGCTGGAAACCCAGGTAGAGGAGAGCAGCAGGCCTCATTCTGGTGGCAGTCCCCTTTGCCACATCAGTCTCCCAGCGAGCTGCGGCCCTGACACCCCCGTCGCTGTCTGCACTGTGCCGGCCCCAGAGTTTCTCCCTCCACAGCTGGCCTGGGCCCTTGTCACCCCTTCCGTGCTCATTCCTTCCCTTGCCGAACATTCCTTTCATCTTGGGTATCAGGCTTCCTACTTGGAAGAAATAACCTTACATTTTTTTCATTAAATCCCTGGGTCACTAGCACAGAAACAAAGTAAGTGTTTTTTACTTTGTGCCACTCTTGAGTTGTGAAACTATGACAATATTTTATTTCATAATTTTAAAACATGGGAATTTTCCTAATAATTTATAGTAAAACACTATGATGGTGTAATTTTCAGGTGTTGAGATTTTTTTCATGATTTAGTGATGAACCAGGTGTTTCATTACTACATACATCTTGAGAGGGTTTTGTAGTGAAGAAGAGACTGAGTTATTTGTCCCCCTTGCAGGTTAAACAGATGCTTGTTTTCAGCATCAGCCCTTTTAGGCCATTTGATCAGTGCTGCCTTCTCCCGGCATCTTCTTTTCCTTGCAGATATGGGACATGACGCCTGTGGTGGGCTGCAGTCTGGCAACTGGGTTTTCTCCGCATTGATCAGGAGCTGGGCGAGGTCTGTGTCATTACCAAGGCGACCTTCTCCAAATGCAGCCCTTCCCCGTAGCTCCACGGTCACTGTCACATGAATGGACAGCAATCACTAAAAAGCAAATCAACATTTAAAAAATAAAAAAGCGTAAAGGTGTGTTTGGGGGCATTTGTGGAACTACCTGTGGGGACTAACTTGGACAAGGTCCACCTGTGCTGGGTTTGCACAGAAGATTGGAATTTCTTCTGCAGAAAACTTCCTCATGAGCAGGGACCTAATGTGAGCTGAAAGAATGATTTAACAAATGAGCGGTTTAGAGGAACAAAAAGTTAATGTGTAGAACTTTTCTTAAAGCAGCTCCAGGGACAAACACACTTCCCTCAGACTTGCTGGCCGTCCGAGGGCTCTTGTGGTTCCCTGGGGTGGAGCAGGTATATGGGGAAGGAGGACTTGTCCTCTCTTCCATGAAGGGTGCAGCTGGCACTGAAGACCCCAGAGATCCCTCCTTACTTGCTGCAGTATGTGAACGTTGTCTGTCCTAGTTGTTGACAAGCCTCTTAAAGACACCTGTCCTCCTCAGGTAGTGCCGTTTCCGATCTGCACTTAGTATTTGCCTCGCTTCAGTGGCGTCACTTCCCAGCCAGTTGCCACGGGGGAGCCTTCACAGTTGTTGCGAAGTGAGTTGTAAAGTTTCTGTACTAGCCAAGGCAGCCCAGTCCACACGCTTCCCTTTCCCCAGAATGCGCTCCGAGGACACAATGTTTCTTTATGGTGCTGTTAACATGGGAGTCGCGGGAGCCGCCCGACTCTTTCTCATTGCAGTTAATAACGACTAACAGAAAACCCCCAGCTCCCAGCATGACTGTGATGGGATGTTATCAGTCTGTTCCATGCAGCAGCCTGGTTCTCCTGAAAGACATCTTCTCTTTATAGTTTCAAGATGAGCCCCTGTAATATTGTGGCAATTTAACATACACCTCAGAGAAGAACTCCAAAGCTTTTAAAACTCTGTTGACTTTTAGTTGTACCTAATATTTTTAATATCTCTTAGAAGGGAATTGGTAACCCAGAGCAGTAATTGTTAACCAGGTCCTGCAAAATTATTCCTAACTGGTAACACTGCTTTCATAATAGCTAGCAAAAATATGTTTTATCAAATGGCATTTGAAAAGTTTTTGGCCACTTAGTATTAGGATGGGGAAGAAGTAGGGAATAGGGAGCCTGTCTTTTATTATTCAAATATTTATTTGTTTGATTGTTTTTAACAATAATACATGTGTCTATTACTTTAGAACCATGGAAGTGAGTGAAGAGAGGCCTACTTCTTTGAAGGACAAATTTAAAGATGGCAACAATATTTTTGTTAGTCTTAACTAATGGACATTGATAAAAACTCACTTCTGGGTCACTGTGTTGGGATCGTATCAAGACAACACAGTTCTTTCTGTATGATACATCTAAGAGGCTAAATCTGTTTTTTAACAACAGCTGTGAGGGACTGTAACGCACAAGACAGGCAATTAAACTAAGACATCTTAATGGCCAAGTGACACAGGAATAAGGAAAGGAAAGGGGGTCAAGCACATCATATTCTAGAATGATCTGCATTAAAAGGTGACTTGCCTTCAGAAATAAGGGTTAAGGGTTGTGTTGCTCTTTACGATTTCTGTGTCACATCCATCACCTGAAAAAGATGTTTCCTTTAAAAATTTTTCACAGGCTCTATGCAAAATAATACTAACATGGTCTGGAAGAAAAATTTAGTGATAATAACTTCTAAATGGCAGTGTTGAATGTAGCTTTAGTTCAGTTAATGGTTCAGCTCATACACAGGTGCTATCCTGGGGATTTGATGAAGTCCTGAGAGCAAAATAGAATATGATCCATTCGTTACCATGCTGAAGAGTGCACTGTGATACTGTTTTCCTTTAACTTCTGTGAAATGTGATTTTATAAAGTCTGTGATAGACTAAGCAGAATATCATGGTTGCCAAGAATACACCATAGCTTTCAAAGATTTTTTTTTATTAAAAAAAATTCTTAAGGCAAAACCTGATGTTCAGTAGAGAATATAAGGTTGGTATACCACCTCCTAAGTGGTTGAGCTAAAATAACTCAAGGAACAAAGGTTTGTTTAAGGAACAATTAAAGTGGGGTATCCAGAAAAGGAAAGGAGAATGTTCCCATATAGTTTTCTCTCCACCAGAGCCTATTATCATTTTTCTTTTTAAAAACACACATGGCAGGTGTATCTTGTCTTTATCATACACTAGGGAGCAAATGGGGTAATATTTTTTATAGAGGTGGGCAAAAATTATTTTCTCAATTTTACTGACTAAGCACAGAAGAAAAGTACAGCTAGACTTCTAGTAATTGCCTTATTTTGACTCATTACTCTTAAATGGGTCATTTAAAATAGTTCTTCAAATAACAGTTTACTGGTTTTTCCATTCCTGAATACTTGTACGGATTTGTATGACTAGGGAATAGGAAGTACAGAATGTTAGAGAAGATCCTTATGTTTAGATCTAGTATGTATGTGACAAGGAAATGCCAATTCTTCATTTTAAAATTACCCTTTATTAGTGCAAGTGATAGAAAGACTCCCCATAGCATTAGATGGAAACAGATTATTTGTTACATTGTTAATCTCTGTTTATTATGTGCTGGTTTTGTCCTGCTGCCCTAGAGGGTGTAAACAAAAAATATTGCTGTAGAATGTGTCATTTTGTTACCCTGTAAAGAATATAGTTTGTTAGTACCTACATTTTTAAACTGTTGAAACGGGCCTTTGTATGTAATAAATACCATGGGGACTTCAGCCCAAGGAGGTATTTTCTAAAATCAGTTTTCATTAAATTACTTTCTACTTCCGTTACTGGATTTGGCATCTCCTACAATGTAAGAAACCAGTTACTATTCATGATGACCATTTGCTCATTCTAAATGTAAGGTTTCACAAATAAGCAATACATGCTATATTTATTCAAGTGTCTCTTGCTTAATTGTTAATTGTGTGCAGATTATTGAATGCTTACTCTGTTTTCTGCAGTTTACTATACAGTAACTCTTTGAGTAAGTTGAAGTTTAATTGTGCAGCAAATTTATATTAGAATTTTAATTGTCTTTCTCTATAGCCGTTTTTGACTAGGGAAGCAAAGGGCAATGTTGATTAGTACATTTTGTCTTGTACTAGTTATGTTTCTGTAAGATATGGTGCCCTGCTTATCCCAGAGAGCTAGAAAACTTTGTTCTTTGTTCCTGTTTGTGGATTCTGTTTTTGTGTTTTTTTTTCTTTTTGAGAATATGCATACAATAAAATGTTCCTTGCTTGTTACTCTGTTGTTTAATTTAGCTTTTCTTACGTTCAATCTGGCCATAGGGCAATAATAGTAGCTACCATGTATTTAGCACTCTGTGTGCTGGGTGCTCTGGGTATATTATTTAATCCTGGCAGCACTTCTCCAAGGCATTAATTTCCTCATTTTACAGATGAGAAAACCAGGATCCTGTCTGTCTGACTTGAAAGCACACTGCCTGCCTTGATGTGTGATGAGTGCTTTATTTAAGGAAAGTAGGTGTTACTGTCTCATGAATGTGAAGCTCTGGAGTCAGATGGCTCAGGATATCTGGGCTCTCAGAGTACACAGAGCTCCATGGAGACACGGTGATTCGTGCCCTCCTTCTCCACTTCAGCAGCAAGGTTTTGTGAGTAAACACAGGGTCATGTGGACCCAGGAGCATGGACTCCTTGGCTTACCTGTTAAGAGGTTGATTTAGAAACCATAATGGCAGTTTGTGTTTTTCGAAAGACATACAGCTTTATTTTCTCTAATCATCAAAATAATATGTTTATTATAATAAAAAGAAAAATAAAATAAAGACAATAGCAGAAAGTATTAATAAAGTTTTTTTTAACTGTCTAGTCTAACCAGAGCAAACACTGTAAAACCTATGCTATGTATCTTTTCAATGTTTCTTTAAATGAATGCGTTCATATATAACGCACATTTATTGATATATGTTTACCGGGTCCAGTCTTTCTTCCCCCACTTGATATATGATGTGTAGTTTGCTTAAATCAAAAAAATAGAGCTCTGTGCCAGCATTTTTCATTGCTGCATACTTGCAATAGATGTTAGTTCAGTGTTGTTCAAGGGTGTCCCGGGATCACCAGTCTCCAACTCTTTGAGGTTAGTGAAGCCATGTGACTTGCTTTAGCCAATGAGATGTGGGCAGAAGCATTTAATTGCATGTGAGGCTCAGCCAATCACGGAAGCACGTATCAATAGCGAAGTATGATGCTGAGCCATTCCATGGATCCCAACTGCCCTGGACCTGCAATGGACATAGCCTGAGGGAAAAATAAGTGCTCTTTGGTTACGCTGAGGTGTAGGGTGTGCCTGTGTGTGTGTGTGTGTGTTTTAACTGCAGTATAATCTAACCCTGGCAGCCAGTATTCCATTGTTCCATAATGTGGCTAAACCATCATTTATTTCACCGATCCCATGTTGGAATTAGAGTGTACATTTTTACAATATTTATAATTTTAATTAAAACTAAATATTTAAAAATATTAAACTTAGCATGCTTGTATGTTCATCTTTGCCTACATTTTCAATTACTTTCTTAGGATAAATGCTTAAAAGTGGGAATCGCTACGGTCAAAGAATATGCGTATTCTAAGGTTTTATTCCTACTGCTAATCTCACACTATTGCCAAAGCTTGAAATTGCTCCTTTGAATAGGCAATAAAAAGGCATAACTTGGTGTCTTAACTTACGGAATTACCGTTTATACTTTACAATGGGAATCCTATCTGGCAAGCCGACCTGGGAACCCAGATCACCACTGGAAGGCAGCCTAGCAGACAAGGACGCAGAGGAAGGAAGGTTGGCTGAAGGCCTCGATGCCATCTCAGCGACCGATGTGCTCATCCATCAGGGTGCCAGAGAGTCAGTTGGTCGCTCTTCACTTGGAAAGTGGACTCATCAGAACGTTCCTGTGTCTGCCTTCTCTCTTTAGATTTTACCTAGCTTGCTTGCTGTTTGTGAAAACATCCTCAGGTGGGTCGTGCTAGTACTTGAGTTCTGGTTTTCTTTCCCATCCGTCACTCTTCAATCCTGAGTCCCCTCGACTATACTGCGATGTTTCTTTAAATCTTCTCACATGAGCCTTGACACATGCATGAGAATGGCCTGCTAGCATGTGCTCCGGAAGGCAGGGACCGGCCTCTATGTATTCTCAGTGCCCAGCACACAAGACCTGCTCAGTCCTTGAAGGCTTTAGTAGCCCTCCTGATAGTAAGTCTTCTGTGTTTCATTCATTCACAGATTGAAGAGCAAACCTTCCTATCCTTTGAAAATGCCACGTTAGGCTGAATGTGTATAGAAGGTTCTGTTGTGAGCTCTTCCTTGAGCTGTTAACTGGAGTTAAAAGGGACGGTGACGGCAAAAGTGGCCTGAGGCCCACAGAAGTCATGACGCAGCTTCTGGCAAGGCAAAATTTTTCCTCTACCCTTCAAAGTTCTTGTAGCAGGTCTAAAAAACTGATTTGAGACAGATTAATGGGAGAAAAACCAAATTTAATTATATACTCATGGGGAGTCCACACAGATGGGATTCCAAGGACAGGCAAAATGAGGTTTGTATCTTATCCTGAACTAAGGAAGTGGGTAAGTGGTCAGGACCTCAAAGGAAAGGAAGGTAATTCATAGAAAGATGAAAAGGAAATGTTTGGTGAGCAAATGCGTGCTGGGCCACACAGAAACAACGGGACAGAGGAGTTCTAACAGACTTCACTAACTTTCTCCCCTAGTCATACTATAATGTACGTATCGATGGGGATGGCCCCTTCTTGGAGCAGGCCCTCCAACTAAATCCTTTTAGGCACTTCGGGGGAAGGTCACAGTTTCCTTCTGAGTCTTTTGGGCCTTGATTGTTTTCATCTTTGACATAATCTGCACACCAAAGTGGTGCATCTTGGGGCAGCTGCCCTTGGCCCCTGCAGAGCACACCTGGAACTGTGTCTGGCACATGGCAGGCATTTAGACAGTCACTGTCACATGAATGAGCTGGTGACAGAAACATTCAGCAAAATAGAGATTGGGGTGGAAGCAGAAGTTAGACAAATAGTTTCTTCCCTAGAGGTCTTCCATTTCTAAGAATTATTGACTCTAATTTCTAATTTTAATCTAAATGGAAAGAAGTACCCACAGACTCTAACCCATTCCATATTCCTGTATGGGCTATGCATAGCCACCTATGTGATTCACATGGATTGCAAGGACATCCTTAAAGACCAGCCCAGCATTTGGCTGAAATGAAAGCCAAGTTTTTTCTGCTTTTAGTGAAAATAAGTGCCTATTCTCCCTGCACTGGCCATTCATTTATCTAAAAAGTAGGCTCCTTTGCTAATTCAAGTACCATAATTTTTAATCCCTTTATACTGTCTGGAAACATTGTAGATGATTCTCAGTGAATTCCGGAACACTATGCCAAACATTAAATGGATGGCAGGGTTTCACATTTCAGGTCTCCATGGTTGAAGATTCACATAGTTTATTTCAAAGAATATATAGAATAACCTCTTAGGACTGATGATACAGTTGAGAAATTCATAAAATTTACCTTTTGTTTTTACAGGTGATAGCCCTTTCTTTTAAAAACATCCAGCTTTGTTTTGGGAAGGGGAGGTATTGTGTTAGAATGGTTACTAGAGAAGCAGACCCTGATGTCTCCACACCTGGGCTTGAATCCAAGCGCTGTCACCTATTGACTGTGATCTTGGGTAAGTTACCTAACCACTCTGAAGCTTAGTTTCCTTATCTTTAAGAGAAAGTTATGGTGGTGCCTACATCATTAGGAGGTTGTCACGGCCAAATCAATCCATGTAAAAATGCTTAGAATTGGTGCCAGGCACACAGGACTTATGTTTGGTTAGTTATGTTGTACAGATGAAAAATTCAGCTTATTAAGCCTTAGTTAAGTAAAATAAATGCATCTTCTGTCTAGAAATGGGCAGGCTTTATACTAAGGGAAGCAAAATTTAGGTTAATACCAACACCATTTGCAAGTTTCATAAAATATAAACATTATCATTCTTAAATTTCTTAGATTTGGTTAAGGTCAAGGTTTCTATCAGACTCTGCAAGAGACCCAGCTAAGACAGGATCTGTTCTCATTGAAATTACATTTTTTAAAGATTTTGGATCATTATTTCTACACAGTATGTTCAGTGCATTTTTCCATTTCATTTAATTTGTATTTTTATTTTGTAATATAATCACATGGTTCAACAGTCATAAGTGATATATATTGATTTTAATTAGGTTTCTAATTTAGCTCCCCCAAATTAAAACTATTATGACATCATATTACTCATAAATGTAATTTCAAACAAAAGTATTTAAAACTTCCATTTTTATTTGATTTTATTTCATTTTAATTTCATGTCATATAAGACATCACCACCGCCTCTCCCAAGATATGAAATTTTATTTCCTTTTTCCTCCAACCCCCTTGTCCTCCCAAAAAACCCAACCTTCTTCAGTTTGGCATCATCTCTGATTGATTATTAGAGAAAAGAGCAACTAATATTCCAGGTTTCAATGACTTGACAGTGACTTTCACCTCAGGTAAAAACAATCTCAATGGCTGTCTTTGAAATAATTATCTTTTTAAAAGTAGAAAACCTATTTAATTAATAAATTCTTCAAGACAAATGGTTTTGGTGTATTTGTCAAAATCTTAACATTGTTTTAAAAAGTCCAGTCATCTAGGACACGCACAATAGACTGTTGAATTTGATTTTCTCCTCAGTTATCACACATTAAGGAAGCTATCAACTGGCTTTTTTCTTAATTTGTCTTTCGACACAGTTTCAGACTTACAAAAAATTGTAAGAATAGTATGAGAATTCTTATGTGCTCTCCCATATTCTCCAAATGTTAATAATTTACCATATGTAATAAATATTTTGAGACTGTAAATACGCTATTACTCTTCAAATTACCACTCGCTGGTCGTAGCATCCACGGGCAATTCCTCCTTGGCGCTTTCCTAATTCCAGCATTCTTTCTACATGTTAACTGCTTTCTACTGTAAGAAGAGCTTTTCCTTTCCCTCTGCATGTTTGTTTACAAATCAATCCGTGTAGACTCATTAATTCTATTCATAGGTTATAATCCTGTAATACAATGTACTATTATTATTTATTGTTTTGCTCAAGTTATTTCAGATTTTTCCAGTGGGAGCCTCTTCAGTCTGGCTCTTGTATCCTCTTGACATATTGCTACTATTCTTTAAATACTTCTTTACTTTCTGGCACAAGAGAAGGTTTTTTTGTGTACTTTCCCTGTGTCAGCCCTGGTATCTGCCATTTCTCTAAAAAGCTTTGGTTCCTTTCATGGTAAATAGAAACAAGATCTGGGCTTTAGGTGTCCATTGCTTCTGGGGTATCACTGCTTTTAGACCTTCTTAATGGAGAGAGCTCAGGAAATAGATGTGTGTCTGGCATGTACATATATACATACTCAAATATGCATACTTATGTACCTACACATGCCTCTATTTCTACACCTCTAACACATTCTTAATGATAGCTCCAAATCCAGTCCAACACCATGGGGGTCATCCTGTCATCTCTTCTGCATTTATACTTCCCTTCTCCCACAGTGAGAAATGTGTCTCTCATGATCTATAATATATTTAGTTATTTGTTGAACCCTAGAATACACAGGAAATACTTTTAGAATTCCTAACCTATACCTCTGAGGGAGGAGGAAGAGGAGAAAGAGAAGAGGAAGAAGTTGTTTCCTAATTAGAGTTCAATATTTGAGAGTTTTTTATCTTTAGACTGGGGATATAGTTCAAAAACTGTACTCTACAAATTTTGGATTTGCCAATCTCCGTAATTGCATGTGCCAATAAATATCTTTACTGTCTTCTCTATATATACACATCCCACAGCTTCTGTGTCTCTAGGGAACCCTCATACAGTTGTGAAACATTAACCTGGATCGAAAGGTTAGAACTGTACCAGAAACTATACTTAGAGAAGTGACACCCACCCCTTCTGTCATTTCCACTCCTGTTCCATCCACTCTCTGCAGGTAAGTCATCTGACAGTGACTGGTTTATGCTCCTTTTGCACAATGAACATATGCATGTGTATTTTCTTGTTTCCTCTTTTTTCTTACACAAAGGTATCACACTGTAGATGCTCTTCCACACTTGGCTTTTTGTTTAACAGGCGTATCCAGTACACCACCCACTCAGCTCTCAGAGGTCCTTCTCATTCATTTGCACTGCTGCATAGTGAGATCGTATGGTAGTTTAATTAACTGCCTCCTGTGTATGGACATAGATGTGGTTTCCAATATTTTGCAATTACTAATGCTGCAGTGATTATAATTTTGTGCATGTGCTTTGGGGGTATATCTTCATGTGAGTCCTTAGAAGTGAAATTGCAGTGTCAAAAGGTAAACGCATAAGTGGTTTTGTTAGATATTGCCAAATTACCCTGCATAAGGGTTGAACCAGTTTGCATTCCCACAGCAGTATGTGAGAAAACCTGTTTCCCACAGCCTGCCAACAGAATACACTGTCATACTGGATTTTTTTGTTAGCCCTGACATTTTAAGTTGCATTTCTCATATGAGTGAAGTTGAACATCTTTTCATATGTTTAAAGGCATTTAAGACTCTATGGGTGTATGTGTGTGTTTGATAGTTTATGCCTTTTGCTCATTTTTCTATCAGTTATTTTGACCCTTTCCTCCTCAATCCTGAGTTCTTCATATGTCAGGGAAATAGCCCTTTATCTATGACATAAGTCTGTGAACATTTTTGCCCTGTTTTTTGTCTTTTGACTTTGACTTTTCTTTTTCTTTGCCATGACATTAAAAAAAAATTCCATGTAGTCAAAATTTATCAATCTTTTCTTTTATTAATTCTGGCTTTTTTCAGAAAACCCTCCCTATACATAGGCTAGAAGAGGAATTTTTATGTTTTCTTCTAGTACTTGTATTGTTTCTTTTTTCTTGTCTTTTCTTTATTTTTTTTTTTCCTTTAGGTTCCTGATGCATGTGGAGTTTATTCTCATATAAGCTGTGAGATGTAGACCTGTTTTATTTATTTTTTTGAATGATAAGTCAGTATCCTAGGACTATTAAAAAGTCCAACTTTGCCTCAGTGATTTGACATACCTGCTTTGTCATAAAGTTTCAGATGTCTTTGGGTCTATTTCTAGAATTCATACGCAATTCCACTGTCTGTTTACTCCTGAACAGTACTGCACTGCTTCAATTATAAAAGCTTTGTAGTACATGTTGGTGTCTAGCAGGGTTAACTTTAAATGTTTCCTAACTGTACTTGCATGTTTATTTCTCACATTAAACGTGAACTTTATTTTGGCTTGTCCTGCTCCATAAGCAATGTCTTGGTATCTTTACTGAGAAAAGCTAATTGATAAATTAAATTAATAAGCTTTACTTACATAGAACTGGCATCTTGATAATGTTAGGTAATCATATGCAAAACAGAGAATGTGTTCCCTCTTGTTCAAATCTATTCTTGTGTCTTTCAGGAAAATTCTGGTTTTCCTCCAACAAGGTTTTGTATAGTTTGTGTTAAATTTATTCCCAAGCAGCTTCCCCTGCCCCCCCCACCCTTCCCCACCATGTTTGTTGATGTTGGTAAAAGAAGTTTCTCTGCTTTGATATTATTCTCTAGTCTGTTACTGTGTATATAAAGGTCATTGATTTTTTTTGTGTCTTTTGAAATTGTATCCTGCTTCTTGACTGAATTCTTTTATTGTTTGAATGCTGAGTGCTTTTAGTTTTGGGTTTCCCTCTCCCCACAAAAACTGGGGATATCAGTGGCACAGTTATATAGAATTATTTGAGGATTTTTTTCTGTCACCTTTCAAGCACAACTTGTGCAATTTGATAAATGAAAATTAAGAAATATACATTGTCACATAGTATCATATAAAATCTTCATATTTAACTGGTAAAACATTTTAAAGTTCCAATTAAGCAAGGAAGTTAAATCTGTGGCTGGTATCTGGGAATGTGAAGTATTCTATCATATGGCTCTTTACAAGTTTTTAGAAAAACTTTAAATATCATACAAATATTAAGCAGATTATACTTGCATGAATTAGAACCATTTAAAATTTTAGTGATGTATTGCATAGAGGGTAGAGCAAAACCTTCATATATTTTATTTTTCAGATTTCAGATTTCCAAAAGGTGGTCAACAAAGGTAGTTTTTAAAGAAAACATCTAGTGTTTTATGTGTTAAGATGTATTAACTAAGACTAGTACACAACTGAGCACCTAATTATGTTGAAAACGCAACTGCACATTCAGGAAAATTCTCCCAAGTTGCAAAGTTGTTTCTGTGCTCCTATAATCATTTCAACTGCCTTAAGTCTCCCTATTGAAACTATTTATTCGCACCCTAACGAATGCAGTGGAGGCTTATAATGAAGTGCATAGTGGTGGGTTTATTTATTCCTGTTTGCCTGCATCTCAAAGCCAAGTCACTGCAGAGCAGCATTTACATCTCAGAAAATAAAAGACCATCACAGACTCAGTTTTTCCTTTCTCTATGTCATTTGATAGGGCTAGAAAATATAGAAGAAAAAAAAGTAAAAGTATAAAAATTATTTAAAAAAAAAGAAAATAAAAGACCATTACAGATTCTATCTCAGTGTTTGCACTTCATGTCAAGAAATCAAATATTGAAAGGAACATAAAGGGAAGTGTTGAAATAGTGATTTGTTTATTTATTCCTTTAAATATCCTTTTCCTATTTCTGAAAGGCTCTAGCCTGGTTTGAACAGAACACCAGGGATATAGCAATGAACAGAACATGTGAATCTGTGCTCTCTTGGACAATAGTGCACCATGACGGAATGAGACAGAGAATGGTCAGCCTAAACTTTGGTGTCTGGAGTCTATCTGGAACGTGATAATAAAAATCTCTTAATTTACCTGGGTAGTTGGAGCAACACACAGGGTTTTTTAATAAGAAGGGAAAGTCCATCTTCCTGGGAAGCTTCCGTTAATCAGCTGACTCCTTAGTGGGCTTGAGTGGGGAGCACTAAGTAGCAGTGAAGATGGTTAGTGACAGACTAGTTAGATCGGCTGGTGAAGAATAAGGTTTTTTTTCTTTCTGCAGTTTCAAGAGCTATTAGAGAGGAGTAGGGGGAAACGATGGAATGAGTTAGCTGCTGAGGTAGGGTCCATGTGGTTTGTGCAGGAAGATAAAAGATTTGAAGAGGAGAGGAGGCAGCTTCCTCTGCTACACCCTGCAGGCAAACTGTCTGTGGCACACAATGTCTTTAGTACCCTGTAGTCGCATTACTCATTACTTTCTCTTTGTTTTTGTGCATTTTCTCTAATTGATTTTAGACAGTGTATTTAAAGATCTGAATCAGACCTTAACTAATCTCTCTATTCAAAAAATAATTTGATGTCAGCATGTGATGTTAAATTGTGTTCAGCTGAGGCCAAGGCTGCGTGGATGTGAAGTTAAGCCTGTTTCTTTACCACCACGCAGCTGCTGCTCCCCCTTCCCAGGGGCCTGGCATTCCTGCCCCTGCTGTGTGAGGCCCAGTGTGGGATCACCTGCACTATGCAGGAATAAAGGTGGAAGAAGAGGAGGAAGAGGAGAAGGATTGTGAACATGCACCGAATGTCTCTTTTTCCAATCACAATGCTGAATTCGCTGTGTTCGATTTGATCCTTTAAGAATGCTCTGTGGTAGGAACTATTTTCCCCTATTTTATAGATGAAGAAATGGTCCTCAAGTTCTGTTTTTTTTCTGCTTCCAAAACACATCCTCTTTCTCCCAGCGCATCAGTGATTTGGGATCCCAGAGAGGGCACAGGAGGTGCTAATGAACACATTTAAGACAGCATGGGTAGAAAGGCTGGACTTTAGGCCCAGACTTCTCTGGGTTGGAATTGCAGCGTTGCTACTCATTGGCTATGTTGACACTTGCAAACGATGCAAACATTCTGGTTGATCTCCTTACCTGTAAAATGAGTGCAGTAATACCGGGTATGTAAAGATGAAATTATTTGAAGTAGCTAACCTAGAATCCATAGCAGATAATAATTATTAATTATTAGCTCCTTTTTTCTCCCTGTCTTCAATCAGAAGTGAGAGGAATGAAGTGGAGATTGAACCGGCTTTGGGGAAATTGATGGAGGAGAAGAGAGTGCTGTGTGGAACCAGGCCCCTTGAGGCAAAGCTCACTTTGGGGTGGAGAGTTTAGGTATGTGGCCTGATCCCATCCTGAGTTCCTGGTTCATACTTCTTACAAGAGGCTGTAACTGGGTAGTTTCCTGTCCCAGGGGTGCTTATAATTATTGGGTAAAGAGGGGACCTATAAAGCCCAAACAAGCCAGATTCGGGGTGTGAGTGAGGACTACTTTCCAAGGGTGGCCAAGGGTGCTCTGCGGTCATGGAGGGCAAGAATCCCTTAGGGGTCAGAAAGGAAGGGAAGGTGCTGGGAAGAATCTGGAGCCCAGGAGCATTCCTCAGGAGGATCTTGAAGTGAGTTTCATTTTGATTCATTCAGAATGAGCCCCACCTCTGTAGGAGCGGTGGCTGGGGGAGTTGGTGCCGACCCCCTGAACTGGAATCTCGCTTAGGAGCCAGCGGCCTCAGACCAAACTGGGCTTCGTACTTCTTTATCTGTAAGGTGGGGAGAGTGATTATTTCCAGAGAGCTGTAGGGAAGATTAAAAGTTAATATTTATACAGTGTTTTGAACACAGCCTGCCACATAAGCAATGCCCAATAAATTAGTTATTTTGATGTGCCAGACTGGGCCGGGAGATCAGAAATTCAACGACTAACAAGTCTCAGAGGCATTCAAGGGGCTCAGAGGCCCCTCATCCCCCACAGGTGGAGTCTAGATACCCTTGTCAAGGCCAAGGTGGTGTTGGGCAGATCCCAGACCCAGTTCCCAGCCCTGCTTGATGAGCTGGTGTTTGAGCAGCCCACTTGCCCCCCATGGTTTCATGTCTGAATGTGTCTTTTCTGGTTCCTGACTGCCTTTTATACCCAAGTCCTTTCTTTTGGGGCAGAGACGACAGTGTAATAGAACGACCCCAGTCTGAGAACCCTGCCAAGGAGCACCATAGACTTGGACAGGTTGCACTGGTAACTCTTCCAGGCCTGTGAAGTTGGGTGGAAGCTTTCAAAGTTACAAGTATAAAGGAGCTGAAAAGTGACTAAGAGAACAGTGAATCCAATCCCTCACCTCTTCCATCAGCCTGAGACCTGGTAAAGGTGAGAGTTGACCACCCAAGTCAAAGGCAAGGCAGAAGCAAGATCAGAACCCAGATCTCCAGTTCTCCCCGTAGGCCACTGGGATTCGAGAATTGAAAAGGCCTCTGGACAGTATATGGTCCAAACTTCTTGTTTTTACAGATAGGGATACTAAGAAGGCTCAGGGAGGTTGGAAGACAGTGCATTACTGGCCCTATTTCTTAGCTCCACTGAATTTGAGCTGTCTTTCTTGTTTATTAAGTTGTATTTGGAAAGGTGGCAACCAATTATAGCATAAATATAGTTCCTAAGAATGACCCTGGTGCATAAAGGACATTTTCCCACTTAAAACCTTTACTTTTCTTCAGATAGGAGAAAAGATTCATACTGATGGCTGTTACTCAAAATGAACACACGGGGTCTCCACTGCCATGTCTTGGCCTAAAATGAGCTCAGTCTTTTGGTCTTCTTTGAGAGTCAAGACTAATGTTAGAGTTCGTCTTTAAGTCCAGCAGGAACAGAAAAGATTTATCTACTGCTTTGGCTTCATTTTACCAGAAATCAAAATCCCAGCTAATAATCACTTTTCCCTTCGCCTAGCTGTGTAGGTTTGACGTGAGAGTACTATTCTACGCAAGGGTTTAATGATCCCTAAACGGAGCAATGACAAATATAGACACGTCCAACCACCATATTCCAGGAAAAATGACTTCCTGTGTTTCACAACAGGGCTGGGGTAAGCAAATGCCCCTGCTGCCAGAGCCCGGGACAGATGGCATCATTGACAGAGGGTTCAGAGGGGAGTGCAGAATAAGAATTCTGCTCATAAATTCTTTACTTGTGAGAACTAAGGAGATGTGGGTGCCATTTTGCAAAGAAAGCCAAAAAAAAAGTTCTTTTTCGAATAAAATCCCAGCTCTTTGCCAAAGCCCACAAGGCCTGCCTCACCCAGGACCAAGGTGCCCACTGCTCCAGCCCCACCTGCATTCACTCAGTTCCTCCAGGGCTCAGCTGTCCTCTCCCCTCCCATCCCTCTCCAGCCTCAGATGAAATGTCCTTTCCTGGGAGAGTCTATTCCTTTATTCCCATTCTAAGTAGATTTCCCATTATTCTCTATCGGTAGCCCCTGTTTTTATCCATCAGACACCTTATCACAGTTTCCAGTTATACTTTCATTACTGTTTTTGTTGGTATACTGGTTTACAGTTGCTTAATTTTCACTATAAAACTGTGTTGAGTACTCATATTACGTCCATTTCAACTCCTATGCTGGTCGTGGGGGAGAAATATAGCCCAAGTGAAATCTTCGTTTTGGCCTAAGTCAGAAGTTCACATACTTGGTATCAATAAGAACAGTTACTTTTATTAAGCATTTGCTGTGTACCAGGCACCGGGTTTCGGGTGTGATCCCTGCTGTTGGCTCTCAAAACAGAGCTATGATTTGTGTACTAATATCCATCCTTTGATGGTTGAGGAAACTGAGGCAGAGAGAGGTTAGGCAATCAGTCCAAAGTTGCAGAGCCAATAAACTGTGAAGCCACTTATTAAAGCAAACAAAGCCTTATAGTATAATCTGAGCTTGCAAATACCTCAGTATAAGCCCTTGAACAGATCTTCACTTTACTCTTGAGGTGATCTTAAAGAGTTCTTTAACATTCTTTGGAATCAGTATTTCTCTGGGCAGGGCCAGGAAGACGAAGGTTTAGCAGGCTCCCTCAGTGATTCCGTGCACACCAACATCTAGGGCCCACCACTCTAGTGAGGGGGTCTGGCGATCTCATGGCCTCAGCGGGACTTTTCTCATCAGTGTTTGAGTTCATCGTTCTAATTAGTAGACCCCAACCCTTGTCCAGGGTGGTCACCCTGTCCTCAGGCTGCAGGAGGAAGTGTGAACTCTGTGTGCAGGACCCGGAACCTCTTCAGAATCCTACTCGCAAAGGCTGAAAGGTTGTGCTCGAATAACTACAGGCAAAGAGGCTGGGACTTCAGAGGATGAGAATGAAGGAAAGCTCAAAGTCTGGATAAAACCTGCTGGGGGCTGAAAGATCCTGTAGTGGAGAGAGAATGGGCTTTGGTGACCAGGTCACCCAACTCCGAATCTCAGGTCTGCACTTTACTCTTGAGGTGATCTTAACGAGTTCTTTAACCTTCTCATCTATGAAAGAGGGATGATAACATAGAGAACTCCTGGTGCAATCTCAGTTCTTTCTAACACATGTGACCAGAGAGGAAACAGTGACAAGAGAGGAAAAGAATGTAGTTAAATAGATAAATTGGGGGGGATGAGCCTGCACAGAAAGCCTCCACTGCTGAGGGAATTCCTGGCAATTGTTTGCTTCACCAAGTCTTAAAATACCAGATCAGAAGGGCAGAATGTTTGTTTTACAGATAAGATTAACAGCCAGTATCTATTACCTATTAACACTGTTTTTAGAATACTGACCTATGCTAGAAAATGCCAACAGGTAACTGGATATTTATGATGACATATTATAAGGACAGAACTTAGAAGCCAACGTACCTGATCTCTGACAACAGAAAAAAGAGAACTATTCTCTTGCTCAAATTTTTGGATATAGGAGAGAGCTTGGCGACATTTTCTCAAATGACAATCTCTGCCTTTGCAGATCCAGCGAACACCCATGTGTGTTCACATTACTCACCCTAGAACCTTGACACCATGTGATCGCCCAAGTCCTGCTTGCGTGTGCAGATTACTCTTCTGCCTCTTTCTTGAGTTTCATGTGAAACTGGAGTGTGGTTTGCCCTGCCGGGGACAGGTTTGCTGGAGCCACGAAGCCACCATGCTGTCGCGCTCCGCTCTCTCCATTTTTTTGAAACTTGCTTTAAAGAAGGCATGTTTTAACCTGCTTTGGAAAAGGTATTTTGGCAAGTAGACAAGGCAGCTTTTTAAATAAAAGTTTTTGCTAATTAAAATTTATTAGTAGTAGTAATGGCATATCTAATTATTGAGTACTGGCTTTTTAATCCAGCTAACATCTTTGGAAGGCTTAAGAGTTATTATTTCCATTTTATAGATGAGGAAATTAAGGAGCAATGAGGTCAAGCGTCTTGTCCAAAGTCACGTGGCTGGTAGGAGGAGGGGCCGCATGGGTGCTCAGGGTTTCTGGTCGCAGACACTCCTCTCCTCCTGTCAGGCAATTCTGGCGCTCCGTACAGGCCTAACTCCGTCCTTTCCCTGTCCCAACTCACTTGAGGGCTGGTTAATTCTGATTGCTCTCCGTCGCCCTGTCCACTCCTTGCCTTGAGGGCTTGTGGGCCAGTGCCTTGCTCAACATATACATTTATTGAGTGACTCTGCATGCACCGTGAGCCTATACATGGCCACAAGATGACACGGGGACTTCAACCAAAAGCTACAAAACCAAAGATCATTGTCCATCACGAGCACCAGGGCTAACAATTCTCTGGTTGATGTTGAAATTTAAATATCAACCAAGGAGTTCAGCATATCCCCTAGGAGGCTAGCAATATATGATACCAGGACAGCATCAAACTTCAGACCGAACTGAAGGCCTCTCACGTAGGAAGGTGTCTCTTCCCACCCAGCTATAAATCTGGCCTCTCAACACCTATGTATTGTGTGATTCATCAACATCACCACTGGATATGCCGAGGAGCCTCAA
>JAVSCE010006681.1:0-65520 GCA_032199065.1 Smutsia gigantea | reverse complement strand
ATTATAAATATATATGCACCCAACACAGGAGCGCCAGCATATGTGAGACAAATATTAACAGAATTAAAGGAGGAAATACACAGCAATGCATTCATCTTAGGAGACTTCAACACACCACTCACTCCAGAGGACAGATCAACCAGACAGAAAAGAAGTAAAGACACAGAGGCACTGGACAACACACTAGAACAGATGGACCTAACAGACATCTACAGAACTCTACACCCAAAAGCAACAGGATACACATTCTTCTCAAGTGCACATGGAACATTTTCCAGAATAGATACATACTAAATACAAAAGAACCTCAGTAATTTCAAAATATTGAAATCCTACCAACCAACTTCTCAGATCACCAAGGTATAAAACTAGAAATAAATTTTAGAAAGAAATCAAAAAGGCTCACAAATACATGGAGACTTAACAACACTCTCCTAATTAATCAATGGGTTAACGACCAAATCAAAACAAAAATCAAAGAATATATGAGACTAATGACAACAACAACACAAAGCCACAACTTCTGTGGGACGCAGCAAAGGCAGTTCTAAGAGGAAAGTATATTGCAATCCAGGCCTATTTAAAGAAGGAAGAACATTCCCAAATGAATAGTCTAAAGACACAATTACTGAAATTGGAAAAAGAAGAACAAATGAGGCCCAAAGTCACCAGAAGGAGGGACATAATAAAGATTAGAGAAGAAATAAATAAAATTGAGAAGATAAAACAATAGAAAAAATCAATAAAACCAAGAGCTGGTTCTTTGAAAAAATAAACAAAATAGATAAACCCCTAGCCAGACTCATTAAGAGGAAAAGAGAATCTACACACATAAACACAATCAGAAATGAGAAAGGAAAAATCATGACAGACCCTACAGAAATACAAAGAATCATAAGAGAATATTATGAGAATCTATATGCTAACAAGCTGGAAAACATAGAAGAAATGGACAACTTCTTAGAAAAATACAGCCTTCCAAGACTGACCAAGCAAGAAACAGAAAAACTAAACAGACCAATCACCAGTGGCGAAATCGAATTGGTAATCAAAAAACTACCCAAGAACAAAACCCCTGGGCCTGATGGATTCACCTCTGAATTCTACCAGACATATAGAGAAGAAATAACACCCATTCTCCTTAAAGTTTTCCAAAAAATAGAAGAGGAGGAATACTTCCAAACTCATTCTATGAAGCCAGCATCACTCTAATACCAAAACCGGGCAAAGACCTCACCAAAAAAGAAAATTACAGACCAATATCCCTGATGAACGTAGATGCAAAAATACTCAACAAAATATTAGCAAACCGAATTCAAAAATACATCAAGAGGATCATACACATGATCAAGTGGGATTCATCCCAGGGATGCAAGGATGGTACAACATTCGAAAATCCATCAACATCATCCACCACATCAACAAAAAGAAGAACAAAAACCACATGATCATCTCCATAGATGCTGAAAAAGCATTTGACAAAATTCAGCATCCATTCCTGATTAAAACTCTCAACAAAATGGATATACAGGGCAAGTACCTCAACATCATAAAGGCTATATATGACAAACCCACAGCTAACATCATACTTAACGGCGAGACGCTGAAAGCTTTTCATCTAAGATCCGGAACAAGACAAGGATGCCCCCTCTCTCCACTGTTATTCAACATAGTACTGGAGGTCCTAGCCACAGCAATCAGACAAAACAAAGACATACAAGGCATCCAGATTGGTAAGAAGAAGTCAAATTGTCACTATTTGCAGATGACATGATACTGTACATAAAAAACCCTAAAGATTCCATTCCAAAACTACTAGAACTAATATCTGAATTCAGCAAAGTTGCAGGATACAAAATTAACACACAGAAATCTGTTGCTTTCCTATACACTAATGATGAACTAACAGAAAGAGAAATCAGAAAAACAATTCCATTCACAATTGCATCAAAAAGAATAAAGTACCTGGGAATAAACCTAACGAAGGAAGTGAAAGACCTGTACTCTGAAAACTACAAGACACTCCTAAGAGAAATTAAAGAGGACACTAACAAATGGAAATGCATCCCATGCTCTTGGCTAGGAAGAATATATATTGTCAAAATGGCTATACTACCTAAAGCAATCTACAGATTCAACACAATCCCTATCAAACTACTAACAGCTTTCTTCAATGAACTGGAACAAATAATTCTAAAATTCATATGGAACCACAAAAGACCCCGAATAGCCAAAGCAATCCTGAGAAGGAGGAATCAAACAGGGGGAATAATGCTACCTGACTTCAAGCTCTACTACAAAGCCACAGTAATCAAGACAATTTGGTATTGGTACAAAAACAGACCCACAGACCAGTGGAACAGAATAGAAAATCCAAACATTAACCCAAACATATACAGTCAATTAATATTTGATAAAAGTGCCTTGGATATACAATGGGAGATGACAGCCTCTTCAGCAGCTGGTGTTGGAAAAACTGGACAGCTACATGTAGAGAATGAAACTGGACTACTGTCTAGCCCCATACACAAAGGTAAACTCAAGGTGGATCAAAGACCTGAATGTAAGTCATGAAACCATAAAACTCTTAGAAAAAAAACATAGGCAAAAATCTCATGGACATAAACATGAGCAACTTCTTCATGAACATATCTCCCCGGGCAAGGGAAACAAAAGCAAAAATGAACAAGTGGGACTATATCAAGCTGAAAAGCTTCTGTACAGCAAAGGACACCATGAGTAGAACAAAAAGACATCCTACAGTATGGGAGAATATATTCATAAAAAACGTATCTGATAAAGGGTTGACATCCAAAATATATAAAGAACTCATGCACCTTAACAAACAGAAAGCAAATAATCCAATTAAGAAATGGGCAGAGGACATGAATAGACACTTCTCTAAAGAAGAAATTCAGATGGCCAACAGGCACATGAAAAGATGCTCCACATCGCTAATCATCAGAGAAATGCAGATTAAAACCACAATGAGATATCACCTCACACCAGTGAGGATGGCCAACATCCAAAACACAAACAACAACAAATGTTGGCGAGGATGTGGAGAAAAGGGAACCCTCCTACACTGCTGGTGGGACTGCAAATTAGTTCAACCATTGTGGAAAGCAGTATGGAGGTTCCTCAAAAAACTCAAAATAGAAATACCATTTGACCCAGGAATTCCACTCCTAGGAATTTACCCTAAGAATGCAGCAGCCCAATTTGAAAAGGACAGATGCACCCCTATGTTTATTGCAGCACTATTTACAATAGCCAAGAAATGGAAGCAGCCTAAGTGTCCTTCAGTAGATGAATGGATAAAGAAGATGTGGTACATATACACAATGGAATATTATGCAGCCATAAGAAGAAAACAAATCCTACCATTTGCAACAACATGGATGGAGCTAGAGGGTATTATGCTCAGTGAAATAAGCCAAGCCGAAAAAGACAAGTATCAAATGATTTCACTCATATGTGGAGTATAAGAACAAAGAAAAAAAACTGAAGGAACAAAACAGCAGCAGACTCACAGAACCCAAGAACGGACTAATAGTTACCAAAGGGAAAGGGACTGGGGAAAATGGGCGGGAAGGGAGGGATAAGAGGGAAAAAGGGGCATTACGATTAGCAGATGTAATGTTGGGGGGGCACGGGGAGGGCAGTACAACTCAGAGAAGACAAGTAGTGATTCTATAGCATCTCACTACGCTGATGGACAGTGACTGTAATGGGGTTGGTGGGGGGGACCTGATGAAGGGGTAGTTTAATAATCGTAATATTGCACATGTAATTGTAAATTAATGATAATAAAATAAATTAAATTAAAAAAAATAATAATAATAATAATTAGATCTGTATGTACTTACTGACAGGAAACCATCTCTAAGCAATAAAGTGAAAAATAGTAAGTTACAGAACTATGTGACAGTATGTATTTTACAAAACAAACAAAAATCTATAATGTATGTAAATACATATGACATGACTTGCAAGGCTAATCAACAAATTGTTTGCATTGGTTAACACTGGGGGAGGACATGAAGGAAGATTGAGTAAATAGTATTTTGTCATATATATTTATATCATTTGATTTTTAAATTTAAATTAGTGTGCTAGTTTTGTAATTAAAAATAGACAATAAAAAAAGCTGAATACTACTGAAAAAAAAAAAAGAATAGTCTTAACTAGACACACAGAGTGATCCTGTCACCTGTCAAATCATGTCCACCTTCTACTCAAATCATGCAGTCTTCCTGTTTTACTCAGTGAAAACACCAAAGACCTAATAGGATCAGATGACTCTATTTCCAACAGCACTCCTACTCTTCCTCCCATTATTTTTCTGATCCAATTTATTATTTATCCCCTGTCCACCCCTACTTTAGACACATTGCTTTCCTTGCTCTCCCTCAAATATACCAGCTCTTCCACCCCAGGACTTTCACACTTATTTCCCAGCTTGTCCACCCAACCTGAGACAGCTAAATAAAATCTGCCTCCCTTGAACTCCATTGCATTTATTTGTGTTAATGGCATTAATGTACATTCACTCTGTCCCCTCTTTTACATTACTAAAATAGCAACTTCCCACTGAAGCTTTAAAATCTCAGTCTCCACCTCAAACTCCACGGCATCTTCTCCACAGACTTTGTACCATCTTATACTTTTTACATATTTTTTTATTTGCTTAATGTCCTTCTCTTCCAACTATGGATTCTATTTCATAAGGATTTCTATAAGGATTCTATTTCTATAAGGATTCTATTTTATAAGAACCCATATTTCATAAGAATTTCCACCTCCTAGAATTTTGTATCTCACATATAATTGCTGCTTAATACTGTTTTAATAAATGGATATTATGATGAATGGACTTCAGCTAAATCTTTACCTACATTCAAGATTATTTCTTCTTCATTGCTCTTATCTTAACGTAACTATTTATAATCAAAATTAATTAAGGCTTGCCTTTCCATCTATAAAAAAATCTGTACTCTTTGGCACATTGCATGTTCATAGCTAGCAGACTACTCATAAGTACACCTAAACACCTTTGTCCCCACTCACTGTATTACATGTTTAACAAGAATCAGTTGCAATTGTTTCCAAACCTGTCTATGTCTGCTGCACTTCTTATAATTACACAATTTCATTAAATACTCATACATCAATTGACTATGGATCTTAAAATAGATCATATCACTATAAAAATGCCATTGAAGCTTTTAGTAAGACTCAGTAAAGGCAAGTTGCTACAAAAAAATGATGCCAGATTTACTAATAAAATATTTATAAAATAACCATAACAATATAGAAGTCAGCTAAATTCCTTGTTTTATAAAGTGTCTGTAAGTAATTAACATGACCCACCCAACTAAAACCTGGAAATACAGATGATTCAATATGAATGTGATTTATGTAAGAAAAATAAATCACAGAAAACTTCGGTCACCAAAAATATACGTAAATAAAAGGCCCTAGCCCATATCAAGATATAAATTGATTTGTTTAAAGTTAAAATAAAAAGTTAAAGCACAGTTATAGACAGATATAGACTTAGACATAGTCATAGATATAAATATACTTTTTTTAAATAATCATCTTTGTTGTTGAACTGACTCACACCAGGATTAATAATAATAATAGATTTATGTAATCTTTCTGCCACTCAATTTTCTTACCAACAAAATGGAGAAGACACTGGTTATGTTGCCTACAATGAAGATCTACTGTGAGAGTAAAATAAAGTTACATATCACAAAGTGTCCTGGAAAGCTATTAAAGATGTAAGCTGCTGTTATAATTAAATGGATTTAAGGAAAACTGAAAGTAATAAAAGACACCTTTACTTCCTCATTCCCCTTAGACACATTCTTTTCTGGAATTATTGAGGCATTTTCACATAATACTGTTCTAAACTTAAAAATTCAAATGCATCAGGCATTCTAAGCATAACTGGAACAAATTCAAATGAACATCAGATTTCCATTTAAATCCAATTTTATACACTTTCTCCTTCCTCTGTTTCAAGTCTCAGAACACTCTTTTCTCTTATAACTGAGCTCATCTCTCAAGAGTCAAAGAACTCACTTGGGTCAGCTTCCTACCTGGGGCAGCAGCCATCTTCACGGGCTTCGTCTGTACCTGCATACCAAGGAGATTCCTGCAGTGGAGCCCTGGCAGTTTGCTAAGATGAGTCCTGAAATGCTCCATGAATGTAAATGACCTGAAACAATAGGATTGCAGATAAGGAAAGGGACCCAGGTTTCCATGAGTCCAATCACTCCAACCCCTCCTTCCATTACCTGAACTGAACAGAGAGCAATCAGACCCCACCCTGGGTAGCAGCTCTGCCATCCTTCCATGTGTGAGGGCCATTTCATCAGTAGTGTGACAATGAAGCTGTAAGATGTACTAAGGTTGTGTTTGAGAAAATGTAAAGGGTTCTACAATTTTTCCAAAGACTCCAACAGGAAAGGCAACAGACTTGTGTGCAGGACATGGACTCTGAGTTCAAATCTTCCCTACTAAGCATGTTGCGTTTTGTAAACATTACTTAAATTCTTGTAGTCTCAGTTTCTTCATTTCTAAAATATGCATAAAAATGCCTACCTTAGAATGAGGGGCTTGAGGTCTTTGTTTTGGGGGTTTTTTTTTAGATATATACTTAAAAATAATACATTTAAAGCATGGCCAGGGTAATATAAAGTGAGGGTAATTTAAAGGTAAGACAGAACTTTGTGGTATTTCAGACTTAATATGGGGAAGTTTCTCTTTTTTTCAAATAAGAAGAAAAGATGCTTGTGCGGTTTGAAGAAAGCTTTGTGCATTCTCTTTTCACACTTTGTCACATGTAAGAGTTCACTTTCATATGGGCACAGCACTCAGTGTCTGGTGAGCGGCATGCAGCTTTTACAGAGATGTTTTAAATAATAAAACAGCAACAAGCATGAGTTTCATGTTCTTAACCTTAAGTCTGTTCTCAGCATTCTACAAGCCCCAGATGTTCAATTTAGTCAGAGGGATTCGTTTTCTAGTTCTTTCTTTGGACTAAAGGCATTTAAATGAATAAAGTTTTGAATAAAGTAATCCTAAAAAATATTTCATCATAGTTCAAGACATGATATGTTGTGTGTATTGTAATAGCATACTTCCTAGCAATTATAATAGAACATTTCTAAATGATTTTCAATTACCTTTAAATAGATGTCAATGGAATTAATTTTAAAAATAGAAACACATCATTTAACAATATGTAGTAAGTATATACAATACCATAATTATATGCAATCCTGATCAATATGTTTTCTAAGTTGCTTTAAACAGATATCTGCTAAGAAAACAGATATTCACCACCTATTTTTAAGTGCCCAATTGAATACAAAAACTGATCACATTACCTTTCTCCCTGAAGCAAACACTGTTTCCAAAAATATTTTTCATGAAGAAAACTGTCTTTTTTTGGAAGAGAAGTTTAATTTTAAAAAGACTCAAGCAAGTCATAAACCAAGTGAGAAAAAAAAATGGTTGACTCAAAGGACTTTTGTGCTTTGCATTTTATAATTCATAGACTTTTGTATTACAGCTAAGCTGAAAATAATTATTTGTCATCATCTTTACCAGAAACTCCAGAAGGCCCAGCCACATGCAGAACTGGTAACTGAGCTGTTAAATTGGGTGGTGGTCACCCCTGCAGGGAAACTCATCTACTGTCAAATCCTTAATTCCTTCCCTTCCCTCTAGGTTCCTACATTCACTCTGTGACACATTCCTTTTTGTTTCTAATGTGTTGAGAATCTTAAGGGCAGCCTTAGTTTTCAACTTGCTATAAACTTTGTTATACCCTTGGATAGACCCAAGTGGACATTCAATAAATATTCTATAAATACAAGTGATATATAAAAGGAAACTAAAGAGTTCAGGGAAATAGAACTTTGAAACATACTATCACAGCATTCTTCTGTTTTAAACAAGGAAGAACTCAGACTCCAGGTGATGTTAACTGTGAAGCTAGTGAAAAGAGCATTAATGCTCTAGAAGAAATTTATAGCTACCTTCCAGGTCCTACAGTTAAAATTACTTTCAATCATTTTGCATAATTCTTTACACAAATTTTGAAGCTTTCTTTTAGGGAGTTAACAGTTATAAGGATTTCTTCCGAGTAAAGATACAATCAGTCTCAAGTCTTCCAAAGATTAGAGCTGAACACTGATTATTTCAATTGCTGTTTTCTGGGAAATACTACTTAATAAAATAGAGTGGCTGACATGCGTGATTGCAGCCTCAACCTCAAGACCACTGCACCATCACCGGACAGCACAGTACTTTATATAATGTTATCAGAGCAAATTATTGTATTCCTTCAGTATATTCACATAAAAGACCTGCCCAGCTGAATGTGCTAGTATCTCCTAGCTTCAGAAGCCAAGACTGCATGCAGATTTTTAGCGTATCATTTACAGGTAACATTTTGATTTATAGTACAAAGACTGTTATTCGATTTTCCTCATTCATTTCAAATTCATTTATCTTTAGGAAAAGCAAAATTCTTTTCTTTTAAATGCATAAACTCTTTCTTTTAGGAGATGATGTGTTAAGTTTCTTCAATTAGACAAGATCTGAATAATGCTGGGAATATTATCTGTTCTTTTAAGGTCCAGATCAAATACCACTTCTTTCAAGAAGCTTTTTCTGAAAGAAATCATTTCTATCCCCATATATTGTTTTATATATCTCTTTCTCTCATTGTGTGCTATTATTTACTGATCACTTGCTAAGTGATTACATAGGACCTGCTGCCCGTCAAAGATCAAATACACATGAAGATAAAACACTAATTATAATGGAATTATGTATTTCCATTTATATACACATTTTCAGGAATATACAGCATATACAGTGGAAAACATTAGCTCCTTCCATTCATCTCAAAAGAGGGACATACTGCTATTTTTCTAAGAAAAAGCACACAACCTTCAAATGAAATCATTCAATTCCTTAGCAATCTCAGTGAGTGTTCAAAGACCCCAACAATAAACTTCACAAAGAATGACATAATTTTCTTAATTATGATCTTAACTGTTGAATCCCCGACATACAGGGGCAATTAAGGTGAAAAATTGATGTTCATTAAACAGTAAAATAATATATTATCTCAATTAAACTTCAAAACAATATTAAGAGGAGAAGTTATTTTCATGATCATTTATTCGATAGATGAGGCAACAGAAATAAAGAAGTAACTTGTTTAAGAAAATGCAGATAGGAATTGGGAAGATTCAATAGATCTTCCTGATTCTAAACCTTGCTTTAAAATGACTCCACATGCTTCTTATTGTACTAATTAGCATTTCCTTCTTTTCTTCTTTGTATTAGTTACATGAGAGTAGAAATCATGTCTTCATAACGCATTCTATGAGAACTTACATGTATAAGCATCAGTAAATATTGCTAAATTAATGTTTGAATGGATCTAATCAACTTTCATTCATTCTATAACAAATTTATAGTATCATAGATCAAATAGTATGAAAAATAACCAATATTTGATGAACTCTAACTATGTGCCAGGCTTCTAAGATCATTGTAGACTGACACGCAGATGTAAGAAATAAAACAGAGATCCTATTACCCATTACCAAGTTTCACGCAACGGTAACATCTTGCAAAACTATAGTACAATGTTACAACCAGGATATTGACATTGATGTAGTCAAGATACAGTACTTTTCCCTCAAGACAAGGGTCGCTGATATTGCCCTGTTATAGCCACACACATAGCATCACCATCACCACCCCCCTATACCATGTGTCAAGCAATCATTCATCCAAGTAGTTCCAGCATCAATAAACTCATTTTTATTTCTGAAAAGTGTTTCATCACTGTTTATCCATCTGAATTTGTATTAGGTATCTTTTTATTAAGTTTTGGTGTCTGCGGCCTTACTGACCCTGAGGAAACTGCTCTCCACCCCCAAGGGCTAGCCAATTCTAGAGATAGTAGTAAACATCCACCTGCCCAAACCCCATGTGCTTATTTCCTCTATCAGGGTCTTACAAGCCATGCCAATATTTGCCTGCTCCAATATCCCTGATCCCAATATATCTGATTCGGCCAGGCATCGGACAACTCAGGCCAGCCCCTACATCCTGGAGCCTGCTGAAATTACTCATATTAGCCAATCTGTTACCAAATTTCCATATCTGCTTGCCCTGCTTTCCCAGTTCCCCCATGCCCTCTGTCTCCGGACAAACCCAGGCAGCCTAAGCCAATGATCCTGCCTTTCAGGACCTTTTAACTGCTCCAGATCCCAAGCTACCCTGAATCCCACGGCACATAAATGCACTGTATGCTCCCGTTCAGCAGGCCTTGGTCAGCTGAGGCCCTGGAGGCCTGTGGGTCCCAGGCCGGCTAGACCACCAGGACATCCTCCTGTGTGGAGGCTCCACTCACCTAAGTATGCCCGGGTATTGCTGCTGCAAAGGTGGAGTCAGTCCCCATTTGGCCCTGGTGCTGGTGGCAACCTGGGCCTCTATAGGAACCAGGGCTCTCATTGTCTCTCATTCCCGGATACTCCGCTTCCACCAACCAAGGCCTCAGCCCTCTGGCAATGGCTGTCTTCGGGGTAAATAGGAGCTTTAGTACAGGTGTGGTCTTGGACATTTGTAGACCAGGAAAACAGCGACCTGGCATCTTCTGAACAGCGACCTGACCAGGTACGGCGTCCGGGCTGGTCCATAATACCCCTGGCTCCAGAAACACGCACGCGCAGTTCACTCTCCGCCGCCGCCCACTGCAACCTTGAGCTTCCCAGCAACCAGAGCTCTCGGGTGTATCTGTGGAATATACTCCAGTCAGCCTCGCCCTAAATGGCTGTGGCAAGAATTTCAAGTTCCGTCCAGACCTGCTTGCAGGAGCAATAGGCTCCATTGGTCAGGTTAAGGTTTGGAATTACATGCCTTGGGTCCCCAGGAACCCGCTCCAGTGATTCCCACCTCATGACCTCTGAAGTGTTCCAGATCCTGGGCTTAATCTGAACCGGGTAAGGCCTTCAGCAGCCGGGCCCTGCAGGCCTGAGAGGCTGTGGATTTGACCTAACTTCCTGGATAGTCTCCTGGGCGGCAGGACCTCCCTCACAATACAAACAGATCCTGCAGCTGCGAGGCTTACCTGCGTGGATGGCATGACCCCTCCACCTGTGAACTGTGAGTGGCAAACTATCTTTTCAGTGACAATCATCTGATATGTTTGCATTACCATATCTAAGTAATGACAAATCTATATTTTAAAACTAGGTTGTTTTAATTTGGGGATATGGATAAAGTTTCTGTGAACATTTGTATATAGGTTTTTTACGTAAACGTAGTTCTCATTTTTCTGGGATAAATGCCTACTAGCGCAGTTTCTGGGTCTAATGATAGTTGCTTGCCTGGAACTCTCTTTTAAGTGCCTACATAACCCTCACAGCAGCTCAATGATGTTCGTGCTGTTATTTGACAAATGATGGAATTGAAGTACAAAGAAGTTCGGTAACTTAAGCTCTCATAGGTAGTAATTAGCAGAGTAAGGACACAAACTCAGGCAAAATATGTATATATTCCATTGCTATCAATAAGAATAAGTACTTATTTTGTGACATAATATGCTAATTACTAACACCATGAGGCTACTACCTCCTTTCCCACTGTCTTTTGGTTAATATGCTTAAAAAAAAAATACCTGCACTTCTTAGGAAAACTTAATGATATTATACAGGATCTTTTGTGTCTTGGGAGATACAACATGAGGGCTTAAAGAATAAATTTGGGCAAAGTTTGTTTAGCTATTATACCTTTCTCCATACTGCAAAGTTTTTTGAGTTCCCCTGCTGTCTCCATAATCCTAAAATAAATGCAAGTGTGTTATCCTGAAAGATGAGAGGAGTGGAGATGTTTGTCTTTATGCAGTGCCCTTATTAGGGTCTCAGTATCTTCACTTATGCAACAGTAAAAATGTCCCCAGCTGAATTCAAACAAGAAGTTGGCCGCAGAGCTCTCAAATCCGTATTTGTTCTAACCAGTATCCAGAACAAATAGCTAAAGGATGAAGGATTTCCACTCTAACCAAAACTGCACAAATGTTAAAAAAAGAGTGTATAGGATATCAGCAGATGGCTTATCCTTAGATAATTAAGCAGGACTTTAGAGGGTTGTAGTAAATTTTCTATGGGGTCAACAGTAAGGACAAAACAGCTGAAGTCAAATTTGAAATATCTTCTGAACAGAGGTCATGCTCATTTTTTTATAGATTGGTTGTACCACTCCTGCCCTTTAAAATGTTTTTAAATCATCAACTTCTGGCCATTAAAAAATATAATTAATAATGTAATGAAAACTCATGCATACTCCACCACCTCAAAAAATAAAACATTACAATTTCAACTGAAGACATTTATGAATCCCTAAACAATCCCCTTTTTCTTCCTTAGAAATAACCACTTTCCTGAATTTTGGGTTTATTGTCCTCATGTGTATTTTTATTCTTATTATATATGTGTGTATCCTCAAACAATAAAAGCATTGTTACGTAGTTATTAAATTGTATATACCTGCCTTCCTTCTGTCCATACACATCTACAACTTCTTTTACCAGAAATTATTCTTCTAAGGTTTATCTATGTTGCTGCATTGACTCTATTATATTTATTTTCACTGCTGAAAAATGTTATATTATATTATTATACTTAAGTGTACTGACACACTATCCTATTTTGGGACACTTAGATTGTCTTTGATTTTTTGCTATTATAAATATTCAATAAATATTCATGTATAACTGATTATGAAAATAGGCAAGAGTATCTCAAGGATATATAACTAATAATTGTTATTGCTGAATCATAGGTATTCTCCTATTCAATTTTACCAGGGATATCCTTTGAGATCCTAGCAAGAATCAGATGGCCCATTCAAAGTGGAAAATTTAAGGAATATTTAATGAAATGTTATTTAATATGCATTATCAAGGTTAAGGGACATAATAAATAGTACAGTAGCAAGAACAGCAAGATTAGCAGGAACAGAAAGCTATCACCACTCTTAAGCCTCAAGTAACAAGGGGAGGAAGCAGTTACAAGAATTTGGAAAATGTAACTCCATGTAAAGAGCTCTCTGACAAGGTCTGTGGTTTAAGGGATAGGGTGCAACAAATATATGTAAGGGGGCAAGAAAATAAATACCATAAACTTATTTCCCTCTCACTCTGCAATTTCTAACTGAACCCAACTGGGAGTCAAAGAAGCAGGAATATTTTTGATGTAAGCTCAGCCTCCTAGGGCAAAATGCTGGGCAAAGAAAGATAGAGAGTGGATCTGGAGGGATAACCAGAAAGTATCCAGCATAGTAAATGCAGCAAAATTGATTGCATTATTTTACACTCCCACCAATAGTATATGAGATTCCACATCCCCAGCATTGATTTACCTTTAGTTTTCCTTTTTGCCAATCTCTTGAGTGTGAAATGATATACCATTTAAATAAGCATTACTGTTATGTCTTTTGAAGGTAAGCATATTTTCTCATGTTTATATAGCTGTATTTCCTCCTCTGTGAATTTCTTCCTCAAACCTTATGCCCATTTTTTCTTAACTTTCCTTTTTTAACTATACTTCCAATGACCACTTCCAGGTTTTTCTCTACTGAAGTTTGAATGAACGGCAGTCTAGTTCTTATTCTCTCTCCCCCAAATGCACTTAGTTCAACTTCTGGCATTCCCCAGTGTTAACTGCATAATTTCCACATATTATCTGTTTTTCCTGGTCCTTATGGCAGGATATGAACACTATGTGTTACTTACCTAACACTGACATTAAAAATGCATTCCATTTTTAGAATCCTGTCCCAGTTCAATTATATAAAACTGAAAACTACTTTTTCTGATATGTATAGTCTCTCCAGGAAAGTGAACTCTTTTCCATTAAGGAAATAATCTAATGGAAGGAAGAGGAGAAAGGGAAAGAGGAGAAGGAACAGAACTAAGATAGGGAGGAGGAGAAGGAGGAAGAAGGCGGGGAAGAAAAGGAGGAGAAATTGAAAACTGAACACGTTCACTGAAATAGAAAGACATATTCTTTACTGCTGGTCTCAACTCTATTGGTACTTCCTGCATAAAGACTGGTGGTCTTTCTTGAGAAATTTACATTTAAATGATCAAATAGATGAGCTCTAATTAAGTACAGGAAGATGGTAAAGAGTAATTAATACCCTAAGAAAGGAGCTCTCAAACAGCAATACAATACAATAAATTATTTCAGTTGCAGTAAATATATTCCTGTTCTACAACTAAGCAGTGATACTCAGGGTGTTGATAGTAAAATAATTGAAGAAAAAGTTGTAAAACAAAAAAACGCCTTACATTTCAGTTTAAATCATCTGAAATAAACATATATCAGTGTTTCACAAAGACATCATAGAATTTAATCACATATTTAACTAACATTATAAGGTGACAACCTCTAAAATTAATTTTGACTTAGTTTTTTTAGTCTCTCTCTTTGAATATTGGATCCTATGTTAATGGAGAGCTGCCAGCTCACCAGGAAAAATTTTAATAGTTTGTAAAGTTAACATGAAACTTAGTGACTTGTTATTTGCAAATACATGGTTTTCTTTTTTATTAGGCTGAAAAGTATGATCATTTTATTGTAAGGAAATCTAATTTACCAGGAAATAAATACTGTATGTCAGACTATTTCAGTGCCCTGAAAGCCTTGCCCTATTATGTTAAATATCAATGCTATAAGCCATAGAGTGAGACATATTTTGAGGAAATCTAGTAATATAGCAGTTATAAAAACAAAAGCTATGAAAATAATATGGTTGATACAGGAGAAGCATCTAGTGCAGCTAAAGCATTCTTAGAAGGAAATTTATGTCCTTATATTGCCTGTAGAAGAATATAAGAAAGATGTGAAGTCAGTGATCTATGCTTGTATCTTAAGAAGTGAGAAAAACAAAAACAGATTAAATCCAAAGCAAATAGAACAAAACAGGAGAAAAATAAAAGTAAAAGCAAAAATCAATGAAATTGTAAGCAATATAGAAAACCAATGAAGTCAACAATTGGTTCTTTGAAAAGATTAACAAAAATGATAAAATTTTCATAAGATTCCTCAAGGAAAAGAGGAAAAAACACAGATTTCCAATACCAACATTGAATGAGAGTTGTAACTATAGATTCTATAGCCCTTAAAAAGATTATAAAAGAATATTGTGAATATTTTATGCTAATAAATTCAGTAATTTAGATGAAAAAGACAAATTCCTTGAAAAATTCAATTTGCTGAATTGACACAATAACTAGATTATTAGAATAGATGTATATGCATTAAGTAAACTGAAGTTAAACATTTAGCAAATAAATAATGCCAGTCTTACATAGATTGTTTCAGAAGGAGGAGGAGAAAATATTTATCAACTTATTTTATGAGGGCAGCATACTTTCTGATACAAAAGAGAAGGACATTATTAGAAAAGAAAATTACAGACAAATATCCCTCATGAACATGGCCCCAAAATCCTTAATTAAATATTTTCAAATAAAATCCAGAAAGATACTAAAAAAGAGTAATACATAATGGCAAAGTGCAGTTTATCTTTCACAGATTAAAGGAGAAAAATTATAAAACAGAGATTCTGAAAAAGCATTTGACAAAATTCAACATCAGTGTATGACATAAAGTAACTCAGCAAATGAGAGACAGAAGAAACCTTAAAACTGATAAAAGTTGTCTATATAGAACCTATAGCCATTGTCATATTAATGGTTAAATATTGTAAACTTTCTCCTTATAATCAGAAACAAGGTAGGACTGCCTTCTTTCACAACTTCTACTGAAAATTGTACTAGAGGTCCTAGTTGCTACAATAAAGAGGTAAAATAAGTACATTGTGTTAAAATTGAAAAAAAAGAAGTAAAATTTTTAATTTGTAGACAGCATGATTATGTATGTAGAAAACCATGAAGCTATAAAAAACTACTACAGCTAATAAATTAGTACAGTCACAGGATACAAAGTTGATAGAAAAATTCTGTATACTAACATTGAACAATTGGACAATAAAATTAAAATTCTAATAATATTTACAGTTGCACACCAAAATGTAAAACACTCAGGGGTAAATTTAGCAAAAACGTGAAATATCTCTGCAAAATAAAATATTGCTGAAATTATAAAAGGCTTAAAATTACAAAGGCTTAGATTTCAGGACTTGGAAGACTCAATATTGTCAGGATGTCAGTTGACACCAAATTCATCTGTAGATTTAATGCACTCTGGAGCAGAATCCCATCATGAAATTTTTTTTGTAGAAAATGATAAGCTTATTGTAAAGTTTATTTGGAAATGTAAAAGACCTAGAATAGGCAAATCTATCTTGGAAAAGTTGATATTGGAGGTATACTTGACTTCAATATTTACCTTAAAGCTAGGATAAATTGTGATTTATCCAAACAAATGTGATATTGGCAAAATGATAGAGAAATGCATCAATGGAAAAAAATAGAGTCTAGTAATAAACCCATAATATCTGAACAAATGGTGTTCATCAAGGGAGCCAAAGCAAGTCAATAGGTAAGTGAAAGTCTTTCAACAAATGGTTCTGGAAAACCTAGGTATCTTTATCTACATATTTTGACCTCACACCACATAGAAAAAATAATTCAAGATGTGTCTTGGATGTAGGTATAAAACTAAACCTATAAAGCATCTAGAAAAAATATATAGACTATCTTTTGTTTTGGCATAGGCAAGTATTTCTTAGAGAAGAAACAGAAAATTTTAATCATAAAGGAAAGAAATGATAAAGTTGAATTCATCAAAATTAAAAACTCATCAAAACATTGAGGAAATACACAAACTATGCAATACAAGAAAATTTTTGCTCCATATATCTGACTTGAATCTAGAATATACAAAGATTTCCTACAATTCATCAATAAAAAGAAAAACAACCCCTCTTCCCCCACCACACACACAAAAATGGAAAAATGGGTTAAATAGACATTCACAAAATAAGATATGTGAATGGACATAATACATATTGAAAAATGGTCAACATCATTTGTCACCATGGAAATTCAAATTAATAACATGACACTCTAGCAGTACTAGAAAGCTAAAACAGAAAAAGAGACCAGTAAATGTGGGATGAAGATGTGGAGCAACCAGACATATTTCTGATGAGGGGTAAAATAGTAAAATTGCTTTGGAAATCCCAGCACTTTCTTAGAAAGTTAAACATACATCTACTTTATGAACCAGTAAAACTACTTTTAGATATTTATCTAAACAAATGAGACCATACGTTCACAAAAAACCTTGTATGAAAGTATTCATAGAAACTTTTTTTGTTATAAAAACTAAAAACTGGAAGTAGCCTGGTTTTCATCAGTAGGAGAACTGACAAAGAATTAGTGACATATTCATACAGCGGAGTTTCTGAGCAATAAAGTGAACAAACAGTATGAAACTATGTGAATAAGTATCACAAAACATTTTGCTGAATGAAAAAAAAGCTCATATAAAATAGTACATGTTTTATGATTCCATATATATATAAAGAGCTAGAAAAGCAAAACTTAACTATAATGGTAAGAATTGTTAAAAACAAAACAGGCCCAAAATGGAGTTTATCATATTAAGTCCCAAACCAAGACTTATATTTCGGCTCTCCCGAAAATGGAAACTTAAACCAGTCAATCAGGACTCACCTGCTCAGCACTAATTAGGTCATCTGTCTGATAGATCCCTGCTATCCCCTTAAGGAAAAGGACCTTGTAATAACCAACCTGCCTTTCAGTCTAGGGTAACTTACTTATTCCCAATGCCTTGTGCCTGTAAGTCTTTCATTTTGAACAGCGTCTTGGGGCTTCTTTCTGTCTGCTAGATCAGATGTTGATCACTTTATGAATCTTTAAATAAAGCCAGTAAGATCTTTAAAATTGGCTTGGTTAAATTTTATTTTTTAATAGTTTGGTGACATCAACAAGCACTGAAGGAGACAACTGATAGCTCCAGGGAAAACAAGCAACAGGTGCTGGTACTCATGAATCCTTTGAGTTCTTTTTCTAGCCATTTCCTAGAGCTATGGGTACGTTCCTTCCAGAACTGAGCTCCACTCTCCTTGTGTTGTGCTCCTAATCTAATTGGCTTTCCAATCCAAGGTTAAAAGGTCAGTCTCGACTCACAGGAGGCTCTAACAGAGAGCTAGTCCTTGGTTAATCCAAGGTTCCAATCCAGGGATTAGAGGTCAGTTTCAGATGGTTCAACCCAGAACTCCAATCCCAAGTCCCTGGTTCAGTCCTCAGTTCCCATGTGTTAGGATCTGCTGGTTCAGTCTGTAGCTCCACTTTGGGAACTGCTGGTGGTGTGCACCTCAGGCCTTCTGTCAGCCAGTCCACAGTATAGCACCATCACTTTGGTTACTGCTGGTGTCCACGGCTCTGTTTCCTGAGTTTCTGTTGGTTTCTGTTGATATGCACATGAGTTAAACACTAATAGATCTATTGTTAATAAGAATCTCAGAAGCCAAGCCACAAAATATGTGGGAATGGATGAGTCACTTAAAGCTGTTAGAGTGCTTGCCACCTAACTCTAAGATTTAACACACGCTAGGCTAAGTTGATCACAGAATGGGTTCAATTTACACTAAGTCACCCACCAACCTCAAGAAAATTTCCATACAGCAAGGTACACTGTAAAGCACCACAGAATCCCCAACCCAGTAGCATATCCCTCTTGGCTATTAATTAGTGACAAAGAATTAGTGACATATTCATACAATTGTAGCTATTGCTTTGGCTCTGAAAGACAGTCTTAGCTAAAGAAAGGGGATCTTCAAGTCTCAAATAATTATGGATGCTACCTTCCTGCTGATTTTATATCTAAGATTTGTGGTCCCAGAAGTTGTAGGTATTTACAAAAATCACAATATCTTATTAAGACAACCTAGAGTTATGATGGCCTTTAGGGGGAACATTCCAATTAGACAAGATTGTTCATTTAAGAAGTGCATTTGAATACAAGGGCTCCCAAATAAAACAAACAATAGGATACTTATTTTAACTGGCATACAGAAGCCTCCAAAAGGCTTTAAGATTCCAATATAGCTTCATTGAAAGATTAATTGCAAAAGACTAATGAAAAATTAAAGACATGGGAGGTACATAAAACAGACTAAGACTGATCTGACTCCTATACTCCCTTCTCTTCTCCTTTACCTGAGTACTCAAGAGTCTACTAATCCTCTATCTGACTTGCCTTTCCACTCTGAAGAGACTAGAAGACCATAAACAAAAATCTGCCAAGTTAGTGATTTTACAGACACCCTCATATTTACTCTCAAAGGAAGACCCCCAGATGGGCCCCTTTTATACTAGACAGAGCTCCAAGAGATTCTCTGATAAATTGCCACCAGTTATTCCCCCAAACAGCCAAGGAGAAACTAAAAATTAATGAAAAACCTTACCAAGTTCTCGTAGATATTGGAGCTACACTCTGTTTTAAACCCCACTCATCACAGATCCTGCAGATAGAATTGTGGAAAAACTGGGAGAGGTCAGCTAAGGGTGAGAATTCTTACCAGTCAGTTCTCCCTGATCTCTGTAGTGCTTGGTTGGTCAAGAAAGGTAAAATCTCACCTTGTCCTTCCCATCCAAAACCAGACCCACTGGTTACTGATCCTTTCTTTCTCAGGAACTTTGCCTTCTTAATTGTCTCGTTTTGTGTCCAGACAGCCTGGTCTGGGAACCATCAGACCAGGGTACCAAAAATATGGCCAGACAGAAATGTAGGTTGCCCTTCATTTTTGGTTAGGGTCCTACCAACTATAGCCGATCTTCAAAGGCATTGTCTACGTCTTTCTTTCTTTGGGCTATCTTTGGGAATGACTCTGGATCTTGGCAGGGTAGCATCCTTTGTGCCTTCTGTTGGAACACCTCTTGAGTCCAAGGGGTTGTTCAATACTACCATGAATATTTACTGTTTGTCCTGGCTGAATTCGACAAGATATTTGAAAGGATTTTTTTTAAGGTAGCTGGATGTCCAGAAGTTGGCCAGATTGCAAGCTGGTATTCAGAGCCTGATAGGAACTCTTTTTTTTTAGGCCTTCTCCCTAAGCTAAATGAAACTATGTACCAGAGGACAGAAAAACACTCCAAAGACAAACAACTCAATATATAGAAGAGTACAGAAATCTTTTGATTTCTGTGTTAGTTGAAGATCTCCCTCCTGATATAAAGAAAATTGAAGATAATGTAGCTGGGTGTATGGGTCAGCCTACGATGTCATTTAGTTTGCAACCCAGTTCTTTGGGGAATTAAGAATAACCATCCTAGTCTTAAAAATTAAGTCTTCACAAGAACAGAAATGCAACTCCGGAAGCCATTTAAAGCCCACATATCCTTCTCACCAATCCCAAAACCTCTCTGTACTCATCTCAAAAGGCTTGTAAGTATTGTAAAAATCTGACCTTAAGGGAAAAAAATCATTCTTGGAGGACCTAGCATTCTTTCCCTATGCCTTTCAGATGTAAATGTTCTAACTGGTTTTCTGTAGGAAGTCCAATCTAGTGCAGCTCTTCGAAATGCAAATTTCAGGGAAGTAATTCTCATCAGAAGGAAAAAAAAATTGGGGGGGAAGGTTATTTGGAAACTAGGCAAATGAAAAAATCTTAAATGTCTCCTCCACAAATATTAGTAAAATCTTTAGCCATATGAGCAAATAACCTTAACTTATTCCAGCTACCAGAAACACAATTGGGGTTCAACTATTATTTATAAGCTAGTGAGTTTTATATTATTTTATGTGACACATGGCTAAAATTATGAAACAAAAGCTACAAGAGCTCTGTTTGCATCTGTCTGTATATTTATGTATGTCTATGTAGGTATGCTATTGATACGTGATATTTTTCTACTTTGATGGTACTGTCAAAATTAGTTTGCAAAAGAACACTATTTTATTGGCTTAAAGAAAAATAAGCACTTATCAAATTAAGTACTTTTGAAATCTCAGAAATTCTAGAACTAATCCAAATATTTTTCTGGGATAATCTTTGGTAAATAAAAGCTAGTTTAAGTTTTTTAGTTTAATTAAAATAGGTTTGTCATCAGAGTTATCTGCATTAAATATAATACGGACATGCAAGTCTTACTCTACCTGGGTTTACTAGCCAAATTCATATTATCTCTGTTACAAAATTTTTCAGCAAGAAAAGTGAGTATATGGCTAACTTTTTTTAATGTTTTACAAATTTTTTATGAGTAATCTACATATGTTAAAAACAAGTGATCTAGGTAGATATAATATTTTAGGTGAACTTTTCAACAATTATGTTTTAAAGTATGTCTGTGTACATAGTTTCCAAAATCTTTTTGATAACTTGAAACCTTAAAATTATACTGAGATATGTTAAATAATGGATGCTTATTGAGTGTGTAGATCATTTCCAAAAAAGAAAAAAATACTGAAACATTACTAACTGAATGAGTTTATCCACTTTTGGGTTCCTTTTACAGAGTAACTAAAGATATTTAGGTCTATTCATAAACATTTTTTGTGCTATATTGAAAAATTTACTAAGAGAAGTATAGAATATACTTGTAAAAATTATGAAATGCATTGCCAATCCATAGAATTCTAGTGTAAAACACAGTCCACAATTGCTTACTTCTTAGTTTTTACTATGAATTAAAGACTCATGGGTTAAGAATTCTGTTCTTATGTAATTAAAACCACTGTATGTAGTTAAAACTACTGTATGTAATTAAATCTATATGCAATTAAAACTAGTAAGAAATAATATAGTTGAAAGGAAGCAACAGTGTATAAAACATAGGAAAGGAAAGCAAAATGACTGGTTGTTCCTAAATGGGAAAAAAAAAGGGACAAAATCTGAAAGGTTACAGGCAAGTCATAGAGGGTTTGTGGAAAGGCAGTCTTGGGAAGAGAATTTTATGTGTGGCCAAACTGGCAAAATTGGAATGGATTTATTTAAGGGAATTTTTTAAAATGAATTTTAATATCAAAAGTACACTAGTGCAAAATTAGAATTTGATTTTCTCTTTGCTAAAAGAACAACGGTTTCTTGGACTTTTGGTCTGCTTTTGATAAGATACTGTGAACATTTCTTTACATTTTAAGTAATCTGCCTGGACAGCAAAGATTTGTGTATTAGCAAAATAACTGTGCCTCATGTCTTTGTCAGGTCTTTGATTACTTAAGAAAACCTAGTCTCAATATGAAAAGAATGGAGTTTTGCTCACAACTATGCAGGCTTCTGTGTTTTCTTTTAACATCTTTGGTTAAAAAGATAATTAAATATTATTTCATAGTGATCTGTGCAATGTTCAAACCTTTTGACATTTTGACAACTTCCCAAAATCAAATTATAAATGGAGTCATTTTGATCTCAAAATAATATTAATATTTCCCAGAGGGTCCCTGGAAAATCTAAAAAGGTTTGTCTCTCACCTGGTAAAACATTAATTAGGTTTATTTGATATGTCAAATTGCATGAGAAGCATAAACAAATAAGAAGTTGTGCTAATCCTTCTTAGGTTATATTTGTATGGAGGCATGCTATTAATATAAATGCCTTAGAAATTGTATCAAATTCCTACAAATTTTATATACCCTAGTATAATATTATCAATTGTAATGCTATTATCTTAAAATGTTGTAAATCAAGAAATAACCAAATTTCTTGTCAATTTTATTACAATAAACTCTCATCAGGTCTATAACAATGGGGATTTTAAAGTTTTCTTTCATTTACAGACATTCATTGTTTGACTCATGATTTTGCAAAAATAAGATTCATGGAAAGAGATTCATGGACACTACCAAGTACTTTTGACCACTGGCACTGCTGCCAAAGTACAAGTTATCAAACCTTGGATACATATTTCGCAACTGAAGAAGGCTCCACCTGCCTTCTGGTCCATGCAAAAGCTGGAGAAATAAAAATCAAAATGACTAGGAAGAGAAGTAGCCAACATCAAGTTAGACTGCTTCCTCCCAAGATGTCAGATAAAGAATAATTCCTTCCATTCCTCCTTCCTCTCTGACAGACCTTTTCCTAATTCTTACACCATGAAAGCCTTTATTATTCTTTTGTCTATCTTTTGCCTTGCTCTGGCCTAGAAAGATAATGCTATTGTTCATATACCTCAGGATATTGCAAAGGGGAGGGAGGTGATCTAACCTCCAAATTATTGTTAGATTTTCCAAAATGCCGATGATCCTGTAGTTCTCCTCATCACAAACTTCTCCCATATTTCCAATGCCTCTGTTTGTCTGGGAAGCAAACAGCTATCTCTCTATTGTGTCAGGCTTCCTAACTGTGTGAGTCCATTTCTCAGCCTCTGATTAACAACTCCAGATCCAGGGAAATGTGCATCCAGGCTCTAATGAAAAAAAAGGGACACAAGGCAAAGACAAACAGAATCAAACCACCTGCATGGTCTACAGGCCTTAAATTTTACTGGCCTGTATGGCTGTCACCTATCCAGTCCCAAGCCACAGACTCAAACAGGAACTACCAGAAGAAACTCATGATTCAAAATTTGCTTCTTTTGGCAGGTGCCTGCTCTCTGTCTAAGAGTAAGTACAAATGATACTATGGTCAGGAACCTCTCCTTAACTCCTGAAGATATTGCAAAATCTGCTGCTAAAGCAAAAGCTGCCCAAGGAAAATCCCTATATACTCTCTGGCCAAAGTTATTCTTGATAACAGGATTACCCCTTGATGTTCTTTGAGCAGAGCAAGGAGGTATTATGCTATAGCCAACACCACTTGCCGTACTTGGGTTGATGTTTCTGGGGAAGCTGAGACTCAGATACATGATATCACTAAACAAGCCAGTTGGCTTAAGAAAGTGACTCCTTCAGTGGGGTCTTTCTTTGACTTATTTGATTCTGATTGATTTGGGTTTGGACACCATGACATTGGGATTTATCCTGCTTATCATCTTAATCATAGTAGTCCCTCTGGTGCACTATATCCTCTCAAAAACTTAAAGTGCATGTTCACATCTGCTAATCACTTAGCAAATGATTTCCCTAAGACTACAACATAAGATAAGGATCAAAGAGAATGAACAGCTTAAAGAATGTGAATCCAACATCATGACCCATGCACAACACCAGAGATTCATCAAAAAGACATTGTAACTTGTGAATACCAAACAGATCTGGGAGAAAAAAAAAAATGTGTGAGAACTCCAGAGTGACATCTGGGAGTAGCCCTAATACCCTAAATTTTTATCACATGATCACATCTCTCAGTTAAAAACAAGACAAGACCCCAAAATAGAGTCACTTATGCTAAGCCCGACATCATCAAACCAAGACCTGGCTTAATCACACTTTTGGCTCTCCCAGAAAGAGAATCTTAAACCAGTTGATCTTAAAACCTGATCAGCATTAGTTAGGTGGTCTATCTGATAGATTCCTGCCATCTCCTAAAGGAAACTGACTGGCAATGACCAACCTGCTTTTCTATCTATTATAACTTCCTGTTCCTGATCCCTTCCACCTATAATGTTGTTCATTCTGTACTGCTCCTTGGAGCTCCTGTCTGTTTGCTAGATTAGATGCTGCCCAGTTCATGAATCACTGAAAAAGCCAATAAGGTCTTTAGAATTTACTCAGTTGAATTTTGTTTTTTTAACATAATTAAAACAGTGACTGTTTCTAGGGGCTGGAGATTAATTGGGAAAGATCATGAGAGCACTTTTTAAGAAGATGGAAATATTTTGTTTCTTCATACAAAAGAAAGTAGGGTTTATATGAATATAGTGGTATGGGTTAAATGAATATATACATTTGTCAGTACACATGGAACTGTGCACTTTAGATCAGTGCATTTCATAATATGTAAATTGAACTTCAATTTTAAAAATGTATTTATTTTGAGTGCTGGTCAAAAGAAGAACATGTGTTAAAACTAATTATAAAGGTATATACTAGCCTAAAACCTGATATTTGTAGAAGAAAATCAGTTAGACTTCTTAGGTCAGTTTTCTTTTTGCATTTGGATGCCTAGTTTCATTCAAAGTCTTTTGAATAGACCTTTTGGAATGTCTAATACTTTCAAAATAATTTTCAGATTCAAGCTCAAGGAGATCAGAAAAAAAAAGATTTCAAATGTTGAAGCTAAAATGCTGATACTTCAGCCATAGATATCTATGCAATTATTAACTTTGACTTATAATTTGGTTTTGAAAATCTTGGTCACCCAAGTGAAAAGAGAAACACGATAAATTATATAACCTTCAATATCTAGCTTTTAAAAGTCCAGTTCTACATGGAGAGCAAAGGTTTTTCTAGCATTTAATCTTGTTAGAGGAAAGAAAAAGAACAAAAGGGCCAAAAACAGAAGATTCCTGTGTCTTTAAAGACATTTATCGGTAAGCTATTGTAGATTTGCTCTACAATTAAAAGAAAGACAAATATACTAATATTACAGTAGGGAAAGATACAATGCAAATAAAATCTGACTGGGAAAAAAAAAAAGAGGGAGGGAGGTGAAAGGAGTTCCAGGAACGTACAGGGAATGCCCGGCAACTTCACCTTTTCCAGATCTTGTTTGTCCAAGAATGCTGCAAATTAACGTGTGTCTTCTGTACCAAGACAAGCCACTTAGGGTAAAAACATGTAAAAAATCCTCTTGGTCCAAACATTAACCCGAACATATACAGTCAATTAATATATGATAAAGGAGCCTTGGATATACAAAGAGGAGATGACAGCCTCTTCAGCAGCTGGTGTTGGTAAAACTGGATAGCTCCATATAAGAGAATGAAACTGGACTACTGTCTAACCCCATACACAAAAGTAAACTCAAAATGGATCAAAGACCTGAATGTAAGTCATGAAACCATAAAACTCTTAGAAAAAAACATAGGCAAAAATCTCTTGGACATAAACATGAGCAACTTCTTCATGAACATATCTCCCCGGGCAAGGGAAACAAAAGCAAAAATGAACAAGTGGGACTATATCAAGCTGAAAAGCTTCTGTACAGCAAAGGACACCATCAGTAGAACAAAAAGACATCCTACAGTATGGGAGAATATATTCATAAATGACATATCCGATAAGGGGTTGACATCCAAAATATATAAAGAACTCACGCACCTCAACAAACAAAAAGCAAAAAATCCAATTAAGAAATGGGCAAAGGACATGAATAGACACTTCTCCAAAGAAGAAATTCAGATGGCCAGCAGGCACATGAAAAGATGCTCCACATCGCTAATTTTCAGAGAAATGCAAATGAAAACCACAATGAGATATTACCTCACACCAGTAAGGATGGCCAACATCCAAAACACAAACAACAACAAATGTTGGCAAGGATGTGGAGAAAAGGGAACCCTCCTACACTGCTGGTGGGACTGCAAATTAGTTCAACCATTGTGGAAAGCAGTATGGAGGTTCCTCAAAAAACTCAAAATAGAAATACCATTTGACCCAGGAATTCCACTCCTAGGAGTTTACCCTAAGAATACAGCACCACAGTTTGAAAAAGACAGATGCACCCCTATGTTTATCGCAGCACTATTTACAAATAGTCAAAAAATGGAAGCAACCTAAGTGTCCATCAGTAGATGAATGGATAAAGAAGAGGTGGTACATATACACAATGGAATATTATTCAGCCATAAGAAGAAAACAAATCCTACCATTTGCAAGAACATGGATGATGCTAGAGGGTATTATGCTCAGTGAAATAAGCCAAGCTGAAAAAGACAAGTATCAAATGATTTCACTCATATGTGGAGCATAAGAGCAAAGGAAAAAACAACAGCAGACTCACAGAACCCAAAAATGGACTAATAGTTACCAAAGGGAAAGGGATTGGGGAGGATGGGTGGAAGGGAGGGACAAGGGGGAAAAAGGGGCATTACGATTAGCAGACGTAGTGTTGGGGGGGTGCTGGGAGGGCTGTACAACTCAGAGAAGACAAGTAGTGATTCTATAGCATCTCACTATGCTTATGGAGAATGACTGTAATGGGGTTGGTGGGGGGGACCTGATGAAGTGGGTAGTTTAATAACCATAATATTGCATATGTAATTGTAGATTAATGATACCAAAATAAAAATTTTAAAAACCCTCTTGGTCCAAATCCTATATTTATAGGGACAATTCTTTTTCCTGAGTCATATGGAATGAATATATATATGTGGGGGGATATATAAGTATGTTTTATATATATATATATATGGTTAAACAATTCAGAAGGAAAGAGGGAGTAGAAAGGGTATTTGGGGCAAGGATCTGGGCCTTATAGTTTGTAAAGGAAATCACCAAATGATTTATATATGCACCTCTAGTAAATACCCAGTGTACTCTGTTGGTGGTTTGCAAATGTTGGTATACTTTAGATGCCTCTGAGGAGCTTGCTCACATGCAGATTTCCCACCCTGATAACAAAGGTTCAGATTCAGTAAAGGTCCCAAAATTGGAGGCCCAGTAATCTGCAAGTTTAGTGAACGTCCCAGGTGCCCCTGATGTAGGTGGTGCTACTAAGACCACACTTAGAGCAGACATGACTTGAGCTAGGGGAGTCACGAATCCCAATGCTGTAGAGCCAGGCTGGTCATGCCACTGAGAGAGGCAGGTCTGCAAGACAATTGAGAGGTGGGGTGGAGCAGCAGAAGAACTGTGACTTTTAAGATAAGTGCCTCATCTAAAGATACTAAGCACCTATACTTGAATGCAAGGAATGTAGGTCCAATGTTAGAGTTTCTGATTTTGGAAGAGACACTTTCATCTGGACCTTTATGTAAAGGTTTTTTTGTTGTTGTTGTTTTCATATAGGCAACTAATATATTTAAAACAAGGCAAAACCAAAGATGTGGGTGTAGTCAAAGCACAACTTCTAGCCAAATAGAGCCTATGTATGGGACAGTGGTTTGCAAACTCTGGTCTTGAACCTGGTAGTGTTCCATAGTGTCTGCTCTTCAGCTATTAATCAACCTAATTAAGTGTCCACAAAGTGCTAATTTTTAGTCAACCAAACTTTCCTTTTTGGTGTTAGGAGATTACCCTGTATTGTAATTAATGAAGAAGATCCAGAGCCATTTTATGCCTGATAATTAGGAGTATGTCTGGCATTTTCTATACAAAATATCCTCACTAACTTCCAACAAGAAAGCTCACCAGCCTCTGCACAGGCGTAGGTAACATGGGTGCCAAAAGGCAGAGCTAGTTTTTTCAAAAGACAAAGAAAATCTGATTAAATATGTAAACAGGGACTTGGTGGGGACCCAAGACTTGTGTTGTGCAGAGTTTGAAATAGACAATTTGACGGGGACAAATTTCAGGGCAGCAAAAGTCTTTGTATTCAGGCCTTAAAGTTTTGCAGGAAGGTCAGTGCGAATCCACGGAATGCTTGACTTAACGAAAAATGTCTCCTGCTGAGTCCACTCACATAATTAGTGGCAAAAATGCAATCTTGCTACCCTCCTCAATTTTGACAGCAATATTTTGATGCAAATTTTTTAAAAGCATGAATAATTTAGGCTTAGGTTTAGTCTACAAACGATAGAAAAAATGTGATGAAGCTATATTGCTCCTAATTTTCCAATGAAATACAATAAGTAACTACCACAATGAATTGGTTATATGTAAAATCTACTTTCCATAAATGGCTTATAAATTCTATCAACAGTAGTTAAAACCAAAAGTAAAGGCCAACAGGGATAATGTCACAATCAAAAATTTATCTTAAAAAACTAAAAACAAAACAAGAAAGTCAAAAAGAAGGAAAATTTTTAAAAATAACAAAGTCACCCCTCTCAGAGTTTTGCAAATACTGCTTCTTTAAAATTGTCCTCCAAACAGATCATATAATTTGAAGAATATACACAAGTAATTGATCAATTTAAGAGCTACTTTCTCCTTATATCAAGTTCCAATAATCCATACTTACATTATTTTTTTCTATACATTGTCCATTATTACTGTTTCACTTGACGTGGTGACAGGAGTAGAAATTATATTCTTGCCTGATGATACCATTTAATCTGAAAACCCAAGAATGTGGAAAGTTCATATAGTGGCCAATATAAATTTGAAAACTTCAGATGAAAGTCACTATGTGAAGATTTTAGACATTCAGAGAATGTAAGTAATGTAAAGGAAGTTTCAAGTTGGAGATCCATTCTGACTTTTACCAGGTTACAAAAAAATAGTCTTGTTCTTCTCTAGGGTCAAAAACTTTCCACAAAGACATTATCCTCTCAAGAGACATAACCTTACTTTTTTAATGTAAATGTCTACCTCATTTATATAATAAATGCCCAACCTGAGTGTTGTTTCCATTCTTCTTTGGAAAACAATTATGTAAGCCCAGATAATCCAATACAGCTTGTCCATTTTAGAATTCTATAGAGGAGAGATCCCCCATAACCAAGACAATAGCATAGTTTTGTTTTAATCTGTAATATACTCTATGGTAATTATCTTGATTGATACATATCCTCCACTTTATAAAATTTATGGGTGATAGGGCAAAAAGAGAATTTCCATCTCACTGGTGATATTAGTGTTTTTTTCTTTATATCTCAATGGACTTAAAACCAAATGCCACCTTTATTACCTGCCATGGAGTCCTCTAATGTCCATTACTAGTATAGCAAAATATCATGATAATATTAGTATTAAGTAATATTTCAGTATTCTGGGCTTTTGATGATATAGGGTACTCTTCACTATAAAAAGAGAATATAGTTTAAGCCGTCCTAAACTCATTCTCAGAATTAAACTAATAGACAATTTTATAATTTCTACATCAAAAAAATTATGTCTTAATATATTGTGGTAAAGATGATTAAAACTCACCAGATAGTACATGTGCTCCCGTTTCCCAGTTTCCCTTGCAGTTGGGCCATAGACCTGCACTGACCAAAATATGTGCCACTTTGGGGCTAAGGCAGTTATGAGTCATGAGGTAATCCCTACCTCCCCCTACTCTGGAGAACTTAGAGACAACAGGCTCCTGATAGCAGGGCTGAAAGAGGAAGGAGAACTTTTATTGTGTTAAAGCACTGAAATTTCAGAGTCTATCCATACTCTATTCAATCCTGATTAACATATGTATAATATAAACTGAGGAAGATACAGAAAATAAAAAGATACAGTGTAAGACCACAAGCAGAAAATGAAGGGTGAGTATACATACTGTTGTGCTCTATGGGGAAACTGAGGACACAGAGAAGTCAACTTTTAACACAAAGTCCATGATGTAAGAATGATGTTCACATACTGTGAGGTCAGGACCTAACCAGTGAAAAACAGAAAGTGAAGAGTAATATGATAAATCAAAGATTAAAAGGATCTCAGTTCTACTATTAACTCTCTGTGTGAGCTCGGACAAGTTTAGTCTCTCTGAGTCTCGTGTTCCTCAGCAATGCAATGAGACTTCTGATATGACTGCCTTAGAAGACTGTTGTGAGACTAAATGGGTTAATTGCAGAGAACACTAGCGCAATACCTAGTGTACATCAAGTGCTGTACAAACATTCCCAATTTTTTCACTATCAATCTTGATAATAAAAATCACTTTTAGTAAGTCACAAAATTCAGCAGAATAAAAATACAGAACATGAAGTCTGATGACAACCTGTATAAGTATAGAACTTAAATTTAAGACAGTTCAGTGCATTGAAGACCATGATTTAGTTTTCAAGTTGAGTGAAATAATTTCATCAGCACTGAGGCCCCAGAACATTTCATGTGCTTTATTCAGTTCTCAAATGACTGACTACTTACAGAAGTCTTTATTTTTTTAAGAGATAAAAATAAATGTCTAATTCATTCTGGTTGCATGACTTAAATATCCTAAGATCAAAATTTAAATCGCTGTACTATAGTGACAATTATTTGGAATGAAATATTACTCAGGTTTGGAAGCTATTATTCAACTTTAGCTCAGTAATGTTAGATGTTCCCCATCCAAACAAAAGACAGTGATAGATGATTATCTGGTCTGATTTCCATCCCTAATTTGTAAAATAATTTGACAACAATGATTCCAACATGAATAAACCATACATCAAAATAAGGAAGTCTGAATATATATTCCATTTCTCATGCACATCAAATTATCTTTGACATAAGAAATTTGAGTTTGTTACGTTTTTCCTTCTATCATGGTGATGATTCTATCTTGGCATTGTTTGTCTTAAAAATAATAACTGCTAGATATTTTAAGAAGCTAAGAGAAGAGGGGAGCACATAAGCATTCCCTCAATTATTATAGATTTTATTGCTCTTCCCATTAATTAATAATGAGGATGTTTAGGCTCCCACTTAACAATCCCTAGAAACTGCAGTACCTTATTTAGAAGATGCATCATTCCAGTTACAAATTGATGTAATGAATTCTAATGAATCCTTTCCTCCTACATTGAAGCTTAATCCCTATTCAAAGTGAATTAGTTAGTATTTAAATTTATCATAGGATTAAGAGTGATTAATGGCCTATCATAAAAAGAATCCCCCAAAATTCATGGTTCTTCATCACATGCAAGACTGAGGGGGAGCTTTTTGAAAAGTTCCTAGGATGGTGTATTGTACTGAAAACCTTACCAATGATGCCTGTTCCTGAGGTGTTCTGCAGCAAAATGCAGCCCAGAAAGAATGAGATCCACTTGTACAAAAATTTATTCCCTAAGGAATGAGGCAGCTGCATGTTAATGATTTGCTAAGTTATTATCTGCATTCTCATTGACTGCTCAGCTTTGGAATGTGTGACTCTAAGTCTCCTTTGCCTGAAAGATTTTCTAAGGAGCTTTTGAAAACATTAAAGCTTCTGAGAGACTTAGCTAAGTTTGAAGTTTTACTGAAATGAATATACAAGAGATATGGTTTAATAATGGAAATTGCCGTTTTCCTGTGGTTGTGTTTATGTCCTTTCAGGATAGAGTAGGAGTGAATTAGATTTGAGGGTACTGCAAACTCAGATACCCGAATAATCAGAGTAATAATGACGTCCAAATGCCATACTTGCTTAGAACTACATTCTATTTCTGGGAATGAAACTAATAAAAATACTGAGGTAGACCAGACTTGCTTTTCAGTGTATCATCATAAAAGAGTCAAAGATCTCCTCCAAAACATCCCAGGCTACCCTTAATAAACAGAATGGAAATATCTTCCTGAACTCATATAAACCCATCTCCATCATACCTTCAGGTTCAATGAATTTATTAGTTCTTTAAACCAAATCCATTTTTTTCTAGGAAAGCACAAAATGTTAGTAGGGATTATTTTTAGGAAGTATGATTGGTATAACGGCATGGCAGAAGTTATCTTTTTCAGGTACCTTCCCCATTGTGTTTGCTTTAAATGCCTGATCATTTGTTTGTCTTTTGAACCAGAGAAGCTCTACTCTTCAGGTTGCCTAAATACCATCTTCCCCTTTATAACTGAATCCCCTGATTTGAGCAGAGGATTCTTCCTCTCTTCAAACAAATGGGACTTACGTTTTCTTTTAATGTACTTGTCAATATTTTTTATTTTTATTTATAATTTTATATGTTTTTATTCCAAAGGTCCCAATCCACACCTTCTTTATTCCCCAATATTTTTACTATTATCGTACCAGTTATTGTGGGGAAAATGGAGAACCTGGGATTTTTATTTTGTGTATATGTTACTTAATCATGATTACATGTATAATGTAAAACCCACTCAGCATAGACATTTTCTTCAACCTTTTTTTTTTGAGATCTAATGGATATCTCCATCTTTAAGGTGTTCGTGATTTGACACTAAGCTTAACACCCCCTTATCCACACATTTCATGATTTTACAAACACCGCTTATATCATAGCCTTTGTTCTGCAATAGCTGAATCACCCATGTATAGCGTGGGATCTCTTAACAGTGGCATTTTTGACATTTTGTGACCAGATAAGGCTGTGTTGATGAGGGCTCTCCTGTGCCTTGTAAGATACTCAGCAGTAACCTGGGCCTCCCGCTACAAGAGGCCAGTAGCACCTCCCAAGTTGCGTTGATCAAAAAATATCTTCAGACATTGCTAAATATCAGTTAGGGGGCAAATTTATTCCCAGTTGAGAACCATTGGTATAGCAGTCTATGCAATTACAAAACAATTTTATATGTATTGTATATAATCTAAACATCATCTATTTAAAACAAGCAGTGCAAAGATTAGTAATTCATTTTGTAGATGAAATGCTGAGGTTCAAGAGTAACTTTTGAATTAAGTAATATTGTTAAACCCCTGAGAAAACTATGAACAAATTTTATGATTGGAAATCAATAAAGTTATACTAGATCTGGGAATATTTTAAGGAAAAAATCTTAAATCAGTAAATGGATGGTTTCCACTTTCAATAACAGAACAATAGGGCAAATGAGCAATAGGAAAAAGAAGGCAACACTGTAACCAATGAAAGCTAACAGACATCTATAGAACACTCCATCCAGTACAAGAGATGATGCATTTCTTTTACAAACATACATGGAGCCTTCTCCAAAATACACTAGGTCAGAAAACAAACCTTAATAAATTTAAAAGAAGAGGAAAAATGCAAGGTATATTCTCTGACCATAATGGAGTGAAATTAAAAACAATAGCAGGAAAATTTTGGAAAACTAATAAATATGTAGAAATTAAACAGCATACATAAATAATAATTGGGTCAAAAATAAATCAAAAAGGAAATCAGAAAATTAGTTGAGATGAATGCAAATAAAAACACAATATACCAAAAATTGTGAAAGGCAACTAAAGCAGTGCTTAGAGGGAATTTTTGGCCATAATTGCCTATGCTAAGAAAAAAGAAAGATCTCAAGTCAATAACCCTAAGTTAACATGGGTAAAAGAAGAGCAAAATAAACCTAAAATAACAGAAAGACGGACCCAATAAAAATTTAAGTGGAAATTAATTAAACAGAGCAGAGAAAACATTTTAGAAAATAATTAAGCCAAAAGCTATTTCTTAGAAAAGATCAACAAAATTGTTGAATTTTTAGTTAGATTGTCAAGGGAGTGAGTGGGGAGGAAGGAAGGAGAGAAAAGACTCAAATGACTACACTCAGAAATGATAGAGGTGACTTTACTACTGACCTTACAGAAATAAAAAGGATTATAAATGAGTACTCTGAGGAACTGTATGCCAACTAATTACATAACTTAGATGAAATGGACAAACTCTTATAAAGACACAAGCTACTAAGACTAACTCAGTAAGAAATAGACTATCTGAATGGACGTGTAACAAGAGAAGAGACTCCATTAGTAATCAAAACACAGCCCACAAAGAAAATCCCAGACCCAAATGCTTTCAATGGTGAATTTAAAAATATATATGCATTATTTATATATTTAATATATATTTTATTTAATATATTTTAATATATTTTTTTAATTATATATAAATTTTATATACATATAAATTAATACTCATTCTTCACAAACTCTTGCAAAAAAAGAGGGAACACTTCCCAATTCATTTTATAAACAAAATTCACCCTGCCATGAAAACAAAAGCATTCCCTTCCTAAGATATCCTGAAAGAATAAAGGGACACAAAATCCATAGCCATCATGTTTTCCAGGAGTAGTAACTCTGGAAAAATATTTAACATAAGTTGAACCTATAAGCAAAAATGAATTGCAGATATCTTTCAAGCCAATTTACCTCCACTAAGATAAAGCAACACTATAGCCTAGTCACAATGGTAGATACATTTAAGAAAGTAGAACTCTTAAAAAAAATTGTGTTGTTTAATCAGATTAACACATTTATCTCATTCTACATATTGAGTTTGCTCCAACATGCATGAAAGTAAACCTCAAGCAACAAGGCCATTAAAAAGCTCCTGCAGCCGATGCTCTGAGTGCTGCCCCGATATCCACACCGCACCACCATTTCAGGGGATACCAGTCCAACTTCCCAGCTCCAGTGCTTATGTTTGTTTTCTAGAAGAGCTTATATACCACCACCTAAACCAGGTTAGTTATAAACCCAGTGTAATCAACTAATATGTGTAGCATCCCAAATAAAATTTGGAAACCTTAGAGAGACACATAGAATACGTTTAAGGAGGTAAATTTGATTCACCAAGGAAAGTGAGGGGTCTGTTGTCTCTCAAGTAAACAAACTGGCTTGCATATTATCTATCAACTAAATGCATCATGGAGCCAGGTCACTTCAGGGTGCTAGACTTTGGTTTACTACTATATTCCTAGTTTTTAGGAGACATGGCCAAAATTTAAAAGGGGATGATGATCTGAACTGCATTAGGAACTCTCTATTGCATTCCAAAATATAAACAAACATGGTATTATAAATTGCATCAACTCATGATATAGTTAAAATTATTCACTGCTTCACTATGTCTGCCAAAAAGAAAGGAATAACAAAAGACAAAGAACTGTGTCAAAGTTTTCTTAAGCTCCTAGCCCCCTAATTCACACAAGAAACTGCTTCTCCTCTCATTTACCCAGACTCCTCTGCAGAGAGGAATGGGCCATAAACAGGGGGTAGAGCCATGGTAGGTAGCCTGGAAACAGACTTAATGTCAACATGCAGGGAAGTCAGAAGAAAACAGATCACAGAGGGAAGGGATATTTTTTTAACCAAGAAATCATTATAGAGTACTGGATCTGAGAAACAGTGGTCATACACTAACTGTAGAAACAGTAAATTTAGGTAGAACTAGGACAAGTCAGAATACAGAGTCGAATCGGGACTGTAAAGATACAATTAGCTTTAGAGACTTTCGTCTCTGTATCTGGTTCTGCAATCATCAGGTGGATTTAATAGTTGAAAATATCTTTAGCATTATCTTTTTATGTACAACCTCATCTATACCTAGGCTTCACTGTAACTCAAAAAATTCAAAAAAATGGATTATCCTTGCAGGGGTTCTTAATCTAAGATAGAATTTAGAGAGTCCAGATATTTAGATGGAAGAAAATTACATTATTTTCACTTACCTCTAAAAATGATCATTTCCTTCAGTTATGCCTCTGAGAAACAATAAAATCACAGTGGTATTGGGGAATCCATCAGCTTCACCAGGCTACCACAGTAGTCAATGGCAAAAGATTAAGGACACCAAGTATAATAAATTTCAGTGGGAAACCAGGGCCCTAAGCCCTTATATTGGATGCAAGTTTTCAGTATGCTATATATAGCATAGTTTTAATAAGAGGAACTGTATAAACACTGATTCCAGCCAGTATTCATCAGTTATTCCTTCTGACTTTCTAACCAAGCAATAGTCATATTTCAAATTCTATTTAAAATTAAAGTAAGGTAGGTACATAGGTAGGTAGATCAATCTGTTAATTAATCGATCAACCTGGAACTTGCTCTAACTGGCCTCTAGCTACTCCTCCCACTATAATCCAACCTTAAACCTTAATCCTTGTGAGTATCTTTTATTTACTTAAAACCTCAATCACAATTCCTTCAGTAACAGTGTAAAGCATCATTTGTCCAACTTTCCACAATGGAAGCCCTTCACTGTTAGAGCTGTATCTTTGGTTTTTTGGGGAATGCAAAATCCTGTACCACCTCAGCTGTGAACTACCAACTATTCTAACAGATCCATGAAGCAATTCATGGGCATCCCAAGCCGTTTTCAGTACCCACGAAAATCTAGTGTGTCTCTTCTATTTCCCCCTGAGAAGTTAGTAAAAATTAACTAAAGTGACAGGATCCTTTGCCTCAGGCTGGGATTATGTCAACTCAGTGTGTTGATCTCTTGTATCAGACAGTCCATTTAGCAGTTAAATTATGTCTTGGGTTTTTTTTTAATGATAAAATGTGTTAATTAACACTCAATACATGCAGCTTTTTGTGAAGGTTATGAAAAGTTTTGGTGATGAAATGGTTGAAGAACAATAGCCTATATAGCTTTTCAGGAGTTTCAAATAACTAATATGATTTCACCTTCAAATTCCAACATCTTAACTAACAATTTAGCCACCATAAAAAAAATTGTGGAAGGGATAATACATTTTTTAAAAATATGAATCAGAAATTTGAGAGGGCAGATAGTGGGATGGGGCAGAGCAGAGCAGGGGTTCTGGAGTAATCCTAGGATCCTGTAGTGCTGGGAGATGTAGGAAAGAGAAGATAGGTAGCAGAAATGTTAGGAGGGCAAAAGCCATCTTTGATCATGTTATGGCTCTGCAGAGGGCCAATCATGCAGGCGAGGGTTAAAGTAATCTCTCTCCTGGTTTTAGCAAGCAGGTTTCCTTGAGAGATGCATCATGGTGGTTTGCATAAATTACTTCAGCCTCGTTACATAGTAACACATTGGCTCCACACCTGGCTTTGCTGCTGCTAGAAGATGTTATGGATCATCCTGTCTTTTGACCAGGTATTAATAGAGCTCTCCTGAGCAACCCACAAATGATTAATGAGACTAGAAGATAAAATGTCCCACCTGCTACAGCAGCCCTGAAAACAGAATTAATGAAAGAGAGCAAAAGAGAGAAAGTTTGAGAGAAGATTCCTGAAGCAGTTTCTGTACTATACAAGGCAGATCAGCTGACTGGCTTGGCTTCTAATGATCCTGTTTGCGAATGAGTTAGTGCCTTCTGAATTAGTGTACTAGGAGCAGCCAATTTAAGACAAATTATATATTCCTAAAAGAATTACCATGTACACCAAGAAATTTTTACCTGACTATGGGCCTGTAATCTTTAGGGGGATAAAAAGCTTATCCTCATTACAACATATTTAAGCAAAATAAATTGACTATAAAAATTAAAAAGAAAAATCCCAGCCACTGCACTGAGGGTGCAGTGAAGGGAGATTCTCTTGATAGAGAGCATAGACAACCTATCCGGTGCTGTAGGCATTCACATTTTGATTTGTTATATTGTCAAAGAATGAAGCCAATAAACACTACTGGGCTATAGTTAACTAGTTCTGAGTCCAAGGAGGAGTGCAACCCAAAAGGAAGAATTCTTTTGTTCCACGGATAAGGCATATTTTGCATAAGAATGGCAGGCAATGCTGGGGTTCTTGTGTTTCTGGGGCAGAGGTGGGGGGAGTCAACTCTTCCCACATTCTAACTATGGACAGAGTGCCGCTCCCTGTGCAAGATGCCAGTCTTATCCCAAGAAGGAGCTGAAAATTTGATTGGCCCAATCATGACATTATAAGGCCTGTGTAATAGTGGGAAAGATCATGGCCATAAAACCTCTCTGCTTTTCCTCTCTCCTGGGCTGTGGGTAGGACGCATTCATCACCATGACCAAGGCAGCCAATCAGAGATAAGTGACGGGAAGGAGAAAAGAAGAGCCCCAGCCACTTGCTCCAAGCCAGTTCTAACACAGAGATGTATTAGGAATAAGAAATTTAAGGAATAGTCTAGATGGTTGTAGTTTTTTAAGTTGATCTGACATGTTCCATGTTTTATTGATTTGCTTAGTAGAATGCAAACTCTATAACAAGACAGTTCTATTGCTTTTGTTCACTGCAAAATCCTTAGCCTCTGGAACAGTACCTGGCATAAACCAGATATTTGATGAAAAGTTTTATTTATTTATTTATTTATTTATTTATTTATTTATTTATTTATATTAAGGTATCATTGAAATACAATCTTATGAAGGTTTCGCATAAGTAACATTGTGGTTACTACATTCACCCATATTATCAAGTCCCCCCCACATACCGCATTGCTGTTACTGTCCATCAGCGTAGTAAGGTGCTACAGAGTCACTACTTGTCTTTTCTGTGCTACACCGTCTTCCCCATGACTGCCCCTACATTATGTGTGCTAATCATGATATCCCTTAATTCCCTTGTCCCTCAGTGAAAAGTTTTAAATGAATCACACTTTGATTTCCATTCACATTACATCTTATAGGTATATGTACTACCTTAGAAATCTCACAGAAAAGGACAGATGCCAAAAGAGGATTTGGATATATCTGGGCTACCTGACTATACTGTCACCTTGAGGTAACCAAAACCTTTGCTATACCATAATACTTATTTTTACTAAAATTGGGTAAGATGGAAAATCAGTGCCATATTACGATATTCAAATGTGAGAGGAAATCTTTAATATAAACAAAATGTAAAAATTTTGGGTTTGGCTCAATTATATTTTGATGAAATGAATAAAACCTTAATAATACCTAAGATGATGTGTCACAATCCAAGTTAAGATAGATGGAGTATAAATACCTGTAGGCAGCCCAGCACCTTTAGACAGAAGTTCTGCAAACAAGACCATTCATCTAGTCAATTTCTACAACTATTACAATACCATCAGTTAATTTTCATGATTTTTAAGAGATATGTGTGATATATAGAGACTAGAATATGTTTCCATTGTTAAAGAGAAATGGATGGATCTCCAACTATATTTCATTTTAAAGGGAATTCTGTTCTTTACCAAAAATACATAAGAGAAAAAAATTCTTTTATAAAAATATCACTTATTTAAGTTGTAAATCAAATTCCTTCAATTATAATCTACAAGTAAAATATTCAGCTTAGTGTCAATCACCAGTTCTTTGTGGCTGTGTGTATGTGTGTGTGTGTGTGTGTGTGCCTGTGTGTGTTCTGTTTTGAAATACATTGCCATTGGAATCAGAAAATGGCCCTTTGTTTCAATTTGCTTGCTTAAATAAGAACTTATAAACTAATTTTACAATAAAAGTTATTTTATTTTTGTTAGTTTCTGAAACAACAAGGATTTGCCAAAAGAAAGGCTAAAAATGTAGTCCAAGTTACTATTTGACCGTCTTCTATTGGAATAGAAAAGAATCACTTTTTCTTTCTGGTGTTATAGTGCTTCTGAGATATACTTCCCTAGGTACTGTATATTTTTATTATTATATTAATCCAAAGTATTTCTAGGGCCACATTCCTTGGCCCTCGATGTATTTGCCATTACTCAGTCTTACTTAGTTCGATGTAGCCAGATTGCATAGGACTAGGTAAGATGCAGCAGAGCTCCCTACTAGATACATTGAAGGAAGTGTATTGCCGATATATTCCTCCCTATTACAGAGCATCTACTTTGTGTAAAATTCCTCAGAAGACACTGCTCTGGGTTCCCAGTTCCAAAGAAATCTCTACTTCTGAGCAAGTAGGGTTCTTTAGTCTTTAGAAAACTCTGTCTTTTAATACCAATAACACCATTACTCTGAATGACAAGAAATTCAGAGCTAAATTTTGGCTGCATTAGTACAAGCACTTGTGTTCTGAATTTAGTGTACTGACCCAAACTCTGTATTCCACATAGTTCTGTGGAAAAATAAGGAACTCAAAATTAGTAATTGAAATAAAAAATATATGTTTAAAAGGTTAAAATAGTCTCCAAACATTCCTGGTTAGTTTTAATTAAGTAATTATAAAAGTTTCTTCCATTAGGACAAAGTGCAATGATTTTTGACTCCACGTGTCAAAAGGATGAACCTCAGGGAAGCAGAAATAAATGAGAAAAAAATACAAAGAGATAAATAAATTGTACTCTGATAATTTGATAAACAGGTGCCCTTTGCTCTGAATAGGTATCTTCTAGAGTTTCAGGCTCACATTTTGCAAGTATTCTCAAGAGAAAAAATGTAAAAGCTATGATGTAAAGGACAAGTACAATAAATAATAGAGAGCTCAGTAGGCCTCAGTGTGCTTATACCTCAGGGTCTTGTCTCTATCCATTCCCTACACATTCTCTCTTCCTGCAAGGCCTCTGAGTTCTCCAAAATTTGGCCCTCTTTTCTTTTATCATTGAAAATACCACTCATTTCTGTCTCTTGGGACGGGCTGGAGGAGATGGTATAAGTGGTTCCCATCAGTTTTAAAACTGACTGCAAAGTGTGAATCAGTCTCCCAATTCATCTTTTTCTCACAGTCCCCAAAAAAGTCTCACAAGTACCCAGGTGAGCTCCTTTGGTTTTTAAAGGGATACAGTATAGATAGGCAGACCCAGACAGATACACTCAAATTACAATCATGGACAGATCTTCCATACTTTTTGTTTCTCATCTTTTATTTCCTACTCACCTTTTTTTAATGATACAGGAAAATCACACCATTTAAAAATTAAAAAAACAGGCAAAATACTAAAAGTTAAATCTAAATTGGTAGTTGATTCTTCCTATGAGCCCTTGACTATAAGCACTCAAAGTGTAGCAAGGAGAACTCACTTTCTATAGCTGCCTGTCAATAGTCTTTCGGCTCTTATTTCCATGGAAACCGACAGAGTTTTGATAGAATAAAGCAAGGGGAAGTTTTCATATAGTCTTTTCTCTCTTCATGTTAAAAGAAAAATACTACCCAACCTCTGCCCAGCCCCAAGAATTGTCAGGCTAAGGAGAATAATATATTTTGTTACCTTTCAAGCATCCTTATTTCTATTCAATTTCCACTTCATGAGAAAAGAGAAACAATTTAAAATGGAATTTGTCTTGGTTTCTCCCCCATGCTTTCAATGATATCAAATGTTCTAGCCCTCTGTTACAGGACAAAGTGATACAAAACTCAGAATTCTGTGCTTAAAATAAACTCCATGCAAAAGCTGAGGCATTTTAAGAGAAGCTAGTAATCCTAATAGACACTTGCCAACAGTTTCAGGATGGCGTTTCCGTGGGGTCTTGGCCTGCAGTTAACAGAGTCCCTTCGTCATTCAGCTGACAGCCTCTTATTCTATGAGCATGAGCTTGGTTTGGGTCACAGTTGGCTAATGTCCAAATTTTAGTGGAAAGAGCTTGCTTCTCTCTGTTTAAATCTCCAGATCAAACAATTCTCTCTGTAGGCTTTGTGTCAGAGCTCAACAGATGAAATTCAAGGAGTCACAGTCCTATACTGAGATCCTCCTACAATCCTATGTAGGAATCAATCTTCATGCTTTGATTCTTTCAGCAAATGTTATTGAGTATTTGCCAGGTATTAGATATTCTATTACTAAATGCAATTGACAAAGTCCCTGCCTTATAGAGCTTACAACCTCAGAAGTGATCCTGTCAATCAGTAAAACTGAAAGTACATAATTACATATTAAGATAGGTGCTAAGATGAAAGTAAAGGCTGTACGAGGGTACTGGTAGAGATGAAGCAGTAAGGAAATATCATTGGCAAGTTATGAAGGACAAGGAAATGCCAGAATTTGAAGGAGGAAAGGAGCTGCAGAAAGAGAAGACAGAAGTGTAAGAGATCCTCAAGCAGAGAAGAGATTGATGTATTGGTGAGGAACTGAAGGGAGTCCCAGAGTTCTGGAAGGCAGTAAATGAGCAGAAGAGTAAGTCTAGAGATGAAGTCAGAGAGACAGGCCAAGGTCCATGTCATGCGCTGCCTTGTAGAGCATGGTGAGAGGGTGGATTTTAGTTTAGTTAGGAGATAATAGAAACTTGAACAAGCTGGGGAGCAATGACGATAGAAATAGATTTCTGTGGACTTTGCAGGTCCTACTGTTGAAATGGATAAGGAAGATAAAAGAAGGAATAAGTAAGGATAATTCCCAAATGTTTGGTTTTGTAAGTAGATAGGATCATTTTTGGAGCTGGGGAAGGCTGCATGGGAAAGAAAGATTTAGAAAAGAAAGCCATTGACTCAATTTAAAAACTTTGTAGTTTGAGATGCTTGAGAGACATTTCAGTGGAGTCATGAAGAATTTAGTGAGGTTTGCAAGACTGAAGTTCAGAAACATGCTCTTAGCTACAAATGGGGATTTTAGAGTCATCATAAGCCTTAGGAATTAATTTAATATTTTAGGAAGAGAGTGTGGAGAAAGAGAACATCCTCCTAAGATATGGGCCTGAAGAATATGATCATGAAAGTGTCTGTCCACTGAATTTCCTTAAATGGAGTTCACTGGTTGCTTGACATGAGTAGTCTCAGTAGAGTTGATAACAAGCCAAAATGCAGAACCAAGAGTAACAGGAAGTGAGGAAGCAGAGGCAGAGCAGTTAGACAATTTCTGAAACGTAATGGAGAAATAAAGGAGTTAAAAGGTGATGAAAGGCAATGGAGGGTTGTTTTGCTTTGTTCTGTGATGTAAAATTCTAGATGAGGCTTATCTGGTGATGGGAATAATGCAGAGATAGAGATTGAAATAATGGTGTGAGTATTTCTTTTTAAAAAAACAGAGATCTTGAGATAATGGGAAATGTTGGGTTACAGAAGACATTAGCCTTCTAGAGGACAAGGATGTTTTTCATCTTGCGACAGAGAGATGGAAGGGAAATTAGATAAAGATGCAGATTCACGTAAGATTTTCTCTTACGATGACAGAGCTTCCAGCTGTTGGTTTCTTCCCCCCTCCCCCAAGTATAATTGGATGAATGTGGGGAAACAGTCAGATTTGGAAATTAGCATTGCATGGAGTAGAGGACAAGTTCTACAAGTGGAGACATCCCTAGCAATACTGAATGCTCACTTGAGGCTGGTGATTTCAACTTATTCTGATACAAGTGCAGCTAGTTTACATGGTTTTCTCCAGTAAGGCTTAACCTACAAAGAAAGCAGATAGAAAAATGTTACCTGACTGGGTTTTCTCTAGGATTGAGTTTTGTCAAGGAGACTAGAGAAAGGTCAAGAAGTAGAGAAAATTTGTGAGGAAATTACAAACTGAATCTTAGACTGTAAGCCACGTAAAGAGGCAAATGAAAGTCAGCAGAGGCTTTTACACAGAGGGTCCACATAACAATTCATAACTTTATAAAGTCAAAGAATTTTATCAATGCTTCAGTTTAGGGCGTCTATTTGTAAAAGTGATAGCATATCTTGGTAAGCAGGGTTCAGTGCTTCCTGTTCTGGTACAAAAGCTTAAGTATCAGTAGAAGGTGTTGATGGATGTCAAGTGCCCGGAGAAGTAGATTGTGTTCCAGAGTACCTCCTGCTTTCTTCTCCCTACCCCTGGGACTGAAAGCCTGCATGCCACATTTCTAAAACCCCCTTGCCAGTTGAGTGCCTGGTAAGTCTGTCAATGGAAGCATTTGTAGGAGACTTGAAGTTAGGGGGGAGGGAGATGCCATTTTTCCCCTTCTGCTGGCCAGCTCCCAGCAGCAGCATATCCGCCAGCCCTGAGCGTAACTCCAGGGGACTGTGGGCTCCAGTCTCAACAGCATCAGAGGGAGGCCAGCCTCCTGGATGAGTCCAGCCCAGTAGCATCAGCGTGGCTGCAATATCAGCAAGTGCAGCAGCAGCGCCTCTACCAGCTCGGAGCAGCGGGCAGGGTGGCTGCAGCCTCGGGTCACTTAGCAGCTTCAGGTCTTGAATTTGATAAAGCAGGCAAACAAAAACCCTCCTTCTGTTTTCTGCATTCCTCCTCTACTTTTCTTATTTGCTTTCCAAGATTTTCCAAAACTTTTTAGCCAATTCCTTGAATTAAATCCTCTCTGCTGGAAGTATCTGTGAAACATTTCTGATTTCCTAATTGGATATTGCCTGATAAAGAGTAGGGAAATATGGGGACCAAGAAGATGAGTGGAAACAATTACAGCTCTGGCATAAAGCCTTATGTCAAATCAAATCCAGAAAAATTAGAAAGACATGTATACCAGAATTCAGGACAAGCTGTGATCTCATAAATATGCCATATCCAAATAAACCTATGAATTCATGAAGTGTGACACCATCAAACAAGAGTATGCCCTTTAGTTACCGTTTAATAACCCAGCAATTTCCTAAGATGTTATAGGGCTAATTGTTCTTGGAAATGCTTTAAAAATGTTTAATTTCATGAAAAAAAATTGAGAAATGCTAGATGTTATAAATGTATTCTCTATTTCAACACATTGATGAATTAAAAGTTTCTAAAAAATGAAGTAATAAATCCATTTAACTTCATTTAATTCGAATATTTCATATACATATAAGTATGTAAATCTCTCTTTTCTCTCGCTCTTGTTTCTATCTCTATCTCTTTTCCTTTTCTCATAACACCTAGTAACATCCCATTTAACACCCCATGAAACAAGTATTCTGCTGAATGCACTTTGGGAAACTCTGCTGTGAGGGAAGCTGCCCATCTGGTCCGTCTATTCTGGACTCTCAAATCTCAACTACAGTTGGCAGTGCAGCACACTTTGACCAGATATCTATATATAAAAACGTTCTAGAAACTTTGAAGGCAACAAAAAGATTAGTGAGAATGATTAAACCAACACTGTGAGATGAATAATTTCCAGTTTAATAGTTAATTCACTCTAAATATACACATCTGGATTTACACTCACACATACATAACACAAACAGCAAACTCTAGGTAGTAAGTGAGTTCGGATGTTATCAACCTCTTCTTTAAAATAATTAGTGAAACTGTTGTCTAATGAATGACCTAGCAATTGAGGCCGTTCTCAACCTAACTTGATGTTCATTAAATCATGCCTTATTTCACTTTCACTCATCTTTCTTGCTCCATAAACCTCTGTTTGTGTCCTTCCTACATACCAGGCCCACCTAGGTTTTGGGAAAGTAAAGTAAATAAGACAGAGTCCCTGCCCTCAAGGAGTTCAGGCTCAGAGAGTGGGAAAGACAAACACATCAAGAGGTGGGTATGAATGTAGTACACCTGGAGAAGTGCATTTTGCACAGTGCAGGGAACAAAGGTAACAGTTAATGCCAGATGCCTAGCACAGCTTTGGACATGTGTATATGTGTGCAGCTGCGAAAGGAAAGGAGAGCAGTGGAAAATGTATGTGTGGGTAGGGGTGTGGGAGTAAGAGGAAGCTGTCCATGCTGTCTGTGCTGGAAAAAGTCAAAGCAGGTAGGAGGACCAAGAAAACCATCTTGGCGAACTGCTACATTAGTGTAGCAGGCTGGAATAGAAACCAGGAGTTACAGTAAGTACAGAGCCTGGGTGTTCCACAAAGGAGACACAGAGTTATGAAAGGGGCATGTAATTCCTGCCTTTAATGGAGGACTCAGCTTAATTCAAACAAATGAGTGATTTATGGAAGCATTTCATATCTCAGCAATTGGCATTCCCCTACCTGTCTCCACCTCACCCAGGACACATTAAGTAAACCTTAACTTAACTTCCTGTGCTTCCTTTTGAACATGGTTGTCATATTTGGAATTCTAAGGGCAGAACACTGAAAGGATGAGGAACTTGTGAGTAGGAAAGAGAGCATCGTATAAATTACCTCCTTAATGTTGTAGTCTTCTTTTGCATTGCTCATGGAGTAGAAGGCATTTCCTAGTCTACTCAAGGAATAAAAAGGAAATTTAGAAGTTTATAAAAACATTTTAATAGACAATTTAGTATGATTATTGATACTCATATTAAATCTTGCAACAAGTAGATTCAAAATTTCTCATCATAATGATAATCATCCCTGAGTTCCCCAAATCTTAGTCCAGTTCCTAGAATCATGTCTCCAGGAAATGACTTGTGTCTAGAGGGTCAGAAACAGGCAGCCAAAAGTTTTGTTTGTATCTCTATTATGAGCATAGAGTTCAGATAGTAAACCTCTAATGGACAGAGATCCTCTTGGAGACTGAGATGAATAAATAGGTAGATTTTATAAAAGTAACTCAACAAAATATTTCTGTAACAACCACATTGACCTCCATTAAGGGCAACTTGAAGAACACCTGTGAAATTTAGAGTCTTGACAAGTGAAGAATTTCTCCAAAAAGAAGAAATTTTCAATAATGTGGCGCCTATAAAGATGGCGGTGACTGAGCATGAATAACCACGAGTGCAGGTTTTTATTTCTACTATGTATGTTCTAGAAGGGGTTTTAGGGATTATGAGCTACTGAGGGCCAGAGAGTGAGTCCCTTGCTGAAGATGATTAGCAGTATTGCAAATTAGGCCTCCTGTTTCAGTCCCTTTATGGATTTTAACGGGCTGCCTCATATATTCTTTGGAGACATCATACTGTTGATACAGCCTATCACTTCTGAGTACAAAGCAACAATCAGACCCCCTAATCTCACTTCTTTTCTGCACAGATATTACCATTTCAATGTGTGGCTTCTCATTCTGCTGAGAATTTTTTTCTTCCCCATCCACCCCCTCCTTAAATCAGGCAAAGAGACAAGTAACTGACTTCAGTTTTCAAAAATGTAACCCGCAAGTGCATAATTCTTCCTGTCAGATTTCCTTTTCTGTAAGTTGGTGAGTTTATTGTGGTAGCACTCAAAAGGCTGAGCCTGAAAAGTTCTATAACATATGGCATACATTTAACATGGCTTGTGAATTAAAAATAACAGCCTGCCATCTGCCTCTGCAAGTTGATTTTTATCAAAGTCTAAACGAGAAGCCCAAAGATGTGAATGTTGTCAATTAAAATAAGAAATACTCAAGTTCAGTGCAGTGACCAATCCATGCTTTTTTTCCCCCTCCTGGACTAAAGTTCCCTATTCCCTCCAGTAATGTAAATTAAAAAGAGCTGTCCAATTTGCGATCTGCAGAACCATTGTATGTCTATTATACCTTATTTCATTCCTATCTTCCCTTCCAAAAAACAACTTTGTCACACTTTAGCTTACCTTCCTCTAGGAATATGGTATGTGATTTTCTTTTCTGACTTAAGTACCCTCCTAACCAGCTGATTACAGTTTAGAAAATCTTTCCTCCCTATAATATTTAATTTCTCTTCTTCTAAACTTGAAGTCTATTAAGTAATAGATGTTGGAGGGTGATTTGATGGTTTTTCATCATCATGCGTTCTTTCATCCTGTAGGGATTTCTGGAAATGATCTAAAGTACTGGACTCTGAGTCAGAGGCCCACAGACCAATTTAGTTGGGCTAGTGTTTATCAAGCAACTACACCAGAAACATCCTTTGGGAGGCAATGGTCAGGTAGAGGATTTAAGGCAATTGCTGCTTTCAGAAAGTTTATGTCATAGTTGAGATAAGATTTATACAGAAGAAACAGTTTGAAATGAAGCCCGTCTTGGTATAGCTTAAGTGCTCACATGAGTACACTGACAGTAAGTACAGTAAGAGTTCTGGGAAGAGAGAGTTCTCCTGAGTTCCTGCTCTTCTTTATTTAAAGGCAACAGGCTTAACCTGTATATGTTTCCATTTTATTATTGTATAAACTGGCTCTGTGTCCAGAACTCAAAAACACAATTATATTAAGGGCTAAATTTGTGAGTAATGTATAAAAGCATTGTATCAAAGAGGCAGCCACAGAAAACAAAGTGAGCGATTAAGTAACCTAAGGAAAAGGCCCAACCCACAAAACCAATGTAATTGCAATTGAACTAGGAAAATTTTATACGGATTGCAATTTCTTAACTAAGATTAAAAAATAAATAAAAGTACAATACAGAGATACCATGACTCAGTTGTCATGAATTCCAACACTGGCAGGTAAATTGTGCAGTGGATAAGTGACTATTTTCTAAGCATGCAGGTCAGGGCTGTGTGATCAAGTCCTACAGATGGCACATGGCACAAATGTAGGGGGAGTCATCACATAGACTACAGTATGAGTTTGAATGAGATTTTTAGGGCTGCTGCAACAAATCACAACAAACGTGATTGCTTAAAACAACAGAAATTTAGTCTCTCACTGTTCCAGAAGCCAGAAGTCCAAACTCAAGGTGCTGGCAGGGCCACACTTCCTCTGAAGGCCCTAGGGGTGAGTCTGTTCTTACCTCTCCCACTGTGGCAGCTCCTGGCATTCTAGTTCCTCACTCCAGGCATCCTGGCTTCCGGTAATGTAATTCAGTTCCTGCCTCCTCCTTCACATGGCCCCCTTCCCACTGTGTGTCAAATATCCCTCTCCTACAAGTAGATATGTTACTGGGTTTCAGACCCTCCTTAAATCAAGAACAATTTCGTCTCTAGATTCTTATGTTAATTACATATGCAAATATCCCACTTCCAAAAGTAACCCAACTTACAGGTACTTGGGTTAGGATGTCGATATATCTTCTGGAGGGAAACAATACAACACACAATAAGTATATAAGTTTCTTTTGCTTCCAAATTAGTTTACTAGGTTAAAAATCTAGCTTACAATTCCAATTTACCAATTGCAAATCTAGTCAAGATTCTAAAAATCATTAGTAGGTGGTGGGAATCTTATTTACTAAAAATTTTTCTCTAGAACTTTCAATAAATGTACCTGGTTGACTACATTTCTCTCTCCCTCTGTACCAAACCATCCATTGAATAGATGGATATAGATATAGAGATTAATGGGGTTCCCTAGTAAGCAGGCAGTGACTTGGTTCCATGACCTCATGTTATTAATACCTCAACAAGAGTTTCAAAATGTAATTCAGGGCCTAGGAAGAACCAGTGTGAGTTGATTCTCAGTGTGAGTTGATTGTTAAAACTTGAACATCTCTCTGATTATGAATCTGCTTCCAACGTGGAGCAGGTATCTAAATAAACCGGCAATCATTGATGTCAAGCAGAGACATCTAAATATTAAAAATAATAGCTCATTAAGCATTCCCCCTCCAGTCCAACCCAGAAACGTGTTCAGTGATTCATATCTTATTTGCTCAAAGGACAATACATTTTTTATCTAGTCAGGGAAAGCCTTTTAGAAGAATGCATTCTCAAAATTCCATTAATGGCAATGCAAGAGAAGAGCCTAAATGATGAACTATGTACATTTTAAAGTGAAAACTCACACCACAGGAATGCCCACATATCAAATAAATCAATGCAAGCAATCAGTCATCTTAATGAAAGCCTATGGTTAGCACTTGTAAATGCCACTGTGATCTCTTAAAATTACAAGAAAAAACCCTGATTCTGGACATGGACGATTCACCGTGGTTACATACAAATCAACTTCAATAGCATGAAGTAAATGGAAACATAATTGGAGTTGGTTAAACATATACAGTATCCTCATTTATCTTTCAAAAATAGAGGAGAACTAGAGGGATTTTCCCACCAGTAATTAGATGATTTTTCCCTAAAAACCCATCAATAGTTTTAAACAAAATACTGTCCTCCATTCAAATCACTGCATTTGAGTGAGAAAGGAAAACAGAATGTAAGGGTAACAAAATGGTCTTGTTCTATTGAAGTCCAAATTTAAGCCCAAATTCTAAGTCCTCCACATCTAATAGAAATAAGAATTCATTCAGTGGTCAAGAGGAAGTTGTCAATTGTATAAATCCTATAGCTCTTGTCAACCAAGAGAGGCCATACCTGATACTTCTGTAAGACTTTTTGTTGTGTCTAGGACAACACACTGGACTGGTCAGTGTAAATGGTCTCAACTGTGTAGGTATTCACCCCTCTCCTTGGGATTAGTGTGAAACACCGTCGCCAAATTCAACAGGACCGAAGTGCTATCATCAGTAAGCCTCTTCAGTTAACCTGAACCTGCGGTTTTACATTATTGACTACAAGAAGTGTTGACAATATCATCAATTAAAATTTCAGCGGGTCAATCACATTTGAGGTTTTTTAGGTCCCAGATCTGCCTGATGAATTCACAACTAAGAAACACCAGTAGGTATTGCTATAACCCCCTGTATATTTTGAGTACATCAGATGGAAGACTGGCAAGAACTGACAACAACATTTTAACTGCACATTATAATTTAAACAAGCAGCTTGGCCAAATAGTGGAGGAATCCATCAGACCGGTAATTTGACTTTATGCTGATGAAACAATTTGTTGACAAACTGAATTTTATTTTTATCCAGTTTCCTCAGATATATTATCTCACTGTCCTAATAACTCCTGTCTTGAAAATAAATTTTTTTCCTTTGGTTTTAGGTTTCTGCTGCTCCATACATTCATATACTTTTATGTCACTGGAGGAACTTTAGGGTGGGAACTTTAGGAATTCATGCTGTATTTAACTGTGACACTGGCACTTTAGAAATATATTCTGTAAATCTGTCCTCTGTATTTCCAGGACAATTCTATTGCTCTTCAGTTTCAGTCCACTGACTTTCTATTTATTCATAGAGTAATAAAATGCTGTCCATAATTAATCTTCTATTAATGGCTTCTGCATTTACTCACACAAAGGACCACTATAAGTGACAGTTTGTACAAAACATAAGGTAGATAAAAACCCCAAAGAGCAATCCAAATCAAAGAGTGGGCATTATAAAAATTATCTTAAAATTGTGGGAGAGGGAGCATAGAGGATGCTACTACTTCTAAGGAGCACTATAAAACTAAAGGCAGGGGGCAGAGAAAATGCCAGAAAGGAAAGAATAAGCTTTTGAAAGGCTGTCTTAATTGAGAGCTCTTAAGCTGATAAATAAGTAGATTATAGTTGGTGGTTTTGAGCCCCCTGTTTCTCCTGGGAATTCTCCACTTGGCCCAATATTCCCCAAAGGATGGTGCTGGAGAAGTAAAATACCTCACAGCAAGTCTCTAGACATAAAAGTGAGTGTTTTCCCCTATTGAGCCTCCTGACTCCAAAACTGGCAACAATTCAAAATGCTTTTTTGCCCATTATAATCTCAGTCAGATAAAATGTGTCCAGGATAGGAAAAATTGCAATGACCAAAAGCATTAGAATTTTGAACAGGAAGTAGGAGACCATGTCCATTGCAAACAGAAAATGAATTTTACTGTAGGTTCAGTGCAAGTAACAATAATTCAAGATACCAACCACAGAACTGAAGTCCCAGACCTGAACCAGCAAGGACAAACGTTTTTAAAATAGCCACCAAAGAAAGAAATGGTTTAATTCTTAGAGATACTTTGGAATTTTCCATTAACAAAAATTATGTGGTCTGGGAGAAAAAAACATCATAGTCCAAAACAATACTAAACGTAGATAAAGGGCTGGCAAACTATTTCTGTGATAAAGTACTTTAATAAATATATTTGGCTTTGGGGTCATACAATCTCTGTTGCATCTGCTGTTGTAGCAACATATAAATAAATGAATGTGGCTGTGTTCCAGTAAAACTTTATTTATAAAAAAAGCCTTTGGGCCAGATTTGTCCCTCTGGCTATAGTTTATCAATTCCTGAACTAGACTATAAACACACTTTTTTTGTGTATGACCACACTGTGACATTTTCTCTAATAATTGAGTGGTTTACTTTTGTATTTCCTATGAAACTGTAAACTTCAGATAAAGTACTGTATTTGCTTTTAATATCAGTATTAAAATTATTATAATTATCACATTATTTAAAGCATAGTTCATAGAAATCACTTCACAAATACATTATTTAATCTCGATTTTCCTACATGCAAATATTGCTATCTTTAATATCTAATGACTTTCTTCATTTATTGAGTCTTGCAGCAAAGATTAATATATTAATTTTGAAATTGGTGGGGACTTCATTTCCAGATGAGATATAGTAGCTTTTGACAGACCAATACTTCTATGGAAATATTTTTAAAATCTAGATTTAAAAAAAGATGTTTGAAAGCATCAGACATCTTCTCCAAAAGCTAGTATTTAAGGGGCATACATTTCAGAAAGGAGGAAATAGTAGAGTAACAGAGAGGTGAGCTGACATAGACTCTGAGCTACTTTTCTGCTCAAGGTGGTCTCCAAAATTAGAAAAATAACAATAAAGTAAGCCCAAAAAAGTAGAAGGAATAAGTAATAAAGATAAGAGTAAAATTAATAAAATAGAAAAAATATATATAATAAATATCAGTAAAGCCAAAATTTGATTCTGGAAAGACTAACAAAATTAATAAATCTCTAGCAATTCTGTTAAGAAAAGAAATGATGGCAAAATTACCACTATCAGAAATGAAAGCCTATAGATAGTTTCAGCTGTAGTTTTTCAAAATATAGAAGACAAAAATAATATCAACTTACAGAATTGTTCTAATTAAAGAGAAAAATGGTGATCACTTTCCAATTCATTCTGTGAAGGCAGTATACTAAAACCAGATAAGGATATGATTTTTAAAGGTTAATTATAGGCAAGTTTTTCTCATAAATACAAACTAAAAAATACTGAACAATATATCAGCAAACTGAATGCAATAATATATTGTAAGGGTGACTAAGCTGTATTTATTCCATAAATAATATGGTTGATTTAATCTTCAAAAAAGAACCAGTGCATTTCACCTCATAAATCAAAATACAAAATGAAAGATTGAACATCTCAATAAATGTAAAAAATATATGTGATAAAATTCAATAACCGTTCATATTTAAAATTTAGCAAATTAAAATTAGAAGAGAACTTCCTTAATCTGATTTAAAAATTTTTTAACCCACAATAAACATCATATATAGTGATGAAATACTAAAGGATCTCCCAATATTGGGAATGAGGTAAAGATGCCCTCAGTGACTACTTATATTCTGGATTTTACTGCAAGAGATCCTACTTGGACAAATTAACCTATACCACCAACCTCCACCCTACCACATCCCTGGGATTCAGATGTAATGAGTGGATCTCTGGAAGCTATTTTAGACAAGGCCATACTGTAGTGCTAATAGAGCAGAAATATTGAAGGAACCTATATGTAAGTCATATTATTATCATACAGGTCTGACCTGAATAACTCTGGACTTGTTTTACATGAGAAGAAATTCAATGTCTGTCTTTTAAGCCATTGTTATTTAGGGTTCACTACTATCTGTATACAAACACAATCCCGACTAATACATCAGGCCATTTGTGAAAATACAGTTCAAGATGTCCACAACCAAGCTTTAAAAATTACTTTTAACCAAGTTTGGTGGGCAGCACCAGTTGCTTACTACATTGCTTTTTGTAGTGCTAAAACCCCAGAGAAGAGACATAGGGAAAATTTCTCATAGATTTTTTTCCCCACATGTTATACTGCTAAGTTAAAATCATCAAGATTGGATACAAAATTATTCCATTTAAATGATTACAACTATCTTTAAAAGTTTTCCTTCATGCAAGCAATCATCTTTTTCAGAGGCTCCAGATGGGACCCTTTCTTGGTAATTCAAGTCCCACAGTGATTACCTCTGCCATAAGATATGTAGAATAAATAAAGGTTAAAAGATCAGAAAAATGAGACCATATGTCCAAACATACTGTGTGTGCTTTGGCAGGGAAAAAATACGTGTTAAAACAAATCATACAATGTTTGCCAGGGAATTATATATATATTTTTTAAAACAGAATAAAATAACACATCATTTGAATTGGGCAGGTTGATAGCAGGTCCCCTGAATCTTGAAGAGCAAATTTGGCCAGTACATCTTGTTATCTGTACTCCTACCACTTTATACCCCAGTGTCCAGAAAGACAAAAGTCCTAAAACTTTGAAAACAAGAAACTAGTATTTGCTTACAAGCACAGAATTCTAAAATCCCGTAAGAATACAATACATAAAATTCCCTTCTTTTGACCCCGATGAGCCACTTTTCTAAAAAAAATCCATGGTCTCTGTGGAACATGATCTGAGACATTCTATCAGATCTTAAATATCCTTCCATACTTCTTACTTAATTGGCTCATCAACAGCCAGGCCTATTGCTTCTCACAGCACTGAGAACAAATTAGGTGGTATGTCCCAATCTGGCAGATCAAAGATCAACTGGGCCAAAATAGAACTTAACCAAGCAGTTCCTGACAGAAGATTGGTTTACAGGCTTTCTAAACCAAGGCACTAACAATAGAGCCGTAAGTGAGCAATGTATATTTCCCAAGGATTTTCAGAGGCAGGAAATTAATGGCATAACAATCTGGTTTTCTGGAAGTAGAAGGTCACTTTGGAGTCCTCTCAATGAATAAAGGGCCAGAGAAGAAATTACTTTTAAAAATGTGTGGGTGTACAGTCAAATGGATGTTTCAGTAAGATAACAGTGTTCCTAAAGTAGTTCACTTTCAATGATAATCTACAGAGGATCAAACAAGAGGAAATTTGCATAATATCAAGAGGATTATCAAGGTGGCTTTGCAGTTTCAACAACTTGCCTTACTATGACTCTATCCCAAGGATAACATTTGGGTATCAGATAAAAGATGTCCATGAATCACTGTTGACATTCCCTAATTCAGACTTTCTCAGGAGATGTAAGACTATGATTTGAAAGGATATAAACTTCTTTACTGAAGACCTTGTCTCCTAAGAAAGTCAAATATTCCAAGCAGAACACATCAAATTCACACTGACCCCATTAAAAAAAAAAAGTCTTGTAGGAGGATACACCTGCTCTAGCCAGCTTCTTCTCAGTCCTCATAATCAGAGAAAAAGCTGTATCTCCAGTGAATCTTCTCTTGATCTGGTCAGGAAAATGAGATGAAATATCCTAGTAATAAAAATCTTGGTGAATCTTGTCAGGAAAATGAGATGAAATATCCTAGTAATAAAAAACTTGGAAATTGGTTTTTCCAGAATTGGTTCTAGGACTTTGGCTAATCTTTACAGAGCTCAAATAACTCCTGATTCCTTAGAATGGTCAGGTTGGGGATTTAAGGAGATCTAACTCCTGGATAATCTGCTTTTGTCTTGTCCCATACAGTTGACATACTTTATCCAAAATCCAGTTTTATATTCTGGAGACAGTTAACTTTTAAAATTATTTTCACTGTGAAAGTAATACTGCAGGGGTATAAAATATAAATTTAAATCTCTTTCCCAATCCCTATCCCATTTTTTAGGGATAATTATTCCCTGTTAACAAATTCTATTTCTAAATCTCTGGTAGTTTCCCATATAACTTAAGTAATATATATGTGCCTTTATATCTTGGTTTGTCCACTTTGGATACTGTCTATTGACTATCCTTTAAAAGAACATCTAGTACCTTTACACTATCCCTTTACTTCCCAATTTTTGTTTATAATTGATGTTTAAAATCAAACTTAATAAATGTGGTCTTGTATTACTTGATTTAGTAAGCCTAGGCAGTATTTTTTGACTCTGCACTTAGAAAGTTGAAGATTTTAGCACCCTTAAACTTCCTTCTACCATTCTTCCGTTTCTCCAAATATGTTACTTATAATACTATTTTTAAATTGTCAAGATTCATAATGCTTATATTGTGTTCTATAACAATAATTACCTCCCATACTTTGTAAATTATAAATCTAAAAATTAAAAACTAACATCATTTACATTGATTATATAAGTATTTCATACATACTAAAGTGTCAATAATTTTATAAAAACTAAAATATTTGAAATAATCTGTTAGTACTGTGGAATCCAAAATACAAATGAAGAAGAAAAAAATCAAGTGATATACACAAATATTTTTAATACATTTTAAATATATTAAACTTATGTATATCTATATATAGTAGAATATAAAATGGAATTATTTCAAATATGTAAGGGGGAAAAAGGATTATATTATGCATATGGTTTTGAAATCCAGTAACCATTTAAAAATGCATTAAATTACAACCTGGCATCATGCTTCAAAATAAAATAAAATCCAGAGAAGTTAAAAAACATAAATGTGAAAAATAAAAATGTAAGATTATTCTATCATGTAAAAACATACATAAATTTCAACTGTATTATGTTGACTAAGAAAATCAAGTTGTGTAATAATGCATATAGTGTGTCATTTATTTAAAAATTTAAATTTAAAAATACACATTTTTATAAATATCAATATATATAACTTTATTACATGGACAAGAAAAATACATACCAGTTTCAGTAAAGTGATTATATATAGGTTGGAGAAAGACTGAAATCAAGGAGTACAAAGAGGACTTCAGAAAACCCTTAAAGGAAGGACATCTGAAACAAATTTGGCAGAATGTTAAAGGAAGATTTCACAAAATTGAGTAGTGGCTTCATAGGTGTTCATTATAATACATATACTGTTCTTAATATTTGTAATAGTTCAAATAATAAGGACTATAAATAGATAATTAAAATAGCTAGTATTAATTAAGCCTTCCAGTGCATCCATTAGTATTCTAACTACTGTACCTACATTTTGTCATTGTCTCCCATTTAAGGTAGAAACTGTAATTATCCACAAATTTTAAAACAAAGAAACTACAAAACAGAAATAATTTGGCCAAGTGTAAATAGTCTCTGGTGGCTATTTGATGCCAGAATCTGCATTATATAACATTCTGTCAAATAGCCTCTCCATAAAATATTCAAGGAAAGCTTTTGTAGACATGACACAAAACTCAGAAACTGTGAAGAGAAAGATTGATATATTTTGACTGTGTAAAAGTTTAAATTTCTGTGTGCCCAAATTACCACAAACAAATCACTAAAGGAAAAAGATTATCCTTTTTTTGAAAGTCAGCTTTATTGAGGTATGTACTATATGCTATAAAATGCTCCAATTTCAAGTGTATAGTCTGATGGGTTTTACCAGCTGTAAGTTTAAAACCACTGCCACATTCGCAATCTATTTTTATTACTCCAGAAAATTTCATTATAACTTTTCTCAGTTAATCATTCCTCCATCACGACATCGCCCCCACTGTGGCCCCAAGCAGCTACTATTCTGCTTTCTAGTTTGTCATTTATCTATAAATCAGATTGATCTTTTCTAGATATACCTACAAATGGATTCATATGTACTCTTTTTTATTTGGCTTTTTAGCTTAATGTTTTTGAGGTTCAGGCATGTTGTTGTATATATCAGTGATTCATTTCTTTTCATTATTGATTGTATTTCACTATTATATCATGATTTGTTTATCTATTCACTTGATGGTGAACAATTGGGTGTTTTGAAGTTCTCAGCTATTATAAAGAAATCTGTTAGAAAGATTCCATACAAGTCTTTGTGTGGACATATGTTTTCATTTATTTTAAGTAAACATCTGGGAAGTGAAATGGCTGATTTGTATGATAGGAATATGTTCAGCTTTATAAGAAATGTCAAAACTGCCAAAGTTGAGCATATTTTCATCTGCTTATTAGCCATTCATACACCATTTCTGTGAAGTGCTTGTTCAGAATTTTTGCCCATTTTCTTATTGGGTGATTTTTCTTTTTGTTTTTGAGTTGAAGTGTCCTTTATATATTCTGGATAGAACACTTTGTCTATATGACATACATAATAATAGTGAATATTTTCTCTGAGTTTAGAGATTGTCTTTTCAATTTCTTAACTGTGCCAATACCAAAACCATTACTGCAGTTTTATAGTAAGTCCTGAAATTCATTTCTGTTCTTTTCAAAATTGTGTGGGCTCTCCTAGATCCTTTGCTTTTTAACACAAATTTTATAATCAGGTTTTCATTTTATATGTATATTTAAAGCCTGCTGATATTTTGATTGAGACTGTAGTATATCAATCAATTGTATTGAACAGATTGGCATTTTAACAAATTGAGTTTTCTGATCTATTAAGAAGTATCATTCCATTTACTTAGACCTTTAATTTCTTTCAACTATGGTTTATATCTTTCAGTGTAAAGCTGTGGAGCATACTTTGTTAAATTTATTACTAAGAACTTCATTTTTTTGCATTGTAAATGATATTTTAAAATTTTTAACTTCTAATTTTCTGTTGCTAGTATACAATTTTACATATTGATTTTGTGTCTTCAAGCTAGCACAATTCATTTATTAATTTCAGTAGGGTTTTTTTTGAAGACTTTGTAGGATAACATTCAGTACAAGATTATAGAGAAAAGTGGGCTTGTTGTTCCCAATCTTAGGGAGAAAGTGTCTATAGATTCCCCTTATAAAGATGAGGAATTTATCTAATTGTAGTTGGTTAAGAGTTTTTAATCATTAATAGATGTTAAGTTTGGTCAAAGGCATTTTCTTCATCTATTGGAATAAGCATATGATTTTTACCCTCTTTTCTGTTAATATGGTGAATTACATTAATTTATTTTATGAAATGTTAAAACAATCTACATTTCAGGGGTAAACTCTAGCTAGTCATGATATATTATGTAATCATCATAAAATTGTTTTTGAATTAGAAAAATAATTTTGTGTATTTATATTTGCCCATTTATTTCTTTATACAGTGTTCTTTATTACTTTATATAGATCTTTATTTTTACCCAGTATGATTTAATATTTACTCTAGCTACAGATACTAACAACACATTTGCTCAACTCTTGCTTTTCTAAAAATATTCCTTTTATTGTCATCATTTTTTTATTGTGGTAAAAAATATACAACATAAAATTTGCTGTCTCCCATTTTAAGTGTACAGTAGTGTTAACTATGTGCACATTGTTGTGCAACAGATCTCTAGAACTTTTGCATTTTGAAAAATGAAAACTTTATACCCAAGGTACAACTCCCTCTTTCCCCTCCCACTAGACTCTGGCAACCACCATTTTGTTTTCTGATTCTAACAGATTGACTACTTGAGATACATCATATAAGTGGAATCCTGTGTATTTGTTTTCCAGTGGCTAGCTTATGTCACTTAGTATTATGTACTCAAAATTTATCCATATTGTAGCATGTAACAGGATTTCCTTCTTTTTTTAAGGTTGAAAATATTTTATTATATGTATACATCACCTTTTCTTTATCCATTCATCTATCAATGGACATTCCAGGTTGCTTCTACCTCTTGGCTAGTGTGAAAAACGCTGCAATGAATATGGATGTGCAAACCTCTCTTCCAGATTTTGTTTTCAATTCATTTGATGCATACTCAGAATTGAGATTGCTGGATCATATGGTAATTTTGTTTTTAATGTTTTAAGGAGCTTTCATACTGTTTTCCAAAATTGCACCCCTTTACATTCTCACTGACAGTACATAAGGGTTCTAATCTCTCCACTCTGTTGCAAACACTTCTTTTCTTCCTTTATTTTCTTTTTATAATAGCCATCCTAATGGGTTTGAAGTGATATCTCATTGTGATTTTGATTTATATTTTCCTGATGCTTAGTGATGTTAAGCATCTTTTCATGTGCTTATTTACCATTGCATATCTTCTTTAGAGAAATGTCTATTCCAGCCCCTTATCCATTTTAAATAAGGTTATTTATTTATGTTGTTGTTGTTTTGGAGTTGTAGGAGTTCCTTATGTAATCTGCATATTAACCCTTTATCAGATATGGTTGGCAAATATCTTTTCTCTCATTGCATAGGTTGCCTTAGCACTATGTTGATTGTTTTCCTTGCTGCAAGGAAGTTTTATGTTTGATGTAGTTGAATTTGTTTATTTTTGTTATATGTGCTTTTGGTGTCATATCCAATAAATCATGGTCAAAGCGAATGTCGTGAAATTTTACCTTGATATATTTTTCTTCGAGTTTTATACTTTCAGGTCTTACTTTTAGGTCTTTCAGTTAATTTTTGTATATAGTGTAAGTTAAGAATCCAACTGGGACTTCCGGGAAGATGGCGGTGTGAGCAGGGCGGCAGAAATCTCCTCCCAACACTATATATTTATCTACGAAAACACAGAAAATACATCTATTCCTAAAAGAGAGACGAGAATACACAGGAAAGCGCACAGTGTGCAGCTACACCAGAGAGGACTCGGCACCCCAAGAGGCGGGTAAGATACGGAGCCGCGACCCGGGGGGAACCGAGACCTCCCCCACCCCAGTGCACCGGCGGGAGGAGAGGATTCAGAGCCGGGAGGGAGTGGAAGTGCACCCTGCGAAGTAGCCAGCCCCGGGGATCTGCGCGGGGAGCGCTGACCCACATTGCACAGTGCAGCGGAGATTGGAGAGACAGAGGGGCAGGATCTGAGCGGGGAACGCGCCAGGGTGCTTGCAGCTGGCTCCCGGGAAAGAAAAAAAAAAGTGCACGCTTTCTTCAGCAGTCTTAAACAGACAGGAGCCCAGCGGAGGAGCCGGATCGCCCCAGCACACTCAGCCCAGCAGGCTGGGAGTCCTGGGGAGTTTCAGACGCCTTAGCTGGCGACTAAGGAAGCGTAGCCATACTTAACACTTCTCACTGAGATCAACAGCCTCCTATTCGTTCCCACCCCTGCCAGAGCGATAAAGGGCCCTGCAGAGCGGCACAGTCACAGCTGTGGAATAGTGGGGCAATAGCGCCACCTAGAGCATTCCCACAAAATCTACGTCCGGTGGGCATTTTTTTTGTTTTTTTTGTTTTTGTTTGTTTGTTTTTGTTTTTTCTTTTCTTTCTTTTTTTCTTTTTTCTTTCTTTCTTTTTTTCTTTCTTCTCTTTTTTTTTTCTCTTTTTTTCTTCTTCTCTTTTTAAAGTCTTAAAGAGCCCAGCTGACATACGTGGCAACTATCAGTGACCAAATTATACAGCCATGAAAAGACAGAGGAATATGGTTCAGACCAAAATCAACCAGACAACCCCAGAGAGGGAGTCTGAAGGGATGGAAATGCACAGTCTTCCTGAAAAAGAATTCAGAATAGAAGTCATAACCATGCTGATGGACCTACAGAGAAATGTGCAAGAGCTGAGGGAGGAAGTGAGGGAACTGAGGAAAGACAATACAGAAATCAGACAAGCGATCGACGGGCTTAACAGCAGAATGGATGAGATGCAAGAGACTGTTAATGGAATAGAAAACAGAGAACAGGAGTACAGAGCAGCTGAGGCAGAGAGAGATAAAAGGATTTCTAGGAATGAAAGGAATGAAAGAACATTAAGAGAACTGTGTGACCAATCCAAACGGAACAATATTCGCATTATAGGAGTACCAGAGGAAGAAGAGAGAGAAAAAGGGATAGAAAGTGTCTTTGAAGAAATAATTGCTGAAAACTTTCCCTCGCTGGGGAAGGAAGTAGTCTCGCAGTCCACCGAAGCTCATAGATCTCCCAACACAAGGGACCCAAGGAAGACAACACCAAGACACATAATAATTAAGATGGCAAAGATCAAAGATAAAGACAGGGTATTAAAGGCAGCTAGAGAGAGAAAAAAGATCACCTACAAGGAAAACCCATCAGACTATCATCAGACTTCTCAACAGAAACCTTACAGGCCAGAAGAGAATGGCATGATATATTTAACGTTATGAAACAGAAGGGCCTCGAACCAAGAATATTGTATCCAGCACGATTATCATTTAAATATGATGGAGGAATTAAACAATTTCCAGATAAACGAAAGTTAAGAGAGTTTGCCTCTCATAAACCACCACTACAGGATATCTTAAATGGACTGCTCTAGAGGGAAGCACAGCTAAGGCTAAAAAGATGTCACCAGAGAAAATAAAATCATAGCAAAGAAAGCAGACCATCCAAATACCAACTAAAGGCAAAGAATAAAACACCTATTATAGAAAGAATGGAGGAGGAGGAATAAGAAGGGAGAGAAAGAAAGAAACATCAGACTGTGTTTACAATAACTTAACAAGAAAGTTAAGTTAGATTGTTAGATAGTAAAGAAGCAACCCTTGAACCCTTGGTAACCACGAATCTAAAGCCAGCAATGGCAATAAGTACATACCTATCAATAATCACCCTAAATGTAAATGGACTGAATGCACCAATCAAAAGACACAGAGTAACAGAATGGATAAAAAAGCAAGACCCATCTATATGCTGCCTACAAGAAACTCACCTCAAATCCAAAGATATACACAGACTAAAAGTGAAGGGATGGAAAAAGATATTTCCTGCAAACAACAAAGAGAGAAAAGCCGGTGTTGCAGTACTTGTATCAGACAAAATAGACTTCAAAACGAAAAAAGTAGCAAAAGATAAAGAAGGACATTACATAATGATAAAGGGGTCAGTCCAACAAAAGATATAACCATTATAAATATATATGCACCCAACACAGGAGCGCCAGCATATGTGAGACAAATACTAACAGAATTAAAGGAGGAAATAGACAGCAATGCATTCATCTTAGGAGACTTCAACACACCACTCACTCCAGAGGACAGATCAACCAGACAGAAAATAAGTAAAGACACAGAGGCACTGAACAACACACTAGAACAGATGGACCTAACAGACATCTACAGAACTCTACACCCAAAAGCAACAGGATACACATTCTTCTCAAGTGCACATGGAACATTTTCCAGAATAGACCACATACTAGGCCACAAAAAGAACCTCAGTAATTTCAAAATATTGAAATCCTACCAACCAACTTCTCAGATCACCAAGGTATAAAACTAGAAATAAATTTTAGAAAGAAATCAAAAAGGCTCACAAATACATGGAGACTTAACAACACTCTCCTAATTAATCAATGGGTTAACGACCAAATCAAAACAGAAATCAAAGAATATATGGAGACTAATGACAACAACAACACAAAGCCACAACTTCTGTGGGACGCAGCAAAGGCAGTTCTAAGAGGAAAGTATATTGCAATCCAGGCCTATTTAAAGAAGGAAGAACATTCCCAAATGAATAGTCTAAAGACACAATTACTGAAATTGGAAAAAGAAGAACAAATGAGGCCCAAAGTCACCAGAAGGAGGGACATAATAAAGATTAGAGAAGAAATAAATAAAATTGAGAAGAATAAAACAATAGAAAAAATCAATAAAACCAAGAGCTGGTTCTTTGAAAAAATAAACAAAATAGATAAACCCCTAGCCAGACTCATTAAGAGAAAAAGAGAATCTACACACATAAACACAATCAGAAATGAGAAAGGAAAAATCACGACGGACCCCACAGAAATACAAAGAATCATAAGAGAATATTATGAGAATCTATATGCTAACAAGCTGGAAAACATAGAAGAAATGGACAACTTCTTAGAAAAATACAACCTTCCAAGACTGACCAAGCAAGAAACAGAAAAACTAAACAGACCAATCACCAGTGACGAAATCGAATTGGTAATCAAAAAACTACCCAAGAACAAAACCCCGGGCCTGATGGATTCACCTCTGAATTCTACCAGACATATAGAGAAGAAATAACACCGATTCTCCTTAAAGTTTTCCAAAAAATAGAAGAGGAGGGAATACTTCCAAACTCATTCTATGAAGCCAGCATCACTCTAATACCAAAACCGGGCAAAGACCTCACCAAAAAAGAAAATTACAGACCAATATCCCTGATGAACGTAGATGCAAAAATACTCAACAAAATATTAGCAAACCGAATTCAAAAATACATCAAGAGGATCATACACCATGATCAAGTGGGATTCATCCCAGGGATGCAAGGATGGTACAACATTCGAAAATCCATCAACATCATCCACCACATCAACAAAAGAAGAACAAAAACCACATGATCATCTCCATAGATGCTGAAAAAGCATTTGACAAAATTCAGCATCCATTCCTGATTAAAACTCTCAACAAAATGGGTACTCTCAACAAAATGGGTATAGACGGCAAGTACCTCAACATCATAAAGGCTATATATGACAAACCCACAGCTAACATCATACTTAATGGCGAGACGCTGAAAGCTTTTCATCTAAGATCAGGAACAAGACAGGGATGCCCACTCTCTCCACTGTTATTCAACATAGTACTGGAGGTCCTAGCCACAGCAATCAGACAAAACAAAGACATACAAGGCATCCAGATTGGTAAAGAAGAAGTCAAATTGTCACTATTTGCAGATGACATGATATTGTACATAAAAAACCCTAAAGACTCCACTCCAAAACTACTAGAACTAATATCTGAATTCAAAGTTGCAGGATACAAAATTAACACACAGAAATCTGTTGCTTTCCTATACACTAACGATGAACTAACAGAAAGAGAAATCAGAAAAACAATTCCATTCACAATTGCATCAAAAGAATAAAATACCTAGGAATAAACCTAACGAAGGAAGTGAAAGACCTGTACTCTGAAAACTACAAGACACTCCTAAGAGAAATTAAAGGGGACACTAACAAATGGAAATTCATCCCATGCTCTTGGCTAGGAAGAATAAATGTTGTCAAAATGGCTATACTACCTAAAGCAATCTACAGATTCAATGCAATCCCTATCAAACTACCAACAGCTTTCTTCAATGAACTGGAACAAATAATTCTAAAATTCATATGGAACCACAAAAGACCCCGAATAGCCAAAGCAATCCTGAGAAGGAGGAATCAAACAGGGGGAATAATGCTACCTGACTTCAAGCTCTACTACAAAGCCACAGTAATCAAGACAATTTGGTATTGGCACAAAAACAGACCCACAGACCAGTGGAACAGAATAGAAAATCAAACATTAACCCAAACATATACAGTCAATTAATATTTGATAAAAGTGCCTTGGATATACAATGGGGAGATGACAGCCTCTTCAGCAGCTGGTGTTGGAAAAACTGGACAGCTACATGTAGAGAATGAAACTGGACTACTGTCTAGCCCCATACACAAAGGTAAACTCAAGGTGGATCAAAGACCTGAATGTAAGTCATGAAACCATAAAACTCTTATAAAAAAAAATAGGCAAAAATCTCTTGGACATAAGCATGAGTGACTTCTTCATGAACATATCTCCCGGGCAAGGAAACAAAAGCAAAAATGAACAAGTGGGACTATATCAAGCTGAAAAGCTTCTGTACAGCAAAGGACACCATCAGTAGAACAAAAGACATCCTACAGTATGGGAGAATATATTCATAAATGACGTATCTGATAAAGGGTTGACATCCAAAATATATAAAGAACTCATGCACCTTAACAAACAGAAAGCAAATAATCCAATTAAGAAATGGGCAGAGGACATGAATAGACACTTCTCCAAAGAAGAGATTCAGATGGCCAACAGGCACATGAAAAGATGCTCCACATCGCAAATCATCAGAGAAATGC
>JAVSCE010006680.1:0-42033 GCA_032199065.1 Smutsia gigantea | reverse complement strand
GGACAATGACTTGTAATGGGATGTGTGGGGGGGACTTGATGATGGGGGGAGTCTAGTGAACATAATGTTGCTCAGGTAATTGTAGATAAATGATACCAAAATAAAAAAAAAGTATTTTTCTTCTTAACCTTCCTGGGTTTTTTTCAAAATGCAATTTTGGCTTTAAGGTGGGATCTCCCTGTCTGTATTATGCTGTCCATAGGTGGGCCTTTTAGCAGGCAAGAGTAAATCTTAGAATGATGTAATTGACACAATGAAGACATGGGCTGTGCTCAGATTCTTTTATCAGGGTAATATTCCCAGACGTTCAAGGCCAAGTTGCTGTTCACCTTTTGAACTGTGACTGATTAACTTACTAACTCTGAGTCTTTTCTGGATTTCTAGGTTTAACTGGTTTACTGAGTCCTTTCTTTTGGGCTTTACTAACTTTGTTCTCCTTCCACCCCACTTATACCTATTTTCCTGCCTAACGACGGTGAAAGGACTGCAGTGCAGGCTTGATATCAAATAGGTGTGTGACCATCCACAAGGCAGTCAGTAATTCCTGTCTTTCTTCATCTAGGGAAACCGAAGAGGAGGGCAGCAGCAGCAGCTTGAGGTCCCGGCCGGCGTCCGTTGTCCCTGCGGGGCTGCCGCTGTCTTCCCTCATGGAACCGCCAGGCTTCGTCGGCCTCGTCCCTCAGGCAGCGCGCCGGGCTGACTGCCCAGGGCCATTCTCCGAAAGCGCCTGCCTCGCCGCCCACGCCGCCGCCGCCGCCGCCGCCGCCGCCGCCGCCGCCGCCGCCGAGGTTCCCTGGAGGCCGCGCCAGGCGGCGAGAGCACAGCCACCGGGGCGTTCCTGCAGCGAGTGGCCACCGACGGCTCCCCGCGCCCGGCGCTCCTGCCCCTCGCCGCCGCCTGACACCGCTTCGGAGCGCCCCCCGGCCCTTCCCGCGCCCTCCGCCCGGATGGAGCACCTGGAACTGTAAGGTTTGAAGTGCTGCTAGATAATTCTAAAATTATAGTTTTATATTTGAGATATATTGACATATCGCATTGTGTTCTTTTTAGGTGTACAACATAATGATTCGATCCATTATTACACAGTGTGAAATGATTACAACAGGAAGTTTAGTTAACATCCATCACTATTTATCACTATATATAGTTAGGAGGCTTTTCTTCTTGGGCCGAGAACTTCTAATTTATACTCTCTCAACATTTAAATCTACAATACAACATTGTTAACTATATTCACCATGCTGTATATTACATCCCAGGACTTATGTGTCTCGTAACTGGAAGTTCGCAGCTTTAGACCTTCACCCATTGTGCCTACCCCCGACCCCTCACCCCCACCTTCTCTGGTATTCAGCAATATGTTCTCAATATGTATGAATTGTCTCTTTTTTATTTTGTTTTGTTTTAGATGCCAAATATAAGTGATTCTCTACCGCATTTGACTTATTTCACTTAGGGTACATCCGTGTTGTTACAAATGGCAGAATTTCCATTTTTTTTGTAACTGAATAATTCCCCATTGTGTGTGTGCATATATATATATACGTATATATACATATATGTATATATGTGTGCGTGTGTGTGTGTGTTTGTGTGTATGTGTGTTTGTATGTATATATACACAGACACAACATTTTCTTTATCCATTTATCCATCAGTGGAAACTTAGCTTAGATTGTTTCTGTGTCCTGTCTATTTTAAACAATGCTGCAGTGAACAGAGCAGATATTTTAAGATTGTGATTTCACTTCCTTTGGATAAATACTCAGAAGTGGAATTGCTGGATCATGCAATTTTAAATTTTTTATTGAATATCTATACTGTTTCAGACAGTAGCAGGACCAATTTACATTCTAACAGTGCACCGAAAGGGAACCCTTTTCTCCACATCCTCGCGAACACTTGGTATTGCTTGCCTCTTTCATAATAGACATTCTTACAGGTATGAGGTGATATCTCATTGTGGTTTTGATTTGCTTTTCCTTGTTGATTAGTGATGTGGAGCACCTTTTCATGTACCTATTGGCCACCTGAATTTCTTCTTTGGAGAAATGTCTCTTCATATCCTCTGCCCATTTTTTAATAGGCTTATTTGTTTTTTTTTGTTTCTTTGTTGAGGTGCAGGAGCTCTGTATATAAATTTGGATGCCAACCCCTTATTGGATCTGTCATTTAAGAATATATTCTTCCATACTGTAGGATGTCTTTTTGTTGTAGTTACGGTGTCCTTTGCTGTTCAGAAGCTTTTTAGTTTGATGTTGTCCCTCTTACTCATTTTTGCTTTTGTTTCTTTTTCCCGTGGAGATGTGTTCATGAAGAAATTGCTCATGTTTATGTCCAAGAGATTTTTGCCTATGTTTTTTTCTAAGAGCTTTGTGGTTTCATGACTTACATTCAGGTCTTTGATCCATTTTCAGTTTACTTTTGTGTATGCGGTAAGAGAGTAATCCAGTTTCATTCTCTTACATGTAGCTGTCCAGTTTTGCCAACTCCAGCTGTTGAAGAGGCTGTCATTACCCCGTTGTATGTCCATAGGTCCTTTATCGTACATTAATTGACCGTATATGTGTGGGTTTATATCTGGTGTATCTAGTCTGTTCCACTGGTCTGTGCATCTGTTCTTGTGCCCATACCAAATTGTCTTCATTACTATGGCTTTCTAGTAGAACTTGAAGTTTTTGGGCATGGTCCCCCGATCTTTATTCTTCCTTCTCAGGATTCCTTTGGCCGTTTGGGGTCTTTTGTGGCTCCATACGAATTTTAGAACTATTTGCTCTAGTCATTGAAGAAGGCCGTTGGTATTTTGATAGGGATTGCATTGAATCTGTAGATTGCTTTAGGCAGGATGGCCATTTTGACAATATTTGAATTCTTCCTATCCATGAGCATGGGATGTATTTTCATTTATTTTTGTCTTATTTAATTTTTCATGAGTCTCTTGATGTTTTCAGGGTATATGTTTTCCACTTCCTTTGTTAGGTCTGTTCCTAGGTTGTTGTTTTTTTTTTTTGAGGCAATTGTACATGGAATTATTTTCCTGATTTCTCTTTCTACTAGTTCAGTGTTATTGTATAGGAATGCAACCGATTTCTGTGTATTAATTTTGTGTCCTGCAACTTTACTGAATTCAGATATTAGTTCTAGTAGTTTTGGAGTGGATTGTTTTGCATTTTTTATGTACAATATCACGTCATCTGCAAACAGTGACAGTTTAACTTTCTTAACAATCTGAAGGCCTCTTATTTCTTTGTGTTATCTGATTGCCTTGGCTGGGACATCCAGTACTATGTTGAATAACAGTGTGGCGAGTGGGCATCCCTGTCTTGTTCCCAGTCATAGGTGAAAAGCTTTCAGCGTTTCGCTGTTACGTATGATGTTGGTTGTGGGTTTTTCATATATGTATGGCCTATATTATGTTGAGGTACTTGCCCTCTATACCCATTTTCTTGAGAGTTCTTATCATGAATGGGTGTTGAATTTTGTCACAGTTTTCCAGCATGTATGGAGATCATGATCTGATTTTTGTTGTTCATCAGGGATATTGGTCTGTAGTTTTTTTTCGTGTGTGTGTGTGTTGTGTCTGCCTCATTTTGGCGTTAGAGTGATGATTGCTACATAGAATGAGTTTGGTAGTATTCCCTCCTCTTCTATTTTTGTGGAGAACTTTAAGGAGGTTGGCTATTATGTTTTCTCTAAATGTGTGATAAAATTCAGCAGTGAATCCATGTAATCCTGGGGTTTTTGTTCTTGGATAGTTTTTTTTGATTACCGATTCAATTGCATTGCTGATAGTTGTCTGTTTAGATTTTCTGTTTCTTCGTGGGTCAGTCTTCGAAGGTTGTGTTTTTCTAGAAAGTTGTCCGTTTCCTCCAGGTTATCCAGTTTGTTAGCACAGAGTTTTTCATAGCATTCTCTAATAATTCTTCTATTTATGTGATGTCTGTAGTGATTTTTCCTTTCTCATTTCTGTTTTCTTTTAATGTGTGTAGATTCTCTTTTTCTTCTTGATAAGTTTTGCTAGGGGCTTATCTATTTTGTTTACTTTCTCAAAGAACCAGCTCTTGGTTTCATTAATTTTTTCTAATTCTTTTCAATTTTATTTATTTCTTTTTCTGATCTTCATTATGTCCCTCCATCTGCTGACTTTGGGCCTCATTTGTTCTTCTTTTCTCATTTTCAATAATTGTGAATTTTGACTATTCATTTGGGATTTTTCTTCCTTCTTTAAGTAGGCCTGGCTTGGTATATAATTTCCTCCTCAGAGCTGCCTTCGCAGCGTCCCACAGAAGTTGGGGCGTTGTTCTGTTGTTTTCATTTGTCTCCATATATTGCTTGATCCCTGTTTTAATTTGGTCATTCATCCATTGATTATCTGGGAGCATGTTGTTAAGACTCCATGTGTTTGTGTCCCTTTTGGTTTTCTCTGTACAATTTATTCCTAGTTTTATACCTTTGTGATCTGAGAAGTTCGTTGGTAGAATTTCAGTCGTTCTGAATTTACTGAGGGTCTTTTTGTGGCCTAGTGTGTGGTCTATTCTAGAAAATGTCCCATGTGCCCTTGAGAAGAATGTGTATCGCCCTGCTTTTGGGTGTAGAGTTGTATACATGTCTGTTAAGTCCATCTGTTGTAGTGTGTTGTTGAGTGCCTCTGTGTCCTTTCTTATTTTCTGACCGGTTGGTATGGGCTTTGGAGTCTGGTGTGTTGAAGTCCCTTAAAATGAATGCATTACATTCTGTGTCCTCCTTTAATTTTGTTAGTATTTGTTTCACATATGTAGGTGCTCCTGTGTTGGGTGCATAGATTTTAATAATGGTTATATCTTCTTGTTGTGCTGACCCCTTTATCATTATGTAATGTCTTCCCTCATGGAACCGCCAGGCTTCGTCGGCCTCGTCCCTCAGGCAGCGCGCCGGGCTGACTGCCCAGGGTCATTCTCCGAAAGTGCCTGCCTCGCCGCCCATGCTGCCGCCGAGGTTCCCTGGAGGCCGCGCCAGGCGGCGAGAGCACAGCCACCGGGGCGTTCCTGAGCGAGTGAACGTCGACGGCTCCCCACGCCCGGCGCTCCTGCCCCTCGCCGCCGCCTGACACCGCTTCGGAGCACCCCCCGGCCCTTCCCGTGCCCTGCGCCCGGATGGAGCACCTGGAACTGTAAGCTTTGAAGTGCTGCTAGATAATTCTAAAATTATAATTTTATATTTGAGGTATATTGACATATCGCCTTGTGTTCGTTTTAGGTGTACAACATAATGATTCGATACATTATTACACAGTGTGAAATGATTACAACGGGAAGTTTAGTTAACATCCATCACTATTTATCACTATATATAGTTAGGAGGCTTTTCTTCTTGGGACGAGAACTTTTAATATCTACTCTCTCAACATTTAAATCTACAATACAACTTTGTTAACTATATTCACCATGCTGTATATTAAATCCCAGCACTTATACGTCTGGTAACTGGAATTTCGCAGCTTTAGACCTTCACCCATTGTGCCTAGCCCCTACCCCTCACCCCCTCCTTCTCTGGTATTCAGCAATATGTTCTCAATATGTATGAATTGTCTCTTTTTTATTTTGTTTTGTTTTACATTCCGAATATAAGAGATACGATACAGTATTTGACTTATTACACTTAAGGTACATCCGTGTTGTTACAAATGGCAGAATTTCAATTATTTTGTAACTGATTAATTCCCCATTATTTGTGTATATATGTATATATGTGTGTGTGTGTGTTTGTTTGTGTGTGTGTGTGTATAGACACACACGACATTTTCTTTATCCATTCATCCATCAGTGGACAATTAGCGTAGATTGATTCTGTGTCCTGGCTATTGTAAACAATGCTGCACTGAACAGAGCAGATATCTTAAGATTGTGATTTCACTTCCTTTGGGTAAATACTCAGAAGTCGAATTGCTGGATCATGCAATTTTTAATTTTTTTATTGAAGATCCATACTGTTTTAGATAGTAGCAGGACCAATTTACATTCTAACAGTGCACCGAAAGGGAACCCTTTTCTCCACATCCTTGCCAACACTTGGTATTGCTTGGCTCTTTGATAATAGACATTCTTACAGGTATGAGGTGATATGTCATTGTGGTTTTGATTTGCATTTCCTTGATGATTAGTGATGTGGAGCACCTTTTCATGTACCCTTTGTCTATTTGTATGTGTTCTTTGGGAAAATGTCTGTTTACATCCCTGCCCATTTTGTAATTGGGTTTTTTGGTGGGTTTTTCCCCCCACCGAATTGTAGTAATTCTTCCTATATTTGGAGATATTCATCCCTTCTCAAATATGTGATTTGAAACTATTCTCTATCAATCTATAGATTGTCTTTCTATTTTGTTGATTGCTTCCTTTGCTGTACAGGAGCTTTTTGGTTTGGTATAATCCTCCTTTTTCCTTTTCCTTTTGTTGCCTTCTTTCACTCTTGGTGTCAGATTCAAAAAACCATCAACAAGAGCAGTGTCAGTGAGCTTACCCTCTATGTTTTGTTCTACGAAGTTTGTGATTTCAGGTCTTAATGTTTCAGTCTTCGATGCATTTTGAGTTGATTTTTGTGTATGGTATGAGATCATTGATTGTCCAGTTTCGTGATTTTGCTGTCCAGTTTTCCCAGCCATTTGTTGGAAAGACTGCCCTTTCCCACTGTATATCCGTTGCTCCTTTGCTGTAAGGTCATTAACCCTCTATGACTGGGTTTATCTCTGAGCTCTCTGTTCAGTTCCATGGATCTAGGTGTCTGTACTGTACTCTTTTGATTATTATAGCTTTATTAATATAGTTTGAAATCGGGGAGGTTGAGGCCTCCAGCTTTGTTGTTCTTTCTCAAGATTGCTTTGGCTTTTCAGTCTTTTGTGGTTCCATAAACATTTTAGGTTTGTTCTAGTTCCATGAAAAATGCCACTGGGGTTTTGAAAAGGGGTTACATTGAATCTGTGGATTGCTTTGAGTAGTATGTGATGAAAAGTTTCAGTCCATGAGTACAGACTCTTTCTATTTCTTTACATATTCTTCAACTTCTTTCATCCGTGTTGTATAATTCTCTGCGTACAGATTTTTCACCTCATTGGTTAGGCTTATTTGTGGCTATATTATTATTTTCAATGCAGTTATAAATGGGAGTATTTTCTTAATATCTTTCTGATAGTTCACTATTAGTTTGTAGAAACACAGCTGTGTTTTGTATATTGATTTTACATTCTCAATATTATTGACTTCGTTCAGTTTGTTGTAAGAGCTTTTTAAAAATTTTATTTTGCCACCATTAATGTACAATTACATGAACAGCATTATAGTTACTGGACTCCCCCTATTATCAAGTCCCCACCACATACCCCTTTACCTTTACATTCACTGTCCATCAGCGTAGTAAGATGCTATATAATTACTACTTGTCTTCTCTGTGTTATACTGCCTTCCCCATGTCCCCCCTTCATTATACATGCTAATCGTAATGCCCTTTCCCCCCGACATCCCTCCCTCCCCACCCACCCTCCCCGTGCCTTTCCCTTTGGTAACTGTTAGTCCATTCTTGGGTTGTGTGAGTCTGCTGCTGTTTTGTTCCTTCAGTTTTTCTTTGTTCTTATACCCCGCAATTGAGTGAAATCATTTGATACTTGTCTTTCTCCACCTGGCTTATTTCACTGAGCATAATACACTCTAGCTCCATCCATGTTGTTTTAAATGGTAGGATCTGTTATCTTCCCATGGCTGAATAATATTCCATTGTGTATATGTACCACATCTTTATCCATTCATCAACTGATGGACACTTCGGTTGTTTCCATATCTTGGCTATTGTAAACAGTGCTGCAATAAACATAGGGGTGCATATGTCTTTTTCACACTGGGCTGTTGCCTTCTTAGGGTAAATCTGAGGAGTGGAATTCCTGGGTCAAATGGTATTTCTATTTTGAGTATTTTGAGGAACCTCCGATACTGCTTTCTACAGTGGTTGAACTAATGGACCTTCCCACGAGCAGTGTAGGAGGGTTCCCTTACTCCACATCCTCGCCAACATTTGTTGTTGTTCATCTTTTGGATGTTGGCCATCCTAACTGGTGTGAGGTGATAGCTCATTGTGGTTTAATTTGCATTTCTCTGATGATTAGTGATGTGGAGCATCTTTTCATGTGCCTATTGGCCCCCTGAATTTATTCTTTGGAGAAGGGTCTCTTAATAGCCTCTGCCCATTTTTAATAGGCTTATTTGGTTTTTTTTGCTTGTTGAGGTGCATGAGTGCTCTATATAAATTTGGCTGCCAACCCCTTATTTGATCTGTCATTTATGAATATATTCTCCCATACTGTAGGATGCCTTTTTGTTGTAGTGACGGTGTCCTTTGCTGTACAGAAGCTTTTTAGTTTGATGTTGTCCCTCTTACTCATTTTTGCTTTGGTTTCTTTTGCCTGGGGATATGGGTTCATGAAGAAGTTGCTCATGTTTATGTCGAAGAGATTTTTGCCTATGTTTTTTTCTAAGAGCTTTGTGGTTTCATGACTTACATTCAGGTCTTTGATCCATTTTCAGTTCACTTTTGTGTATGCGGTAAGACAGTAATCCAGTTTCATTCTCTTACATGTAGATGTCAAGTTTTGCCAACACCAGCTGTTGAAGAGCCTGTCATTTCCCCATTGTATGTCCATAGGTCCTTTATCGTATATTAATTGACCGTATATGTGTGGGTTTATATCTGGTGTCTCTAGTCTGTTCCACTGTTCTGTGGGTCTGTTCTGTGCCCATACTAAATTGTCTTCATTACCCTGGCTTTCTAGTAGAACTTGAAGTTGGTGGGTGTGATCCCCCAATCTTTATTTTCCTTCTCAGGATTGCTTTGGCTGTTCGGGGTCTTTTGTGGCTCCATACGAATTTTAGAACTATTTGCTCTAGTCATTGAAGAAGGCTGTTGGTATTTTGATAGGGATTGCATTGAATCTGTAGATTGCTTTAGGCAGGATGGCCATTTTGACAATATTTTAATTCTTGCTATCCATGAGCATGGGATGTATTTTCATTTATTTTTGTTTTATTTAATTTTTCATGAGTCTCTTGTAGTTTTCAGGGTGTATGTTTTCCACTTAGTTTGTTGGGTCTATTAGTAGGTTTTTTTTTTTTGAGGCAATTGTGAATGGAATTATTTTCCTGATTTCTCTTTCTACTAGTTCAGTGTTATTGTATAGGAATGCAACCGATTTCTGTGTATTAATTTTGTATCCTGCAACTTTGCTGAATTCAGATATTAGTTCTAGTAGTTTTGCAGTGGATTGTTTTGCATTTTTTATGTACAGTATCATGTCATCTGCAAACAGTGACAGTTTAACTTCCTTAACAATCTAAATGCCTTTTATTTCTTTGTGTTATCTGATTGCCAGGGCTGGGAACTCCAGTACTATGTTGCATAAGAGTGTGAAGAGTGCGCATCCCTGTCTTGTTCCCAGTCTTAGCTGAGAAGCTTTCAACATTTCGCTGTTACGTATGATGTTGGATGTGGGTTTGTCATATATGTATGGCCTTTATTATGTTGAGGTACTTGCTTGCCCTCTATAGCCATTTTCTTGAGAGTTCTTTTCATGAATGGGTGTTGAATTTTGTCATATAGTTTTCCAGCATGTATGGAGATGATCATCTGATTTTTGTCATTCATCAGGCATATTGGTGTGTAGTTTTTTTTCGTGTATGTGTGTGTTGTGTCTTTGCCTCATTTTGGTATTAGAGTGATGCTTGCTTCATAGAGTGAGTTTGGAAGTATTCCCTCCTCTTCTATTTTTTTGGAGAACTTTAAGGAAGTGGGGTATTATTTTTTCTCTAAATGTCTGATAGAATTCAGCAGTGAATCCATCTATTCCTGGGGTTTTTGTTCTTGGGTTGTTTTTTCGATTACAGATACAATTGCATTGCTGACAATTGGTCTGTTTAGATTTTTTGTTTCTTCGTGGGTCAGTCTTGGAATGTTGTATTTTTCTAGAATGTTGTCTGTTTCCTACAGTTATCCACTTTGTTAGCATAGAGTTTTTCATAGTGTTCTCTAATAATTCTTTCTATTTATGTGGTGTCTGTACTGATTTTTCCATTCTCATTTCTGTTTTTTTTTTATGTGTGTAGATTCTGTTTTTTTCTTGATAAGTCTGGCTAGGGGCTTATCTATTTTGTTTCCTTTCTCAAGGAACCAGCTCTTGGTTTCATTAATATTTTCTAATTCTTCTCTATTTTATTGATTTCTTTCTCTGATGTTCATTATGTCCCTCCGTCTGCTGACTTTGAGCCTCATTTGCTCTTCTTCTTCCAGTTTCAATAATTGTGTATTTTGACTATTCATTTGGGATTGCTCTTTCTTCTCTAAGTAGGCCTGTATTGGTATATACTTTCCTCCTCAGAGCTGCCTTCGCTGCGTCCCACAGAAGTTGGGGCGTTTTGCTGTTATTTTCATTTGTCTCCATATATTGCTTGATCGCTGTTTTAATTTGGTCATTTGTCCATTGATTATGTAGGAGCATGTTGTTAAGCCTCCATGTGTTTGTGTCCCTTTTGGTTTTCTCTGTACAATTTATTTCTAGTTTTATACCTTTGTGATCTGAGAAGCTGGTTGATAGAATTTCAATCTTTCTGAATTTACTGAGGGGGGTTTTGTGGCCCAGTGTGTGGTCTATTCTAGAAAATGTCCCATGTGTCCTTGAGAAGAATGTGTATCCTGCTGCTTTTGGGTGTAGAGGTGTATACTTGTCTGTAAAGTCCATCTGTTGTAGTGTGTTGTTCAGTGCCTCTGTGTCCTTTCTTATTTTCTGACCGGTTGGTCTGGGCTTTGGAGACAGTGGTGTGTTGAAGTCGCTCAAAATGAATGCATTGCATTGTGTGTCTTCCCTTAATTCTGTTAGTATTTGTTTCACATATGTAGGGGCTCCTGTGTTGGGTGCATAGATTTTAATAGTGGTTATATCTTCTTGTTGTACTGACCCCTTTATCATTATGTAATGTCCTTCTTTGTCTGTTGTGACTTTCTTTGTTTTGAATTCTATTTTCTCTGATACAAGTACTGCAACTTCTGCTGTTTCTCCTTACTGTTTGCACGAAATAACTTTTTTCATCCCTTCACTTTTAATCTGTGTATGTCGTTGGGTTTGAAGTGAGTCTTGTGTAGTAGGCGGCATATAGATGGGTCTTGGTTTTTTATCCATCCATTCTATTACTCTGTGTCTTTTGATTGGTGCATTCAGTCCATTGACATTTAGGGTGATTATCAGTAGATATGTACTCATTGCCCTTGCAGGCTTTGGATTCATGTTTACCAAAGGTTCAAGGACAGCTTCTTTACTGTCTACCAGTCTGACTTAACTCACTTATTATGCTATTATAAACACAGTGTGATGGATCTTCATTTCTCTCCCTTCTTTTTCTTCCTCCTGCACACTTTATATGTTCTGTTTTATTCTTTACTCTTCCTGTTTCCCATGCCTGATTTTGTGGATAGCTGATTTTGTTTGCATTTACTTAGTATTTGATTGGTCTGTTTTCTTTGCTGTGGTTTTATTTTCTCTGGTGATGTCTATTTAGCCTTAGGAGCACTCCCATGTAGAGCACTCCCTTTAAAATACACTGTAGAGATGGTTTGTGGGAGGTAAATTGCCTCAACTTTTGCTTATCTGGGAATTGTTTAATCCCTCCTTGAAATTGAAATGATAATCTTGCTGAATACACTATTCATGGCTTGAGACCCTTCTGTTTCATTGCACTGAGTATATCATGCCATTCGCCATTCCCTTCTGGCCTGTAAGGTTTCTGCTGGCACATCTGATGATGGCCTGATGGATTGTCCTTTGTAGGTGATCTTTTCTCTCTCTGTGGCTGCTTTTAAACGTCTGTCTTTATCCTTGATCTTTGCCATTTTAATTATTATATGTCTAGATGTTGTCTTCCTTGGGTCCCTTGTGTGGGGAGATCTGTACACCTCCACGTCTTGAGAGACTATCTCCTTACCCAGATTGGGGAAGTTTTCAGCAATTACCTCCTCGATAATACTTTGTATCACTTTTTCTCTCTCTTCTTCTTCTGGTACCCTATAATGCGGATATTGTTCCGTTTGGATTGGTCACACAGTTGTCTCAATTTTATTTCATTCGTAGAGCTTAGAGATCCTTTCTTTGCTCTGTGCCTCAGCTTCTTAGTATTCCTCTTCTCTAATTTCTATCCCATTTACCTTCTCTTCTATTACACCTGATCTACTTTTAAATCCCTCCCTTGTATGTTTCATTTGAGATATGGAATTTCTTAATGATTGAATCTCCATCGTAAATTTGTCCCTGCGTTCTTGAATATTTTTATGTACCTCCATGAGCACGTTTATGATTTTTATTTTAAACTCTCAGGAAGATGGGTGAGTTTGATTTCATTTTGTCCTTATGCTGGGGTTTGTGATATTTTGGTCTGAAGCAGTTCCCTTTGACGTTTCATAACTCTATGTGGTCCCTTCTAGTGCCCAGAAGCTCTAGTCTCTGGAGCTTCTCAGTCCCTAGGGTGAAGTTTGGTGTCATAGGGGAGTGGCGCTGTTGTCTTGGGTCAGGAACGAGCTGTTTCCCAATTCCTGGGTGCAGTGCCTGTCTCCAGTATCACAGCCAGTGGGCGAAGCACACAGGTGTTCGCTGCTGTGCTTGGTGTCTCTACCTATTGTAGGCAGGCCCTCCGGCTAGCCTGGTGCATGTGCAGTGACTGCTGGTTTGCAAGCAGGTGCCGGCAGGCTGGAAGGAAGTTACAGCAGGCTGTGTGTCACAGTGTGGGGGGGGCCTCAGAGCAGAGTAGGTAGCCAGGGGGATGGGGCGCTTGAAGCTCCTCAACGTTCCCATCCCGCTGGGCACAGTGCACGCAGAGAACCTTGTCCACCTATCCCTTCTCCCCTCGCTGCTAGGAAGCTTCTCAGACCGCCTGCCTTTCCCTTATCCCAAGGCGGCCTGATGTGGATCCTCGTCCTCCAGAAATGGCAGGAATCTCAGTCTTTCAAGCACTACACCTGTCCCAGCTCCCCATCCCCGGCCACCTCCAAAGCACCACACAGTGTAGGGTTGTTGTCCAAAGCAGACCGCCGGGGCTGTGTGTTCAGCAGTTCAAGGCTTCCACTGACTCGCTGCTCCATTTCTCTTCCTCCTGCCGGTGAGCTGTGGTTGGCCAAGCGCTAGGGTCCCGCCGGATCAAGGCTTTTGTACGTGACCCTGTTTCTTGAGGTCTGCATGCAGCCTGGTGCAGCCCTCTTTCCTCTTGCTGTTTTAGGGCTAGTTGTATTAATGATATTTTCACATTATATGTGGTTTGGGGAGGAATTCTCTGTCTCACCTCTCATGCCGCCATCGTGAATCTCACCACTGAATTTTACCAGGCATATAGAGAAGGCATAATGCCCATTCCCCTTAAAGTTTTCCAAAAAATAGAAGAGGAGGGAATGCTTCCAAATTCATTCCTTGAAGCCAGTGTCACTCTAATACCAAACCCAGGCAAAGACCCCACAGAAAAAGAAAATTACAGACCAATATCCCTGATGAACATAGATGCAAAAATACTCAACAAAATATTAGCAAACCAAATACAAAAATACGTCAAAGGATCATGCACCATGATCAAGTGGGATTCAACTCAGGGATGCAAGGATGGTACATCATTCGAAAATCCATCAACATTATCGAACAAATGAAAAAAAAGGACAGAGACCACATGATCATCTCCACAGATGCTGAAAAAGCATTCGACAAAATCCGATATCCGTTCATGAAAAACTCTCAACAAAATGGGTATAGAGTGCAAGTACCTCAACATAATAAAGGCCGTATGTGACAAACCCACAGCCAACATCATACTTAACAGCAAGAAGCTAAGAGCTTTTTACCTAAGATCGGGAGGAAGATAGGGATGCCCACTCCCCACACTGTTATTCAACATGTTACTGGAGGTCCTAGCCACGGCAATCAGACAACACCAAGAAACACAAGGCACCCAGATTGGTAAAGGAGAACTTAAACTCTCACTATTTGCAAATGGATGACATGATATTGTGCATAATAAACCCTAAGGTCTCCACTCCAAAACTGCTAAAAGTAATATCTGAATTCAGCAAAGTTGCAGGACACAAAATTAATACACAGAAATCTGTTGCATTCCTATACACTAACGATGAACGAGCAGAAAGAGAAATGAGGAAAACAATTCCATTCAAAATTGCATCAAAAAGAATAAAATACCATGGAATGAACCTAGCCAAAGAAGTGAAAGACCTACACCCTGAAAACTACAAGGCACTCTTAGAGAAATTAAAGAGGGCCCTGAAAAATGGAAATACATCCCATACTCTTGGGTAGGAACAGTTAATATTGTCAAAATGGCCATCCTGCCCAAAGCTATCTACAGCTTCAATGCAACCCCTATTAAAATACCAACAGCATTCTTGAACGAACTGGAACAGATAGTTCTCAAAATCATATGGAAGCACTAAAGACCCCGAATAGCCAAAGCAATCCTGAGAAGGAAGAATATAGCAGGGGGGATGTCACTTCCCAACTTCAAGCTCTACTACAAAGCCACATTATTCAAGACAATCTGGTACTGGCACAAGAACAGACTCACTGACCAGTGGACCAGAATAGAAAGTCTGGATACTAACCAAAACATCTATGGTCAATTAATATGTGATTAAGGAGGCACGGATATACAATGGGGAAATGACAGCCTCTTCAGCTCGTGTTGGCATAACTGGACAGCTCCATGTAAGAGAATGAAACTGTATCATTGCCCAACCCCATACACAAAAGTAAACTCAAAATGGATCAAACACCTGAATGTAAGTCGTGACACCATAAGGCTCTTAGAAAAACACATAGGCAGAAATCTGTTGGACATAAACATGAGCAACTTCTTTATGAACATATCTCCCCGGGCAAGGGAAACAAAAGTCAAAATGAACAAGCAGGACTACATCAAGCTGAAAAGCTTCTGTACAGCAAAGGGCACCATCATCAGAACAAAAAGGCATCCTACAGTATGGGAGAATGTATTCATAAACGACATATCCGATGAAGGGTCAACATCCAAAATATATATAAAGAGCTCACGCACCTCAACAACAACAAAAAAGCCAGCAATCCTATTGAAAAATGGGCTGAGGATCTGAACGGACACTTCTCCAAAGGAGAAATTCAGATGGCCAACAAGCACATGAAAAGATGCTCCACATCGCTAATCATCAGAGAAATGCAAATTAAAAGCACAACGAGATACCACCTCACACCAGTAAGGGTGGGCACCATCCAAAAGACAAACAACAACAAATGCTGGTGAGGATGTGGAGAAAGGGGAACCCTCCTACACTGATGCTGGGAATGTAAACTAGTTCAACCATTGTGGAAAGCAGTATGGAGGTTCCTCAAAAAACTCAAAATGGAAATACCATTTGACCCAGGAATTCCACTCCTAGGAATTGTACCCAAGAATGCAGCAGCCCAGTTTGAAAAAGACATATTCACTCCTAGGTTTTATCGCGGCACTATTTACAATAGCCAAGAAATGGAAACAACCTAAGTGTCCATCAGTAGAGGAAAGGATAAAGAAGAGGTGGTACATATACACAATGGAATATTGTTCAGCCATAAGAAGAAAACAAATCCTACCATTTGCAACAAGATGGATGGAGTTAGAGGGTATTATGCTCAGTGAAATGAACCAGGCGGAAAAGACAAGTATCAAATGATTTCACTCATCTGTGCAGTATAAGAACAAAGAAAAAAAGTAAAGGAACAGAAGAGCAGCAGATTCACAGAACCCAAGAACGGACTAATAGTTACCAAAGGGAAAGGGACTGGGGAGGATGGGCGGGAATGGAGGGATAAAGGGAAAAAAACAGGCATTATGATTAGCAGACATAATGTGGTGGGGGGGGGGCCACGGGGAGGGGTGTACAACAGAGAGAAGACAAGTAGTGATTCTATAGCATCTTACTATGCTGATTTACAATGACTTCTAATGGGGTGTGTTTTGGGGACTTGATGATGGGGGGAGTCTAGTGAACATAATGTTGCTCAGGTAATTGTAGATTAATGATACCAAAATAAAAAAAAGAATTTTTTTTCTTAACCTTCCCGGTTTTTTTTCAAAATGCAATTTTGGCTTTAAGGTGGGATCTCCCTGTCTGTATTATGCTGTTCATAGGTGGGCCTTTTAGCAGGCAAGAGTAAATCTTAGAATGATGTAATTGACACAATAAAGACATGGGCTGTGCTCAGATTCTTTTATCAGGGTAATATTCCCAGACGTTCAAGGCCAAGTTGCTGTTCACCTTTTGAACTGTGGCTGATTAACTTATTAACTCTGAGTCTTTTCTGGATTTCTAGTTTTAACTGGTTAACTGAGTCCTTTCTTGTGGGCTTTACTGACCTTGTTCTCCTTCCACCCCGCTCATACCTATTTTCCTGCCTAAGGACGGTGAAAGGACTGCAGTGCAGGCTTGATATGAAAAAGTGTGTGACCGTCCACAAGGCAGTCAGTAATTCCGGTCTTTCTTCATCTAGGGAAACCGAAGACGTGGGCAGCAGCAGCAGCTTGAGGTCCCGGCCGGCGTCCGCTTGTCGCTGCGGGGCTGCCGCTGTCTTCCCTCATGGAACCGCCAGGCTTCGTCGGCTTCGTCCCTCAGGCAGCGCGCCGGGCTGACTGCCCAGGGTCATTCTCCGAAAGCGCCTGCCTCACCTCCCGCGCTGCCGGCGCCGCCGCCACCGCCGCCGAGGTTCCCTGGAGGCCGCGCCAGGCGGCGAGAGCACAGCCACCGGGGCGTTCCTGCAGCGAGTGGCCGCCGACGGCTCCGCGCGCCCGCCGCTCCTGCCCCTCGCCGCCGCCTGACACCGCTTCGGAGCGCCCCCCGGCCCTTCCCGTGCCCTCGTCCCGGATGGAGCACCTGGAACTGTAAGGTTTGAAGTGCTGCTAGATAATTCTAAAATTATAGTTTTATATTTGAGATATATTGACATATCGCATTGTGTTCGTTTTAGGTGTACAACATAATGATTCGATCCATTATTACACAGTGTGAAATGATTACAACAGGAAGTTTAGTTAACATCCATCACTATATATCACTATATATAGTTAGGAGTCTTTTCTTTTTGGGACGAGAACTTTTAATATCTACTCTCTCAACATTTAAATCTACAATACAACATTGTTAACTGTATTCACCATGCTGTATATTACATCCCAGGACTTATGCGTCTGGTAACTGGAATTTCGCAGCTTTAGACCTTCACCCATTGTGCCTACCCCCGACCCCTCACCCCCACCTTCTCTGGTATTCACCACTATGTTCTCAATATGTATGAACTCTTTTTTATTTTGTTTTGTGTTAGATTACAAATATAAGAGATACTATACAGTATTTGACTTATTTCACTTAGGGTACATCCGTGTTGTTACAAATGGCAGAATTTCCATTTTTTTTAACTGAATAATTACCCATTGTGTGTGTGCATATATATATAGGTATATATATATGTGTGTGTCTGTGTCTTTGTTTCATTGTATATATATGTATATACACACACAACATTTTCTCTATCCATTCATCCATCAGTGGACACTCAGCTTAGATTGTTTCTGTTTCCTGGCTATTGTAAACAATGCTGCAGTGAACAGAGCAGACATTTTAAGATTGTGATTTCACTTCCTTTGGATAAATACTCAGAAGTGGAATTGCTGGATCATCCAATTTTTAATTTTTCATTGAAGATCCATACCGTTTTAGATAGTAGCAGGACCAATTTACATTCTAACAGTGCACCGAAAGGGAACCCTTTTCTCCACATCCTCGCCAACACTTGGTATTGCCTCTTTGATAATAGACATTCTAACAGGTATGAGGTGATATGTCATTGTGGTTTTGATTTGCATTTCCTTGATGATTAGTGATGTTGAGCACGTTTTCATGTACCCGTTGGCTGTTTGTATGTGTTCTTTGGGAAAATGTCTATTTACATCCCTGCCCATTTTGTAATTGAGTTTTTTGGTGGTTTTTTCCCCCCACTGAATTCTATTAATTCTTCCTATATTTTTAGATATTAATCTCTTCTCAGATATGTGATTTGAAACTATTTTCGATCAATCTATATATGGTCTTTCTATTTTATTGATTTCTTCCTTTGGTGTACAGAAGCTTTTTGGTTTGATATAATCCTCCTTTTTCCATTTCCTTTTGTTGCCTTCTTTCACTCTCGGTGTCAGATTCAAAAAACCATCAACAAGAGCAGTGTCAGTGAGCTTACCCTCTATGTTTTCTTCTACGAAGTTTATGATTTCAGGTTTTAATGTTTCAGTCTTCGATGCATTTTGAGTTGATTTTTGTGTATGGTATGACATCATTGATTGTCCAGTTTCGTGATTTTGCTGTCCAGTTTTCCCAGCCATTTGTTGGAAAGACTGCCCTTTCCCACTGTATATCCGTGGCTCCTTTGCTGTAAGGTCATTAACCCTCTATGACTGGGTTTATCTCTGAGCTCTGTTCAGTTCCATGGATCTAGGTGTCTGTACTGTACTGTTTTGATTATTATAGCTTTATTAATGTAGTTTGAAATCGGGAATGTTGAGGCCTCCAGCTTTGTTGTTCTTAGAAATCAAATACAAGAACAGCTAGGCATTTGAAAAATTAAACATCATTATCACTATATAACGTTATACATTGGTGCATTGTGAAGGACTAATTGTCAGTTAAGTACAACAAGAAGCTACTGAATTCAAAGTTCTATAAGGGCAGGGATCAGGTACTCTGTGATTCTCATGGTTTATAGCAGATTGCTATTGAAACTGATGGTATAATGTAAATTGAGAGTAATGAATGCATTTAATAAAGTTTATTTGTATAGTAACATATGCAAAATGTTTTTCAAAATATTTTCACCTGATGAATATATACAGAGGTCCTACTAGCAACACATGTCCAAACATTTTAGATCCTCTATATTGGAAGAAAACAATTACAATATTCCTAAATTTTTTGTGCTCTGTAATTAATTGTGAAGTAAGTTCTTCTCAATTAACATCAGACGTTAAAATGAAGCACTGTCCTAGCCCATCAGATGTTTAAGGGAGGGAAGAAGAGAATGACTACAATGTCAATTAAAATAATTACAGAACAGAAAGATGTTGGGATGAATATCCATCAAGTTAGTTTTAGAACACATAGGAAGCATCAGTTTTGCAGGAAAAAAACAACAGAACTGCCCTATCTTGGCTGAGTAGCATTATTAAACTCACGTGCAGGGTTCTGTTTAGTTTGGGCGGATCCCAGCCACAGAACAAAGTCAGTCTGTCTTAGTACCATAACTGAATTCTACAAGTTAACAGCTTTTCATGAAAAGATGCCATTTCAAAATGTCAGTCAAATCTGAGCATAAGTGGGAACTCCTGCAGAAATAACCAACTGCAGGTTTGAAAAACATTTTTCACTGAAGTGGAAACACAAAAGATGTTTGAATGGGATCTCTTTTCATTCCTTTAACAGTAGACGGCCATTTTCACATGAAGGACAGAAACAGAAGACAAAATTGCAAATAATGCCTTTGCAAGGGCTATTTGCAGGGGTGATGACTGATTCAAGTCATAAATGACAGAATTATTGGCAAATGGGAACTCATTAATATGAAATTGTTTGTTTCTCATTATCTGATCATAGTATTAGATTATTCTTTTAATTGCACTTGAGTGATTAGGCCATACAGAATGAAATGTAGCCTCAAGTTTTGACATTTATTTTCAACCTTTTTACAGAAACTGATGATGGTATCATCAGACTTTACGGTGGAGGGGGGAGAGTATTTACCAATTACAGTTTAGGAACAGGTGAAAAGAAATTATTTCACTTTTCAGAATGTCAAATCTAATACAAATACTCCGCATTAATACTGCAATTTCTTCCAAGAAAGAGTCCTTGGTAAACAATGATATAATAAAATGAAACTAAATAGGAATCATAAATATGATACATTATGATAGTTCATGTGAAAAGGAGATAGGACTTAGTCAGGGAAATACTCAGCAGAAAATTAAGACTGCAGAAGATCTGCAAACATGCTAGATCTCCAGAGGCATAAAATAGCATAAAGATGAATCAGAGAATAGCTTTTAAAATTGTTCCACAACTTGAAGAAAATGGTACAACACAAATATATCCTCCAAACATTTTCTTTGTATATCTTACTAAATCTTTTTTCATTTGTTGGCAGGTAATAGAATTTAAGTCTGTAGAAATGATGACTCGTCCTAACACTAATGCAATTGTCTGTGCTGTAGGAATGGTATCAATGTTGATTTTCTTTTGTAGAAATGAAAGGTAAAATCAAAACTCATTTAAAAGGCACAGTCTGATACTGTGATCAGATAATGAGAAATAAGTCATTTCATATTAAATTCTATTCGATTTTTCTGGGCTTTCACAGCTAACCAATTTTTATTTACTTGGAAGATATAAAGAACCTGTTTGAGCCTTGCTTATATATTTATTATACCTCATACTGTTGTCACTTAGATATGAAAAAAAAAAGATGGTATTTAGAAATTAGACTCCCACTCCCAAATACAGTACATGTTACAAACTGTTCAAACCAAAAAGTGCTTTCATATGGTATGGGATAATTCAGGGACATAAGAATCTGTCTTAAAAAATTTTTTATTAAGTTCCATTTCTCTCATTTTCAGAAATTTGGACCTTGTTTGACACAAAAATGAACACACATCTAAACCAAATGCAGATTTATTTAATTTTGGTAGGCATGGTCTAATGAACATATCTCTAGCATAAATTGTGAATTTCTAGTTTCATACATCTTTCTCTACCTGTGAATTTCTCTTGGGCTTACAATCAAAACCTCCAAATAAGCATCTAATATTTGTATATAAAATTAAATAAGCAGATATAATAAATCTTACTAATCTCTTTAGAACTTTCCAAAAGAGCCACACTCATGTTCAGCTATATACACCAATCACATTCTCCATTACAGAGAAAAATACTCTTAACCCTAATTTGAGTAAATAAATTCAGTTTTAATATATGTGTTTCCAAATGTGGGACAGTTAAGCCTTGGCACAATGATGTCCTTTGCTTTACCTTAAGAATTTTCCACTTAGTACTATAGCATTCATAGATCTTTCTAAGGAAATATCCAATATTTAGTTCCAAACGCTTTTAATTCTTGTGTTCAAACAGCTGTATGAGGTTGTAGAGCTTGCTAAAAAAAAGTGTGTGTGTGTGTGTGTGTGTGTGTGTGTGTGTGTGTGTGCATGAGTTGGTTACCAGTTGTCACCCAAAGATTACAGTTACTTTTATTGGGCTATTACAAATGCAAATAGTTAATGTGGTATAAACTGTATACTAGATTTTAGTTAGACTGTCTAAAGCTATCACACAAGGCATTCATCTGCATTCCCTGTTTATGGGAATGAAATATGTAGTTGTTTGAAATCCACAATATGTATATTGTGTTTGTAATAACTGCAGATTATACAAGCACATTATTCTTTCCATTAGGATTAAAACCTCACCGAATAGCAATTTGTGAAAGAATTCTAACAGGGCCTGGAGCCCAGAACTCTGACCTCTGATGAGATACTTGGCAGCAACAAATGCTGGGTCTAGGCAAAACATCTGGTTTGAGTTAGACTTCCTGAAAAAATAGCCCCTGTACTGGGGAAACTGGTATTCACTCAGCTTTGTATATATACTTTGACTGACTTCAACACTGCTATAGAAAAAACGAGAGACACAGAGAAAAGAAAGACTTCACTAGAATGCTTGTCAATCATGACAGAGTCTTTGGTGGCCTCTCTAGAATTAAGCTCTTACTAGCTAGAACAGTCTTGCTTTCCATTTTCCTTCAGTATTCTTTCCATATTATAACATATAGAATGTACAGTAACTTCAAAATAAATCCAAGTTTGTTATTAGCAAACACAACAATACATTAGAGTTCTTTTAATCACTCCAGGGAGGAGTTACCAGTTAATTTTAACTTGATTCAGCTTACATATATGGAGGGGGAAAAGTTAAAACAATAATGTTTTGAGGATTCCTATAAATTTGGTAAATTTAAACAAAAAATGAAGTAGTTTCTATGTGCTTTCTAAAAATGATAAACTTAAATGTAGTAGCAGTGTTTAGTATAAGATTTTTTGAGTTTTTGCAATCTGATAAAAGTCACAACTCAAAAATGATTCCCCTAATATATATACTGGGGGAAAAAAATGCTCAGGATTGATATACAAACATGAAACAACAATTCGGAGACAGGACATTATTTCAAGTTTCTCCTGCCCACTTTCATCTTCTGATTATCAGGTCTAATAGGATGAATGAGGAAATCCACCCACTGCAATTAACATAAATCTCTAGTTCATTTAAGCCCATCAAAAGGGGACCATTAAATTATTTCATACTCTTATATATATGCACAGCCTTTTGAACCAGGGTTCTTCTAAACTGTAGATGACCCAAAACTATGCATGGTGCTACAAAAGAAAAGTGCAGTATCTAGGTGAGCTGCTTGCTATAGCCAAAGCTTAATGTGTGCACCTAACAAAAGCATAAAAGCAGGATATTCCAATGCAGTACTCCCTGCCTTGACTGGGATTTGATTTGAGTTTCTAGTAAGAGCAAAAATGTCACCCAATTTATGCCATTGTCAATGTGTAAGATGAAGCTCGTATGGGACAATGATTGGGAGCATAACTCACTTTGAAGGAGCTGGGAGTTCTGTTAATCTCAAGTGATGGTAAAATGCTGCTTTACCTTTCTATATAGACTTCAATTTATTTATTACCTTCGTGAATAGAAGTACAAAAACTCATTTAAATTTAAAACCTTTTGAAAAAACAGTGTACAGAATGCAAACGAATGGTTGTATCTTTTTTTAGGCACAAATTTACTTTCCTACCTAGCGGCATGGCAAAGGACTCTATTGAATAGTGACAGGTTATAAAACATCAATATTTTTCTCTAACAGGTATCAGCAGTCTACAAAACCACTTTTACCATCCTTTATAGAGAGCTATTAAGGAGTGACTCTGATTATTTCCACTCTGCTTACTGAATGAAAATAAAATCTTATTGACCAAACTCAAGCCAGAGTCTGCTCAAAGTTCCTCAGAATCCTCGTGGCACATGTGTAATTGTCACAAATAGCAGTTTTTAATGTGCATCACAATTCTTACTCAGCGAATTATAAACTTTGTACTATCTCATTTTACAATTTTTAAAAAGAACATTCATATTTCTACCACAAAGTCTTGTCATTTGTATGCTAATCAGAATCAACAAATAATCATGGAAAATAAAACATTTTCCTTCTCAAATTTCCTTGAATCCATAATTTATATATATTTTAACATAAAATGTGCATTTACCGGCTTTGAATAAATTCAGCCCTCCTTTTCTCCACTCTTCTGTTTCTTTGTATACATACCACACATAAAATCCCTCTAATGCTTCTTAGCTCACTACAAAGTTAAATGTTTCTTTAAAAGATACTCATTTTGACACAAAATAAAGTCAATAAGGAACAACATGACAAATTCTTCTAATTTAATTTTTGAGACTATATTGTAAAATAAAATACAGATTGATACTAGCAAATTTCTATAAGCACACATTTATTTTCCACTTCAAAACAAGGATAAGCTAAACCTGTTGTGTTCCTTTCAGGAAGAAGGCGGAGGCACTTAAAAAAAAACTGTAAGAATGCATGAAGAATTATATGTATATGTAATCATATGGACGTATATGATGATGGACTTGAGGATAAAATCTTTAGGATAATCATTGCCTGGGATGTCTACACAAACTATTTTTGAAAGACTATTTTCCCTTAAACGGGACTATCTAACAATCTATATTTGGGTCAGAGCATAAATGTACACGGCTTGACACATGTAATTTTTTCCTTTTGTCTGGTGATGATTAAAAAGAAAGTTATTATCATAATTCTGAAGGCCACTCAGAGAAAGCCTGTGGAGCACAGGGAAGGGGATTCCTCTGTCACCCTCCTTATGATAGAAGTGGCAAGTAATACACTTCTCCCTGATTCAACTTTGGAATATATGTATTTCAGTCTGGGGAGTACAGATCAAAAAACACTACGTATAACAATGAATAGTAACAAAACATAACAATGGTGATTTTGTATTCTCGTAGAACTTTTTTACACTGGCATTAAACAGCGATTTCTCTTTCCAAAAGGCATAAAGACCATTTCACTGCTAACCCCCTGCAATTCTGAAAGCTGTGGCCACAAAGGCACATTTATAAAATAAGCCACCACTTGTTAAAAGTGTAACACTGCCACCATCACCAGAGTTTCACCTTAGTGACTTAAATAAATATAAATAAAGTAATAAACACTATATGCTTTATAGAGTTCTATGAACTAGAAAAAAAATCATCTTACAAAATAACCTTCTGGCAAAGGCAAAAGAAAAGCTAAATTTGGTTTGCTCATATTTTCTGAGTTCTCAGAATATAAGAAACAGTGAGGGGAAAGCTAACTTAAAACTGAAGGACTTTTTGCTTATTTCATTTTCCTTTCCTTACATTAGCTTTCCTGGAAAGAAAGGGGAATAAAAGTATTAAATAGGAAAGGATGAAAGAATTAGAGATGGGCAATCAATATAATAAAAAATATTTAGGTGTTTAAAGTATCTCTCATATTCTATGTTTTAAGATAACCTTGATGGAAATCGTTGCACTGACTGAGGTAAGATATTGGAAAATCAGCTCGATAGGAATCAGACATGCCATCCTAGTTGGCCAAACACCCAGTCAGTAAGGTACCTGCTTTGCTTTCCTGTCAATTAAGTTAACTCTCCGTGCTACTGCTGCAGATGGTTGTGCTAGAAATTGTTACTCAGAATTGAAGAATAGAAAATATTAACAGCCACTGTCTTATGAACAATTTTAAAATATATTGTTCCAGACTTGTTAATATATTAACAGAGATTTTGTAAGGTTTGAATATAATTTTCAAGTCATCACCTGGATAATAGCAACAACAGTTATTTTAAATAACTCCAAATTATATACAGTTAAAATAATTTTAATTTGTTTTTATTTAAGGTCTTCTAAAGTTGAGGCCAGCATGCTGAAGAAAAATATTAAACTATGTGTAACTCTGTGTCAACATATGATGCTACTGGGAATGGTAAGTGAATTAATTTTCCCTGGAAAATTAATTACTTATGACTTACAGTTGTAAAAGCAAACAACGTAACTGTGGATTAGGGCACATTTAACTTCTGTTTGTAGTAGCGATTAAATTAATTTCATATAATTCATGGTATGAAATTGAAAGCAGAACAAAAATGAAATTCTAGACAATGACTGACAGAAAAATGTACATATTTATGAAGCTGATCCAGAAATAAAGGTCATGGATATTAATCACTGGATAATAAAACAGTATTTTTAATGGTTCTATAATGGATTTTTAGCATAGTTTTTGAGAAAGCTTCTCCAAATAGAAACTTCTAACACAAAGAAACAAAATAAAAAGCTGTAACAATATCCTGTAACATCTCCTAAATCTCCCTATCACCAAAAAAAATGGTAGATGGACTAAGAATTTGCACATATTTTATGTGTAACAATGAATTTTGTTCACATAGATTTGGAGTAGCTAAAATTGAATATGCCATTAAATGATTTGGGTTTGAAGTTCTTAAAATTACAACTAAGTTCTCTTCCCAACACCCAAATAGTAGAATCCTTTTCAAATGGATCATCTGTGATTCATTTGACTGAATTATGCGCCTGAGTACCAAGACAGCAGATTTTGGCCTAAGAATATATGCACAGCTGGACATACGAAAATACTCACCTTTATTACTTCCTACCTGTTCCAATTAAACCAGACATGATCTTTCAGTTTTGGATTCCAACTTCAGGGTATAGCTCATGTCTTAAGATAAAGAATTAAAGATCTTGCCCTGATGCTAATTGTAATTAGTTTAAAGTAGCTATATGGAGTATTAAAGAAAACACATCAAATTTGAACATTTCATATTCTGGTGATAACCCTTAAGTACTGACTGTCACTTGCCACCAGGTGAAATCATTGTCAAATTCCCACTGACATTTAGGGTCATTTGGCTGTGAGACAGCAAGCATTTGATATATTCTCTTAAAGTAAAATATTTCTATGACTTATGCTTTTAGAAAAAAGTACATGTGAATTTCTGATGAAAGGTATAGATGAACACATGCAAGTAACAGAAATAAAAACTAGCTGCATACAAAACACACTTGTCTCCTTAAAATTTTACTTCTTTACAAATTTTAAAGTATTCCCCTTCCTAATCACATCTTCGATCACAAAAAGGCACTTACTATTCCCATATTACTGTATCGTTTAAAATATATATTTAGAGAGAATTGTTAATTTATGTAATGCCTTTGAGATTAAAGAGAAAAAATTACTAAAAATATTCTAAATTCCATTATCATTTTAAACCTATTAAAGGAAGGAGAAGTTGTGACATTACTTTGGAGTTTATGAATATACAAATTTGTGGCACTTTTGTGTTTAAAGGGATTTTTTTTTGAAGTAACTCTGCCCTGTGAAAAAATTAAGAACAGAAACTGTTCCATTACAACAGAAACTGTGACCGTGATTAGAAAATATTTTTTCTCTATTTTGAAGAGTAAAACTAAATGAAGCAATAGAAACTTCACCTTTATGGATTGTTTTCCTAAAACACAGGGTTACTCTTATTTCAAAAATGGATCACTCAGTATAATCCAGATAGAAAAGGGGTCTGTTTATAAAATGTCCTAGATAGGCTCTCTTCAGGATAGGAGGCACATTTAGCCTTTATTCAGCTAGTGAAGTGCCCAGGAGGCTAAAACATCACCTTGGGCTCTCAGAGAATTTAAATTTGACTTTGTTTCCTTTCATTCTTGGCTTCAGCATCAGAACAAGGTTTTAAGAAGACAGGGGGAAATAAAAAAAGAAAGAACAAAAGAACAAAAGCACAAAACCATGTCTTTTGGATGAGAACAAAAGCGATCCCGCTGCCCACACACCAGTGTTGCTGACTACCTCCCGGAAAAGAACGCAGAACACTTTCCCAGTTGTCAGTAGGTCTACAAGACACGGAAGAGTCACACTATTCCTCCCTCCCTAGAAAACACACAAAAAACCACCCTCTACATTCCCTTATGTCTGAAGTGAATTTCAGAAGTCTCTCAGGCATCTTCTTTTATTACAACCCACATTCATATTTCAGTAGAATAACTGCAGGGCAATCACTAATTTTCTTATCTAAATTATGACGTTTTGGCAAATGTTATATAACCAAGTATAAATCCACAAGCCTCAAATAATAAAGAATTGGTAATTATATGATGAGAAACAGGTTATGGGAGAGGCAAGGCAGGCTGTCAACAAACAGCTGTTTCTTACTGACAGCCCATAACCAGGTCTGCATCCCAGCAAACTGAGGACTTTCTGTTGCTGTTGTTTGTTTTTAACTATTCCACCCTCTCCCCTACCCCTCCAAAACACTGAGTCAACTGAAACGTTAGATGAGAACCACAACAGAAGAATCAAACACACAAGGATCACAAGTAAAGCACTATAGATTTACAACAAAGTCTGTAGGTAATAACTAACAGAAGGTTAAAGTGTACTTTCCAGCTCAATTTCAAATGCCTGTCTTCCCTGTGCAACACGTCTTGTCATTACTATTTATAAGAGGCAGCTCAGGCAACGGGCCTGTTTCCTCATTCCCGGATCATGACCAGAGCAGGGCCGCCACTCTGCTCCTTTGTTCTGGAAGCTTTCTCTGCAGCTTCTTCCATCCTCCCTTCTAGCAGAAGGGAATGAACATGCTTATACCTGCCAGAGTGAGCCAAATGACCTCTAAGGTCCCTTGTAAAACTTAAAATTAAATGATTCTAGGAATACTTGATAAGCTTAGCAAATGAATAAGAATAAATACAACCTGAACATCAAAGGTTTAAAAAACAAGCCACCAACATAAATGGAATGTGATTTGATGGCCCCATCATGAAATAAAATCACTTTCACATCTGCACCTTCTTGCACTTACAAGTCTTTTTAAAAATATGTGTATTATTTCCTTTTAATACTCTTTCAGTAAGCATTTCGATAACCTTATTCTCCAACAAGGCAATAAGAAGTAAAATGACTTTCTCAAGCTCACACATCAAATGTAGCTAAACAAGGTAAACCCGTAGCTCCTTCGGGGCCCCGGGTCTGTGTTCTTCCCACTGAACCACACGAAACGAGGAGGGGCTGGTGAGACCGCTGATGCCGTTCCACCTGAAGGCAGATTCCTTGCCTTTCAGGAGCTCTATCTCTCAGGGAAATTCTGATTACACACATCCTAAATGATTAACTACCCAACTTAAATGAGGGGCATATGTCAATGAACATAGTTATGTGCCCCTTGTATGACTAACTGAATATTTAAATCCAGAATCCAATTTCCTTTGCAAACTTAAATGCAGGATTTCTCCACAGAAGTTTTCTCTCTCTCTCTCAACACAATGTTCTGCTTTATTTAAAATCATGCTCTTACCATCTAGCAGACTGAGCTGGGTATTTTCCATATCCAATCCCTGGGTCTCTGTTCAATTAATGCTACTCTGGGAGCATGCCTGTTAAGTTTGTATTTTGAACAACTCATAAAGTTGCTTAAATTTATCAACACATATGTGAGTAGGTTTTAAATTGTAAACGAAGGTAGAATCACTTTTTTAAAAGCCTGGTTGTATTTCACACCGTATGAAGAGAGCGGCCCTGAGTAAAGGGAAAAGGGAACAAACTACCTCTTCAAAAAGCAGCTCATAGGAGGTTGGAAGGGACATGTTGACAGAGGCACATAGCAAGAACACAAGCATGAGTAATTTTTTTTTAATATAATTTATTTTATTACCATTAATTTACAATTATATGTGCAATATTATGATTATTAAACTACCCCTTCATCAGGTCCGCCCCACCAACCCCATTACAGTCACTGTCCATCAGCGTAGTGAGATGCTATAGAGTCACTACTTGTCTTCTCTGAGTTGTACTGCGCTCCCCGTGCCCCTCCAACATTACATCTGCTAATCGTAATGCCCCTTTTTCCCTCTTATCCCTCCCTTCCCGCCCATTATGCCCAGTCACTTTCCCTTTGGTAACTATTAGTCCGTTCTTGGGTTCTGTGAGTCTGCTGCTGTTTTGTTCCTTCATTTTTTTCTTTGTTCTTATACTCCACATATGAGTGAAATCATTTGATACTTGTCTTTTTCGGCTTGGCTTATTTCACTGAGCATAATACCCTCTAGCTCCATCCATGTTGTTGCAAATGGTAGGATTTGTTTTCTTCTTATGGCTGAATAATATTCCATTGTGTATATGTACCACATCTTCTTTATCCATTCATCTACTGATGGACACTTAGGTTGCTTCCATTTCTTGGCTATTGTAAATAGTGCTGCAATAAACATAGGGGTGCATCTGTCCTTTTCAAATTGGGCTGCTGCATTCTTAGGGTAAATTCCTAGGAGTGGAATTCCTGGGTCAAATGGTATTTCTATTTTGAGTTTTTTGAGGAACCTCCATACTGCTTTCCACAATGGTTGAACTAATTTGCAGTCCCACCAGCAGTGTAGGAGGGTTCCCTTTTCTCCACATCCTCGCCAACATTTGTTGTTGTTTGTGTTTTGGATGTTGGCCATCCTCACTGGTGTGAGGTGATATCTCATTGTGGTTTTAATCTGCATTTCTCTGATGATTAGCGATGTGGAGCATCTTTTCATGTGCCTGTTGGCCATCTGAATTTCTTCTTTAGAGAAGTGTCTATTCATGTCCTCTGCCCATTTCTTAATTGGATTATTTGCTTTCTGTTTGTTAAGGTGCATGAGTTCTTTATATATTTTGGATGTCAACCCTTTATCAGATACGTTTTTTTATGAATATATTCTCCCGTACTGTAGGATGTCTTTTTGTTCTAATGATGGTGTCCTTTGCTGTACAGAAGCTTTTCAGCTTGGTATAGTCCCACTTGTTCATTTTGGCTTTTGTTTTCCTTGCCCGGGGAGATATGTTTATGAAGAAGTTGCTCATGTTTATGTCCAGGAGATTTTTGCCTATGTTTTTTTCTAAGAGTTTTATGGTTTCATGACTTACATTCAAGTCTTTGATCCACCGTGAGTTTACTTTGTGTATGGGGCTAGACAGTAGTCCAGTTTCATTCTCTTACATGTAGCTGTCCAGTTTTTCCAACACCAGCTGCTGAAGAGGCTGTCATCTCCCCATTGTATATCCAAGGCACTTTTATCAAATATTAATTGACTGTATATGTTTGGGTTAATGTTTGGATTTTCTATTCTGTTCCACTGGTCTGTGGGTCTGTTTTTGTGACAATACCAAATTGTCTTGGTTACTGTGGCTTTGTAGTAGAGCTTGAAGTCAGGGAGTGTAATTCCCACTGTTTTATTCCTCCTTCTCAGGATTGCTTTGGCTGTTCGGGTTCCTTTGTGGTTCCATATGAATTTTAGAATTATTTGTTCCAGTTCATTGAAGAAAGCTGTTTGTAGTTTGATAGGGATTGCATTGAATCTGTAGATTGCTTTAGGTAGTATAGCCATTTTGACAATATTGATTCTTCCTAGCCAAGAGCATGGGATGCATTTCCATTTGTTAGTGTCCTCTTTAATTTCTCTTAGGAGTGTCTTGTAGTTTTCAGAGTACAGGTCTTTCACTTCCTTCGTTAGGTTTATTCCTAGGTATTTTATTCTTTTTGATGCAATTGTGAATGGAATTGTTTTTCTGATTTCTCTTTCTGTTAGTTCATCATTAGTGTATAGGAAAGCAACAGATTTCTGTGTGTTAATTTTGTATCCTGCAACTTTGCTGAATTCAGATATTAGTTCTAGTAGTTTTGGAATGGAATCTTTAGGGTTTTTTATGTACAGTATCATGTCATCTGCAAATAGTGACAATTTGACTTCTTCTTTACCAATCTGGATGCCTTGTATGTCTTTGTTTTGTCTGATTGCTGTGGCTAGGTCCTCCAGTACTATGTTGAATAACAGTGGAGAGAGTGGGCATCCTTGTCTTGTTCCCGATTGTAGATGAAAAGCTTTCAGCGCCTCGCCGTTATGTATGATGTTAGCTGTGGGTTTGTCATATACAGCCTTTATGATGTTGAGGTACTTGCCCTCTATACCCAGTTTGTTGAGAGTTTTAATCAGGAATGGATGCTGAATTTTGTCAAATGCTTTTTGAGCATCTATGGAGATGATAATGTGGTTTTTGTTCTTCTTTTTGTTGATGTGGTGGATGATGTTGATGGATTTTCGAATGTTGTACCATCCTTGCATCCCTGGGATGAATCCCACTTGATCATGGTGTATGATCCTCTTGATGTATTTTTGAATTCGGTCTCCTAATATTTCGTTGAGTATTTTTACATCTACATTCATCAGGGATATTGGTCTGTAATTTTCTTTTTTGGTGAGGTCTTTGCCCGGTTTTGGTATTAGAGTGATGCTGACTTCATAGAATGAGTTTGGAAGTATACCCTCCTCTTCTATTTTTTGGAAAACTTTAAGGAGAGTCGGTGTTATTTCTTCTCTATATGTCTGGTAGAATTCAGAGTTGAATCCATCAGGCCCAGGGGTTTTGTTCTTGGGTGGTTTTTTGATTACCAATTCGATTTCGTCACTGGTGATTGGTCTGTTTAGTTTTTCTGTTTCTTGCTTGGTTAGTCTTGGAAGGTTGTATTTTTCTAAGAAGTTGTCCATTTCTTCTATGTTTTCCAGCTTGTTAGCATATAGATTTTCATGATATTCTCTTATGATTCTTTGTATTTCTGTGGGGTCCGTCGTGATTTTTCCTTTCTCATTTCTGATTGTGTTTATGTGTGTAGATTCTTTTTCTCTTAATGCGTCTGGCTAGGGGTTTATCTATTTTGTTTATTTTTTCAAAGGACCAGCTCTTGGTTTTATTGATTTTTTCTATTGTTTTATTCTTCTCAATTTTATTTATTTCTTCTCTTATCTTTATTATGTCCCTCCTTCTGGTGACACTGGAGCTCATTTGTTCTTCTTTTTCCAATTTCAGTAATTGTGTCTTTAGACTATTCATTTGGGAATGTTCTTCCTTCTTTAAATAGGCCTGGATTGCAATATACTTTCCTCTTAGAACTGCGTTTGCTGCGTCCCACAGAAGTTGTGGCTTTGTGTTGTTGTTATTATTCTCCATATATTCTTTGATTTCTGTTTTGACTTGGTCATTAACCCATTGATTAACTAGGAGAGTGTTGTTAAGTCTCCATGTATTTGTGAGCCTTTTTGATTTCTTTCTAAAATTTATTTCTAGTTTTATACCTTGGTGATCTGAGAGGTTGGTTGGTAGGATTTCAATATTTTTGAAATTACTGAGGTTCTTTTTGTGGCCTAGTATGTGGTCTATTCTGGAAAATGTTCCATGTGCACTTGAGAAGAATGTGTATCCTGTTGCTTTTGGGTGTAGCTTTCTGTAGATGTCTGTTAGGTCCATCTGTTCTAGTGTGTTGTTCAGTGCCTCTGTGTCTTTACTTATTTTCTGTCTGGTTGATCTGTTCTCTGGAGTGAGTGGTGTGTTGAAGTCTCCTAAGATGAATGCATTGCTGTCTATTTCCTCCTTTAATTCTGTTAGTATTTGTCTCACATATGCTGGTGCTCCTGTATTGGGTGCATATATATTTATAATGGTTATATCTTCTTCTTGGACTGACCCCTTTATCATTATGTAATGTCCTTCTTTATCTTTTTCTACTTTCTTCGTTTTGAAGTCTATTTTGACTGTAACAAGTACTGCAACACCTGCTTTTTTCTCTTTTTTGTTTTCATGAAATATCTTTTTCCATCCCTTCACTTTTAGTCTGTGTATATCTCTGGATTTGAGGTGATTTTCTTGTAGGCTGCATATAGATGGGTCTTGCTTTTTTATCCATTCTGTTACTCTGTGTCTTTTGATTGGTGCATTCAGTCCATTTACATTTAGGGTGATTATTGATAGGTATGTACTTATTGCCGTAGCTGGCTTTAGATTCGTGGTTACCAAGGGTTCAAGGGTTGCTTCTTTACTATCTAACAATCTAACTTAAATTTCTTGTTAAGTTATTGTAAACACAGTCTGATGTTTCTTTCTTTCTCTACCTTCTTATTCCTCCTCCTCCATTCTTTCTATAATAGGTGTTTTATTGTTTGCCTTTAGTTGGTATTTGGATGGTCTGCTTTCTTTGCTATGAATTTTTTTCTTTTCTCTGGGGACATCTTTTTAGCCTTAGGTGTGCTTCCATCTAGAGCAGTCCATTTAAGATATCCTGTAGTGGTGGTTTATGAGAGGCAAACTCTCTTAACTTTCGTTTATCTGGAAATTGTTTAATCCCTCCATCATATTTAAATGATAATCGTGCTGGATACAATATTCTTGGTTCGAGGCCCTTCTGTTTCATTACGTTAAATATATCATGCCATTCTCTTCTGGCCTGTAAGGTTTCTGTTGAGAAGTCTGATGATAGTCTGATGGGTTTTCCTTTGTAGGTGATCTTTTTTCTCTCTCTAGCTGCCTTTAATACCCTGTCTTTATCTTTGATCTTTGCCATCTTAATTATTATGTGTCTTGATGTTGTCTTCCTTGGGTCCCTTGTGTTGGGAGATCTATGAGCTTCGGTGGACTGCGAGACTACTTTCTTCCTCAGCGAGGGAAAGTTTTCAGCAATTATTTCTTCAAAGACACTTTCTATCCCTTTTTCTCTCTCTTCTTCCTCTGGTACTCCTATAATGCGAATATTGTTCCGTTTGGATTGGTCACACAGTTCTCTTAATATTCTTTCATTCCTAGAAATCCTTTTATCTCTCTCTGCCTCAGCTGCTCTGTACTCCTGTTCTCTGTTTTCTATTCCATTAACAGTCTCTTGCATCTCATCCATTCTGCTGTTAAGCCCGTCGATCGCTTGTCTGATTTCTGTATTGTCTTTCCTCAGTTCCCTCACTTCCTCCCTCAGCTCTTGCACATTTCTCTGTAGGTCCATCAGCATGGTTATGACTTTTATTCTAAATTCTTTTTCAGGGAGGCTGTGCATTTCCATCCCTTCAGACTCTCTCTGTGGGGTTGTCTGGTTGATTTTGGTCTGAACCATATTCCTCTGTCTTTTCATGGCTGTATAATTTGGTCACTGATAGTTGACACTTATGTCAGCTGGGCTCTTTAAGACTTTAAAAATAGAAGAACAAAAAAAAGAAAAAAAAAGAGAAGAAAGAAAAAAAGAAAAAAGAAAGAAAAGAAAATACAAAAACAAAACAAAACAAAACAAAACAAAACAAAACGCCCACTGGACGTAGATTCTGTGGGAATGCTCTAGGTGGCGCTATTGCCCCACTATTCCACAGCCGTGACTGTGCCGCTCCACTGGGCCCTTTATAGCTCTGGCAGGGGTGGGAACGAATAGGAGGCTGTTGATCTCAGTGAGAAGTGTTAAGTATGGCTACGCTTCCTCAGTCGCCAGCTAAGGCATCTGAAACTCCCCAGGACTCCCAGCCTGCTGGGCTGAGTGTGCTGGGGCGATCCGGCTCCTCCGCTGGGCTCCTGTCTCTTTAAGACCGCTGAAGAAAGCGCGCGCTTTTTTTTTTTCTTCCTTCCCCGGAGCCTGCTGCAAGCACCCTGGCGCGTTCCCCGCTCAGATCCTGCCCCTCTGTCTCTCCAATCTCCGCTGCACTGCGCAATGTGGGTCAGCGCTCCCTGCGCGGATCACCGGGGCTGGCTACTTCGCGGGGTGCGCTTCCACTCCCTCCCGGCTCTGAATCCTCTCCTCCCGCCGGTGCGCTGGGGTGGGGGAGTGCTCGGGTCCCGCCGGGTTGCGGCTCCGTATCTTACCCGCCTCTTGGTGTGCCGAGTCCTCTCGGGTGTAGTTGCACGCTGTGCGCTTTCCTGTGTATTCTCGTCTCTCTTTTAGGAATAGATGTATTTTCTCTGTTTTCGTAGATAAATATAGTGTTGGGAGGAGATTTCTGCCACCCTGCTCACCCCGCCATCTTCCCGGAAGTCCGCATGAGTAATTTTTTTATGGAAATGTTTCTCCAGGCAAGGGAAACAAAAGCAAAAATAAACAAGCGGGACTACATCAAACAAAAAAGCTATACAGCTAAAAAGAAATCATCAGCAAAATAAAGAGTCAACCTACAGTAAGGGAGAAAATATTTGCAAATTATTTATCTGATAAGGGGTAATCCAAACTATTTAAAGAACTCATACTATTCAACACCAAAAAAGCCCCCAAATAACCCAATTAAAAAAACAGGCAAAGCACCTGAATAGACATAATCATCAGGGAAGTACAAACCAAAAACACAATGAGGTATCACCTCATACCAGCCAGAATGGCCACTATCCAAAAGACAAGAAATAACAAGTGTTGGTGAGGATGTGGAGAAAAGCGTAGGCTCCTACACTGTTGGTGGGAATGTAAATTGGTGCAGACCCTATAGAAAGCAGTATGGGAGGGTACTCAAAAAACTAAAAATAGAAATAGAAATTGACTCAGTAACTCCACTTCTAGGAATTTAACTGAAGAAAACAAAAATCCTTGATTCAAAAAGATATATGCTCCCCTATGTTTACTGCCACATTATTTACAAGATCCAAGATATGGAAGCAAATATGGAAGCAACCAAGATGAATGGATAAAGAAAATGTAGACATATATAATGGAGTATTATTCAGCCATAAAAAAGAAAGAAATCCTGCCATTTGGGACAACGTGGCTGGATCTAGAGGGTTTTATGCTAAGTGAAATAAGCCAGGCAGAGAAAGACAAATACCATATGATTTCATGTACACGTGGAATCTAAAAACAAAACAAAACAAAATGAACCAAACAGCAACAGACTCACAGGCTGAGAAGTGATTAGTGGGTTACCATGGGAGACAGGCTGGATGTGGGTGAATGAAATAGGTGAAGGAATAAAGAAGCACAAAATCTGGATTATAATATAAATTATTCATAATATAAATATAAATATGAACAGGGATCAAAGAACAGCATAAGGAATATAGTTTTATAACATATTTCTGTGTTAACAGTCACTACACCAGATGGTGTGAGGATTGAACGATTCAGGATTTAGTGTCAAATCACTACGTTGTATACTTGAAATCAATATAATATTGGGTATCAACTATAGTTCAATTAAAAAATATCAAGAAAAAAGAGGACACAGCAGGAGAAAATGTTGAAGGCAGAGAAGAATGGAAGACATACTTAGAACTAAAACTTCTCCATTATGCATGCTTTTAAAATAACTGTTATGTTCTACATTGGTATAGATTGGGCATTTAGGACAGGAAGGAAGAGTAACAGACTTTTTAAAGCCAATTCCCAAGAATAATTTTAGGATCTCAGTGTTTTAAAAAGTAACCAAACCGTTATGAAGACAAATCCGCTTTGAACAAATCAAATGCTAGCTTAAATGGTGCCAACCATAATGTCTTTTGGAATGTCCAAGACATAGTTTCATGCTACTAGTGAGGATACCTGAGAGTTTGAGAGACCCAACCAGTGCCACTAAAATAAAGTTTTGCCTGTAATCCAATTCCTTTTAAATTTCTACCACAGTCTAGGATTGTGGATGATCATTACTAATCACCATGTCTGAAGCACCCTCAAAGTGGACAAATTTTCACCAGGACTGACTGCTCATGAGTGAGTAATAACCTAGCCAGACGTGCCAGGGCCCCCTCCCAGGCCACCCTTTTTACATAAACCACAGGCCTGGATCTCCCTCCTCTACACTCGGTCTTTAAACTACACAAATGTTTCTCCTAGCCTTTGCCAACTCTCTGGGGAAGTACTATGAAGGAATGACATAATTTTTAGAGCAAATTTAGGACTCTGAAGAGAAATGGGGTGAGAAAAGAGGAGAGATAAAATATAAAATTGTCATCTTTACTTTCATGGAGCCTTGTAATGTTCCAGATATAAAACATTTCAATGAATTCTTACCAATTAAATGCCTTATTGATTTCTGAGTCTTTGTTCATAAATGGTACTTCACACATCTGGAAAATGAAGGGGTCTTTCAACAATAGGAAGATAACCTATTTTCCACTCTCTCTAGGCAGGTTCACATCATCTAATGACGGTGGATATGGCACAACTCCAGAAAATACATTTTCTTGGTCTTGCAATGGCAGTTTTTGAGTATATAAGTGCTTTATACCCTGCAAACTCATTAGATAGATGGGTCTTCCTTTGATTCCATCCTATAGTGTCTGTACTTCTATGTGGCATTATATCTTTACCTACTCCCATAATCAACCCCACTTCCAAACAATCATTTGTCACATACTATTTTGCATGAGATTGATTTTCTTTTCCATTATACTGTCTGTTATAAAAGCATACTAAAAAGGGGAACAAAAGATGTCTAGTTTTTTCCTAACTCATATCTGATACCAGGTAGCTCTCATTATTGGTTGAGGGTTTAGCATATTGATTTATTTTGTGGAGTCTTCCTTGGAGGTACATGTGAGGGGCTTGGAAACCATACAGATGCTATTCACTTTCCTAATGTCCTAACACATGGATTCCCTGCTCCCACCCCACTAGTTTTGTCCTTTAACTTGCTGGCAAGGACTGTTAGATCATTCACATTCAGTAAATGCTCAAAATAAAATGAAGGAAAAAATTCAAGTTTAAAATTGGACAAAAACATCACAGGAAAAAAAAAAGGAACCATTTTATAGATACATGTCATGCTCTGGTGTTGAAAGCTACGGCCCACAAATCAAAAAGCAGTCATTCCTACAGAGCTGGGCCTTGCCCCGTTCTCTCGGGGATTCACGCTGCGGTCAGTCTTAAGTGCTGTTCACATGATAGATGAGCCACCTCATGTCCTTCATCACCAGAATATACACGGCGCCCCAGTACATACTTGTTTTAATAAAAGTAATAGAGCGAGCCCAGGGGTCATGGCTGTTATGACATAATCACACCTCTGAGATTTACAAACACTCCCTCGCACATCATGCCTCAAAAGGCCTTTGCATGCCCCCCTGCAGCAAGACCTCACTGCACTCAGAACCTCTGGCCCCATTTATTCCAAATAATGGAACAAAAGCCTTATACATATCAGAAGAAAAATTTCCCTTTCAATTATACGTTTGAAAAGAAAACATATCTTTAAAAATACTACTGTACAATAAACTGCTCAGGGAGCATGAGCTCGATTATTCAAGAAAATATATCCCCAGAGATAACAGGGCACAAAGAAGGTAGCCAACTAGCCTATTATCTCACCCAAATCCAAAAGGTATCTTCTAATGTTAGTTGTTCAAAAAGACTAACAACATATGTATTTGTTTCTGTGGAACTGAGAAACAGTCTTCATTCTGTACAAATTTAGGCAAATTAAATTTTCTTACCTATATTTAAAATTATTGAGACTAACCCAGAAAAAAATATTACTATTTTACATATTTTTTGCTCCACATAATTTTATATACATTTTTTATTTCTAATTTTTCCTCTATACAGATTTTTCCCATTAGAATTCCTTTCCATGATCACCAGAAAGACACTCTTACACAACTGTCCATAGAATAAGATAGATTTGGTGAGAAATGTGCCATGAGTGAATTTACACCATAATTTAAGGAGGCCAGGTTTCTGGTCTGTGCCCCATATTATAATCACTTTGCAGGCAGGGCTCCCTTCTTGCCAAAATCTATAAACTTCACAGTCCTTTCTACTGGATCACACATTTAATGCATACTGTCACTATGATAATAATGATGTTTTCTCCCTTAACAAGTAATATAATCTTACAAGTAATTAAATTGACTTGTGCTATTTGTAAAGACTTATTCTTACATACACACCCCCAATACCCATACATATATATAAGGAGTGAGTTAATCAACATTCCTGAACAATATATATCAGACATTCAGAATACACTTTTTACTTTCTCAGAAGGAACTCTCCTGATAGTTACGTTTTTTGTTCTTAAAATTTTTTTTTAATTTTGCTATTATTAATGTACAATTACATGAGCAATATTATGGTTACTAGACTGCCCCTATTATCAAGTCTGAACCACATACCCCATTACAGTCACTGTCAATCAGCATGGTAAGATAATATAGAAGCATTACTTGTCTTCTCTGTGTTATACTGCCTTCCCCGTATCTGCCCCCCCCCACTGCTATATTATGTGTGCTAATAGTAATACCCCATTTTCCCCCTTATCCCTCCCTTCCCACCCCTCTTCCCCAGTTCCTTTCCTTTTGGTAACTGTTAGTCCGTCCTTGGGTTCTGTGAGTCTGTTGTTTTGTTCCTTCAGTTTTTTCTTTGTTCTTATACTCCACAGATGAGTGAAATCATTTGATACTTGTCTTTCTCTGCCTGAGCATAATACCATCCACCTCCATCCATGTTGTTGCAAATGGAAGGATTTGTTTTCTTCTTATGGCTGAATAATATTCCATTGTGTATATGTACCACATCTTCTTTATCCATTCATCTACTGATGGACACTTAGGTTGTTTCCATTTCTTGGCTATTGTAAATAGTGCTGGAATAAACATAGGGGTGCATAGGTCTTTCTCAAACAGATTCCTGGATTCTTAGGGTAAATTCCAGGGGTTGGAATTCCTGAGTCAAATGGTATTTCCATTTTCAGTTTTTTGAGGAACCTCCATACTGCTTTCCACAATGGTTGAACTACTTTACATTCGCACCAGCAGTGCAGGAGGGTTCCCCTTTCTCCACATCCTCACCAACACTTCTTGTTATTTGTCTTTTGGATGGAAGCCATTCTAACTGGTGAGAGGTGGTATCTCATTATGGTTTTAATTTGCATTTCCCTAATGATTAGCGATATGGAGCATCTTTTCATCTGTCTATTGGCCACCTGAATTTCTTTTTTGGAGAAGTGTCTGTTCAGCTTCCCTGACCATTTTTTTTTTAATTTTGGTATCATTAATCTACAAGTACATGTGCATCATTATGGTTATTAGACTCCCCACATCACCAAGTCCTCACCACTTACCCCATTATATTCACTGTCCATCAGCATAGTGAGATGCTATAGAATGACTACTTGTCTTCTCTGTCTGGTACAGCCCTCCCCGTAGCCCCCCCCACATAATGTCTGCTAATTGAAATGCCCCTTTTTGCCCCTTATCCCTTCCTTCCCACCCATCCTCCCCAGTCCCTTTCCCTTTGGTATCTGTTAGTCCATCCTTGGGTTCTGTGAGTCTGCTACTGTTTTGTTCCTTCAGTTTTTTCTTTGATCCTATACTCCACAGATGAGTGAAATCATTTGATACTTGTCTTTTTCTGTCTGGCTAATTTCACTAAGCATAATACCGTCCACCTCCATCCATGTTTTTGCAAATGGTAGGATTTGTTTTCTTCTTAATGGCTGAATAATATTCCATTGTGTATATGTACCACCTCTTCTTTATCCGTTCATCTACTGATGGACACTTAGGTTGCTTCCATTTCTTGACTACTGTAAATAGTGCTGCGATAAACATAGGGGTGCATATGTCTTTTCAATCTGGGCTGCTGCATTCTTAGGATAAATTCCTAGGAGTGGGATTACTGGGTCAAATGGTATTTCTATTTTGAGTTTTTTGAGGAACCTCCATACTGCTTTCCACAATGGTTGAACGAATTTGCATTCCCACCAGCAATGTAGGAGGGTTCCCCTTTCTCCACATCCTCACCTATATTTGTTGCTGTTTCTGTTTTGGATGGTGGCCATCCTTACTGGTGTGAGGTAATATCTCATTGTGGTTTTAATTTGCATTTCTCTGATGGTTAGCGATGGGGAGCATCTTTTCATGTGCCTGTTGGCCATGTGAATTTCTTCTTTGCAGAAGTGTCTGTTCAGATCCTTTGCCATTTTTTAATTGGATTATTTGCTTTTTGTTTGTTGAGGTGCATGAGCTCTTTATATATTTTGGATGTCAACCCCTTATCGGGTATGTCATTTATGAATATATTGTCCCATACTGTAGGATGTCTTTTTGTTCTACTGATGGTGTCCCTTGCTGTACAGGAGCTTTTCAGCTTGATATAGTCCCACTTGTTCATTTTTGCTTTTGTTTCCCTTGCCCAGGGAGATATATATCCATGGCTCCTTTATTGTATATTAATTGAGCACATATGCTTGCATTTATATCTGGGATCTCTAGTATACTTACATGTTTTATTTCTCTTCTCAGTTGCTATAATTATGACACACAATCATATCTTTGGGTTTTCAATAATTCTTTCTAGTAGAACATTATTATATTACACAGATAGATTTTTGGACAATTTTAGGATTTTAAGTATGCTAAGTAGTTATCCACACATAATTATATACAAATATTCAGGAAAACAGAAAGTAATATCTATAGAAATCCCATAATAAAATATTTTTGGAATTTCCTTATTCTACTATCTTTAGTGTAAAGACTCTCCATCCACACACAACTAATATCAGACCTAACTACTACACTAAGGACTTTATTAGGGATCTGTGGCAAACAAAGATAAAATAAAGAACTTCCCTAAATTTGAACTTTAAGATAATTCACTATAAAGGCAAGATTCTACTCCAATGAATCCCATAGCAACACAGATTTTTCTTTGATAAAAGATATTACACTATATTAGCTAGAGTTTCTTAGACACAGTGATTTACTCACAAAGAATATACCTACAGTGATTAAAGATGGTGGTGTGAGAGGTGAGACAGAGGCTTCCTCCTAAAACCTCATATAATATGAAAATAAAGCTACATCAACTACTCTTGAAAGAGCAACGGGAAGGAGGATGGCAATGAACTGCAAACACCTGGAGACAAGAGCAGCCCTCACAGAAAAGGGTAACGTACTAAAGCTGTGGTCCTGCGGGATCCAAGCCCTTCTCCCACCCCAGCTCACCAGTGGGAGGAACAGGAACAGCG
>JAVSCE010006679.1:0-97366 GCA_032199065.1 Smutsia gigantea | reverse complement strand
CAGAGAACAGGAGTACAAGCAGCTGAGGCAGAGAGAGATAAAAGGATTTCTAGGAATGAAAGAATATTAAGAGAACTGTGTGACCAATCCAAATGGAACAATATTCGCATTATAGGAGTACCAGAGGAAGAAGAGAGAGAAAAAGGGATAGAAGGTGTCTTTGAAGAAATAATTGCTGAAAACGTTCCCTCTCTGGGGAAGGAAGTAGTCTCGCAGTCCACTGAAGCTCATAGATCTCCCAACACAAGGGACCCAAGGAAGACAACACCAAGACACATAATAATTAATATGGCAAAGATCAAAGATAAAGACAGGGTATTAAAGGCAGCTAGAGAGAGAAAAAAGATCACCTACAAAGGAAAACCCATCAGACTATCATCAGACTTCTCAACAGAAACCTTACAGGCCAGAAGAGAATGGCATGATATATTTAACATTATGAAACAGAAGGGCCTCGAACCAAGAATATTGTATCCAGCACGATTATCATTTAAATATGATGGAGGGATTAAACAATTTCCAGACAAACGAAAGTTGAGAGAGTTTGCCTCTCATAAACCACCACTACAGGATATCTTAAATGGACTGCTCTAGATGGAAGCACACCTAAGGCTAAAAAGATGTCACCAGAGAAAAAAAAAATCATAGCAAAGAAAGCAGACCATTTAAATACTAACTAAAGGCAAAGAATAAAACACCTAGTATATAAAGAATGGAGGAGGAGGAATAAGAAGGGAGAGAAAGAAGGAAACATCAGACTGTGTTTACAATAACTTAACAAGAAAGTTAAGTTAGACTGTTAGATAGTAAAGAAGCAACGCTTGAACCCTTGGTACCACGAATCTAAAGCCAGCAATGGCAATACGTACATACCTATCAATAATCACCCTAAATGTAAATGGACTGAATGCACCAATCAAAAGACACAGAGTAACAGAATGGATAAAAAAGCAAGACCCATCTACATGCTGCCTACAAGAAACTCACCTCAAATCCAAAGATATACACAGACTAAAAGTGAAGGGATGGAAAAAGATATTTCATGCAAACAACAAAGAGAAAAAAGCAGGTGTTGCAGTACTTGTATCAGACAAAATAGACTTCAAAACGAAGAAAGCAGCAAAAGATAAAGAAGGACATTACATAATGATAAAGGGGTCAGTCCAACAAGAAGATATAACCATTATAAATATATATGCACCCAACACAGGAGGGCCAGCATATGTGAGACAAATACTAACAGAATTAAGGAGGAAATAGACAGCAATGCATTCATTTTAGGAGACTTCAACACACCACTCACTCCAGAGGACAGATCAACCAGACAGAAAATAAGTAAAGACACAGAGGCCCTGAACAACACACTAGAACAGATGGACCTAACAGACATCTACAGAACTTTACACCCAAGAGCAACAGGATACACATTCTTCTCAAGTGCACATGGAACATTTTCCAGAATAGACCACATACTAGGCCACAAAAAGAACCTCAGTAATTTCAAAAATATTGAAATCCTACCAACCAACTTCTCAGATCACAAGGTATAAAACTAGAAATAAATTTTAGAAAGAAATCAAAAAGGCTCACAAATACATGGAGACTTAACAACACTCTCCTAATTAATCAATGGGTTAACGACCAAATCAAAACAGAAATCAAAGAATATATGGAGACTAATGACAACAACAACACAAAGCCACAACTTCTGTGGGACGCAGCAAAGGCAGTTCTAAGAGGAAAGTATATTGCAATCAGGCCTATTTAAAGAAGGAAGAACATTCCCAAATGAATAGTCTAAAGACACAATTACTGAAATTGGAAAAAGAAGAACAAATGAGGCCCAAAGTCACCAGAAGGAGGGACATAATAAAGATTAGAGAAGAAATAAATAAAATTGAGAAGAATAAAACAATAGAAAAAATCAATGAAACCAAGAGCTGGTTCTTTGAAAAAATAAACAAAATAGATAAACCCTAGCCAGACTCATTAAGAGAAAAAGAGAATCTACACACATAAACACAATCAGAAATGAGAAAGGAAAAATCACGACGGACCCCACAGAAATACAAAGAATCATAAGAGAATATTATGAGAATCTATATGCTAACAAGCTGGAAAACATAGAAGAAATGGACAACTTCTTAGAAAAATACAACCTTCCAAGACTGACCAAGCAAGAAACAGAAAAACTAAACAGACCAATCACCAGCGACGAAATCGAATTGGTAATCAAAAAACTACCCAAGAACAAAACCCCTGGGCCTGATGGATTCACCTCTGAATTCTACCAGACATATAGAGAAGAAATAACACCGATTCTCCTTAAAGTTTTCCAAAAAATAGAAGAGGAGGGAATACTTCCAAACTCATTCTATGAAGCCAGCATCACTCTAATACCAAAACCGGGCAAAGACCTCACCAAAAAAGAAAATTACAGACCAATATCCCTGATGAACGTAGATGCAAAATACTCAACAAAATATTAGCAAACCGAATTCAAAAATACATCAAGAGGATCATACACCATGATCAAGTGGGATTCATCCCAGGGATGCAAGGATGGTACAACATTCGAAAATCCATCAACATCATCCACCACATCAACAAAAAGAAGAACAAAAACCACATGATCATCTCCATAGATGCTGAAAAAGCATTTGACAAAATTCAGCATCCATTCCTGATTAAAACTCTCAACAAAATGGGTATAGAGGGCAAGTACCTCAACATCATAAAGGCTATATATGACAAACCCACAGCTAACATCATACTTAATGGCGAGACGCTGAAAGCTTTTCATCTAAGATCGGGAACAAGACAGGGATGCCCACTCTCTCCACTGTTATTCAACATAGTACTGGAGGTCCTAGCCACAGCAATCAGACAAAACAAAGACATACAAGGCATCCAGATTGGTAAAGAAGAAGTCAAATTGTCACTATTTGCAGATGACATGATACTGCACATAAAAAACCCTAAAGACTCCATTCCAAAACTACTAGAACTAATATCTGAATTCAGCAAAGTTGCAGGATACAAAATTAACACACAGAAATCTGTTGCTTTCCTATACACTAATGATGAACTAACAGAAAGAGAAATCAGAAAAACAATTCCCTTCACAATTGCATCAAAAAGAATAAAATACCTAGGAATAAACCTAACGAAGCAAGTGAAAGACCTGTACTCTGAAAACTACAAGACACTCCTAAGAGAAATAAAAGAGGACACTAACAAATGGAAATGCATCCCATGCTCTTGGCTAGGAAGAATAAATATTGTCAAAATGATTATACTACCTAAAGCAATCTACAGATTCAATGCAATCCCTATCAAACTACCAACAGCTTTCTTCAATGAACTGGAACAAATAATTCTAAAATTCATATGGAACCACAAAAGACCCCGAATAGCCAAAGCAATCCTGAGAAGGAGGAATAAAACAGGGGGAATTACACTCCCTGACTTCAAGCTCTACTACAAAGCCACAGTAATCAAGACAATTTGGTATTGGCACAAAAACAGACCCACAGACCAGTGGAACAGAATAGAAAATCCAAACATTAACCCAAACATATACAGTCAATTAATATTTGATAAAAGTGCCTTGGATATACAATGGGGAGATGACAGCCTCTTCAGCAGCTGGTGTTGGAAAAACTGGACAGCTACATGTAAGAGAATGAAACTGGACTACTGTCTAGCCCCATACACAAAGGTAAACTCAAGGTGGATCAAAGACCTGAATGTAAGTCATGAAACCATAAAACTCTTAGAAAAAAACATAGGCAAAAATCTCTTGGACATAAACATGAGCAACTTCTTCATGAACATATCTCCCGGGCAAGGGAAACAAAAGCAAAAATGAACAAGTGGGACTATATCAAGCTGAAAAGCTTCTGTACAGCAAAGGACACCATCAGTAGAACAAAAAGACATCCTACAGTATGGGAGAATATATTCATAAAAAACGTATCTGATAAAGGGTTGACATCCAAAATATATAAAGAACTCATGCACCTTAACAAACAGAAAGCAAATAATCCAATTAAGAAATGGGCAGAGGACATGAATAGACACTTCCCCAAAGAAGAAATTCAGATGGCCAACAGGCACATGAAAAGATGCTCCACATCGCTAATCATCTGAGAAATGCAGATTAAAACCACAATGAGATATCACCTCACACCAGTGAGGATGGCCAACATCCAAAACACTAACAACAACAAATGTTGGTGAGGATGTGGAGAAAAGGGAACCCTCCTACACTGCTGGTGGAACTGCAAATTAGTTCAACCATTGTGGAAAGCAGTATAGAGGTTCCTCAAAAAACTCAAAATAGAAATACCATTTGACCCAGGAATTCCTCTCCTAGGAATTTACCCTAAGAATGCAGCAGCCCAATTTGAAAAGGACAGATGCACCCCTATGTTTATTTCAGCACTATTTACAATAGTCAAGAAATGGAAGCAACCTAAGTGTCCATCAGAAGAGGAATGGATAAAGAAAATGTGGTACATATACAGAATGGAATATTATTCAGCCATAAGAAGAAAACAAATGTTACCATTTGCAACAACATGGATGGAGCAAGAGGGTATTATGCTCAGTGAAATAAGCCAAGCCGAAAAAGACAAGTATCAAATGATTTCACTCATATGTGGAGTATAAGAACAAAGAAAAAATACTGAAGGAACAAAACAGCAGCAGACTCACAGAACCCAAGAACGGACTAATAGTTACCAAAGGGAAAGGGACTGGGGAAAATGGGCGGGAAGGGAGGGATAAGAGGGAAAAAGGGGCATTACGATTAGCAGATGTAATGTTGGGGGGGCACGGGGAGGGCAGTACAACTCAGAGAAGACAAGTAGTGATTCTATAGCATCTCACTACGCTGATGGACAGTGACTGTAATGGGGTTGGTGGGGGGGACCTGATGAAGGGGTAGTTTAATAATCATAATATTGCACATGTAATTGTAAATTAATGATAATAAAATAAATTATATAAAAAAACACTGAATATTTTCTCATGGTATTCATGACTAATATATGACTTTATGGCCTGACCCCCCGTAAATCCAATATATGACTGTACTGTAATTTATTTTATCATATTCCATTATTAGACATTATTTGCAATGTTTTATATAGTAATAAATAGCCCTGCAATAAAATTATTATGCATAAAAAAAATTGCATACCCTAAATACTATTTATAATTGTTGTATATTTAAGGGTTCAGCATTATAATCTTTGAGTACAATAAATAGTTGTTGAGGATCTAACTTGGGTCAGACCCACAAGGCTGGAAAGGCAAGTTGTGTATTCCCTAAGGAGCTCAGTTTCTCCTTATAAATACAACTAAGTTAAAAATATCGGAAATACTGATATATGTCTTTGATCACATCACATATTTAATGGACTCTATTGTTTTCTTTTCAATTCTATTTACATATAAACTCTTTTAGGGGCATCACATATATCCCTCAAAATATATTGCTGTGATTCTGTTTTTCAGCACGGCAGGCAGGTAAGCTTATTTATGAAGCATTAGCATGAATGAACCAGTTTGCAGCATCTATTCAGTGCCATGTGGTTTTCCTCCAGGGTGAAAATGTCAACATAGCATAGCTACTTTTTGAAAAGTCAAAAGTGAACTTTTATTGTTTTTAGGCAGACATAAATATCAGTCAGTGTAATGACAGACTAATTAATGGACTCAGAAAAGAAGGGAGAAAATGGATCACTTTTATCATTTGACCAGTCCTGAACATTCTTTCCTAATTTTTTGGTTGTGCCAAACATGATTTTTTTTTACATTGAAGGATCAGTTTAGTTATTCATTGTGAGAACTGTGCATTAAAAAATATCATGTTATTGTATGAAATTCTGTAGTAGACAGTGTGAACTGCTTAAGGTATAAGGTAGGTATGGTTCCATGTTCAAGAAACAGGAAGCCTGTTGTATAATTTTCACATGCACTTATATTTCATATAAATTTATATCTACATGTACATATTTATTGCAAATAAAATATATATTCAAGTATATACATACAAATATATTTATATATTATATATAAATATATAAATATATTTGTATGTATGTGGGTGTATATATAATGAAATACATAAATGTTAAATATTTATGGATATATTAATATATGATTATATTATTAAATATATTAAATAGCTATATTAAATGTATATTAAATTATTTATGTTTAAATTAATATATTAAAATATGTATGAATATATTAAAATATATAGCTATATACAAATATAAGTACACACACTCACACACAATTGCTGTCTAACCACAGCTCTATCACAATACAAAAATCTCTTCTAAAAATCAACAGAAATGCATATTACCATTTTAAATGAATGATCCATTTCTCTCCACTTTGGTGTATGAATATTGAAAGAAACAGTCTTGAATGTGGCTTGCGTCTAATTTAGTTTTCATCAAAGTCAAAATTAGCTTTATTTAATTCTAATTACAAAAAATAATAGGCTAAAAAAACCCTGTCTTCCTAAATGTACTTTGCTCAATCCCCCATTGTCAGTTCAAGTATGAAGTGTTTTCTTTCCTAATATAAAAATTTGTTTTCCAGAGAAAGATACGCTCAAAAAGTCACCTCAAACTAATGAACAAACTAACTTCTTACACCCTGGTACTTCACAAACTTAAAAACAACGTGATTAGTCATTGAAATTTGAATTTGATAGAGAAATTACAATCAGTTTAAAATTGTGAAAAGATTAACATAAGGGAAAGCAATCTTCACTATTGCCAAAAAAGAAATGTTTTTCTATTTACAATATGAATTATTTTCTGCCTGACATTATTTTGATCTTAATTTCTTATCTCAGCACCTTGTTATCTTAACCTGTTTAGCTCCACTGGTAATTACACCTTATTTCAAATGTTGTGAACATTTATGCACTGTCGGGCAAGAAATACATCAACTCTTTCAATAGTTTGAGCCTGACTGAATGCCTGAAATTACACATTTTAAGTTATGACTGGGATTATAACCTTTTGATGAACTCTTAAAATGATTTATTGAAAAAAATACTTCTTAAATTCGTCAAGGAAGCAAAAAAAAATCTGAACATGAGTTAGTAGTAAATAAGTCAGGAGTTTATGGGTTAAACACAGGCAACAGTTATGTTTTTAAAGTTAGGGATAACTGGGAGGTAACTGAGGTTCAGCTTATTTAAACTCTAACATATTTTATAATGTTTTGAGATAATAGCCAAATGGGAAGTACTTTTTTTACTTCATTTATCAAACTGGAGAAAATGAAAATAAACTTCAGTTTGACTCATTGGAATTGATATTAACTATTATTATCCCCGTTTCTGTCACATAATAATGTTATATTAGGGGCTATCCAATCAACATGGATTTATACCCATAGACTAAACAAAAAGGAGAGAGAGTGAAAAAAAAATGCTCTTAAAAGAAAGGAAAGTTATAGGTAGAGGTGACGTAATGCAAGAAGTTGTATTAGGGGAAGGGAACTTCCTTCCTTCTTCTTTGCTCCCTTTCTTTTTCATCCTTAGATCCTTCATTCCTCTTAAAATTTTCATTGTGATGCTGTGGAACATGTGGCCTCTATTCTCTTAGCAATGATTTACTCTTACCCTTCCAAGTCAAACAGTTTGCTTTTCTTTCTACAGTCAATAGTAAGATAATGTGTTCATAGTTACTGGTTCTATAGTTATTATTCAGGAACTTCACAGGAAAAAGTAATACTTTTCTGCTAAATATGATTAGCAATATTAATGATCCTTAACTTCACCCTCAAAAATAAAATGCCAGGTTGTTTCCTTTCCTACTCAGAAACAGCATCTGTTCAAAAGTTACTTTGTAAAGCAAAAAGGTGCACATTAGTACTGGGCCACAAAAGAGTTTGGCAGAACAGAGAGAAAGGACATAAAGAAGAGTGGGGTGGGGGGGGTTGGAGGATATCTTCTTGCCAGAATAAGAAAAACACATAAAACACAATTTCTGATTATGATTCTAAAACTCAAATGTGTCTTTGATGGCATAGAACCAAAGATGAATGAAGCAAATAACACTTTTTGTTTGAAGCAAATCTCAAAGTTTGCCTCCAAAACAGCAGACATTGGCAAAATGAGACCCCAAATATCCAAATGAATGACTGAATTTTTCTCTTTTCACATGAACTGAGAGATGCCATTTCAGCTTATATGTATATGAAACAAATGTGAATCACATGAATCATGTTTTAATTCCCAGGGTTACCACTCCCAGTTTTTTTTTTATTATATAAACCAATAGCTTCCAGTATTTTTTGACAGTTGACAATGTGTGTGTGTCTAGGGTCCTTGCTTGGCAAATCACCTGATGAAACCTGTAACATGTTGTATTGTCAAATTGTGAAGACGCGTCAAAGAATGATGGGGACCTGCTAAAAGGGGACACATTGAAGGGGTTTCCACAGGCTAAATCTGAAAGTATTTGAGCATTAAAAAAAAAAAAGATTGTTACAAAGGGACAGTAGATCTTAAAAGGTCTCATCACAAGAAAAAAAATTGTATCCATGTATGTTGATGGATATTAACTAGACTTATTGTGGTAATCATTTCATAATATATACAAATACTGAACCATTATGTTGTGCATCTGAAAATTATGTTAAAATGTTAAAAATTTATGTTAAAAGCTTTATAACTTTTTGATTAAACTAAATCTGAGTCCATAGCAGATAAACAAAAAAGGGAAAGAATTAAAGAAAAAATTTCCTTAGGAATACCGCCTAATAGATGTAAAAAGATTGACAGAATTAGAAAATCACCATTTGAAAACCATAATAGTAATAATTAATTCAGGCAAAACTGAAGATGCTAAAATTATTGGGTAAGAAGATATTTGTTAATGAATAAAGGAAAAATAGTAACTTCACAGTTGTAAAGCTATGCAAATACCACATTAACTAAGTGACCAAAGTTAAGATCCTCAGTAATGGAACAAATTGATAGTATGACACTGACATGAAGCACTGAGAATAACACAATATCACTTATATACAAGAGGGAATATTAGAAAAAAAATCCAAATTGAGATATATCCCACAAAATAATTGTCCTGTACACTCAAAACATTGCAAGGTCATGAAGGACAAATGAAGGGGGACTGCACTGTTCCAAATTAAAAAGTATTAAAAATGCATGACAACTAAACATCACACATAATCCTCGGGTAAGCATCTTTTCTCTTTTTGCTTCATTTCCTTGAACTCAGTACTCCAAAGTCGCTTTCACAATGATGCATTCTCTGGCCATCCTACATGAAATATCAATATCTCCTCTCCAATACTCCCTATCTTCCTTCTCTGTCTTATCATAGGCACTTATTTATTTATTTACATAATGGAACATATATTTTAATGATTTTCTTGTTTACTGTCTACATTCCATATAAGAATAAAAGATAGCTGGGGGCAAGTATTTTTTTGTCAGATATAATCATATATCCATAGTTCCTACAGTAACCTCTAGCACTTAATAGGCAATAAATATATCTAGAAAGAATTAAAGAAAGTATTTTATTATTTCAATTACTACAATGTATATCTTTATTCACAACAGTAAAAAGAAATTAAATATTTGTTTTATTAAAATATCAGTTTATTTATATCAGGGTGAATAATAAAATATAAATACTGTACTCTGGGTAACATTCAGTAATTCTTCAACCTTGGATTGGGTTGAATGGATGTTATTTGATTGTTTTGCTTGCATTTCACTGATTAAGGGTTAGGTTGAATTACTTTTCTTTTTTTTATTGAGAGGTAATTGACATATAAAATTATATTAGTTTTAGGTGTACAGCATAATATTTCCATATTTGGATACACTGTGAAATTATACCACGATAGGTCTGGTTATTATCCATCACCATACAAAGTCACAATTTTTTTCTTATGATGAAAAATTTCAGTATGTGCTCCTTTGGCAGCTTTCAAGTATGCACGAAAATATTAGAGTATAGTTACCATGCTGTACATTACATCCCATGATTTCCATATTTTAAAACTGGAAGTCTGTACCTCTTGACATCCTTCACCCATTTTGCCTACCTCTCAGTTCTCTCCACCCCCAATTGTTGTCATTTGTTTTGCCTTTAGATTCCACATGTAAGTGAAATCATGTGGTATTTGCTTTCTCTGCTTACCATGTTTTTTGAAATATTTGTTTTTTTTCAATTCAGGGTAGTGTCTTCCAGGCCCATTTTTATTTGGTTCTTAGTGACTTATTTATTTTTTGAGAAATTGTAAGACACTTATTCATTGTGCTTTCTCTTAAGCAGAGTATTTTATATTATTATGCCATAAAGAATAAGCAGCAGCATCTTACAAAGTTTAGGAAATGGAAAAATGTTTAAAGAATTCAAATGTAACATTACTATCCTAATTATGGATTGAAACCAGCAATCTGGGGTTTGAATTCCAGAACCATACTGATATCTTGTATGATTATAAGACCTTTGAAAATCTTCAAGCTTCAGGACCTTCTTTACATGGTTATTATAAAATGGAATGAAATATTGGAGTTTAAGCACTTAGTGTTATGCTTTTGTTTATTAACTACATAATAAGCTGCCAGTTATTAAGGTAATCTATTATTATTTGGTTTAATTTTTATTGGTCATCATCTTTGTCCAATAATTTCTATATGCATACATATTTGCATATTTGCTAGATAGATTATAATCAATTTTATATCATATGTTTTACTTAATAGCATATCATCAATAAGTTTAATACTGCAACATAATATGCATAATTTTAACTTTAATGAAATGCATATTATTCCATCTAGTGATGGTATTATAACTTATTCAAATATTAGACTAGGTTTGGACAACTGAAGACCTTTGAACATACAAATCTGGAAGGGTGCAGTGAGAAAGGCATAGTCATAAACTCATGATAGGTATGCAAATATGTTCATAAAGTCTTTTAGGAATGAAAGTTTGGAAAGATATCAAAAACTTTAAATATATTCTTTCTCTTTGACCTAGCAATTCCATTTCTGGGAATCTATCCTGAAGAAATTATCAGAAATGAGAACAAGATTTATGTACAGAGATTTTATCATGCTATTATTTATGGCAGCAAACATCTGGAAGCAATCCAAATGTCCTGCAGTGAATGATTAAGCTATATTATGGTGCAGCCATAAGAATAATGAGTAGGCAGCTATTATAAAATATACTCAAGAAGAATTTCAAAGATAGGGAAAATGCTCATAATATGTTAAAAGAAAAACAACAGATTTTATATTTATAAAATAGCATGTCCACTAAAATACACATATAAACAAGAAAATATTAGCAGTATTATCTCTGAGTAATTATAGATGATTTTCATTTTCATTAATGTTCCACATATTTTACAGTAAACATATTTAACAGTAAAGCTAATTTTTAAATGAAATTAAAGCTACTGTTAAATTACTGGTGGGGCCATCTATGTTTAGGTGGGACATTCTGAATGATTTGGCCTGCTGGGTATTATAGTTAGACACTAAAAGCGTGAGACCTTTGTTGATGAGTATGATACTGCATCCCAAAGGCAATGTAAGGCCATCTCCAACTATTTTCAGCTTTTCTCAGCTCTATGGAAAGTTTCCAAATTGCAGAGTTGTAAAAGGAGAATGGAGTGAACGTCGCAGGAAGTTGCAGGCTAATGAACAGCAGCAGCAGGTTCATCCACAATCCAATTACTTGGAAAGTAAATGTACCGTATCTAGTTAGTGATATTGTTTAATATTTAATCTTGTGAAACCAAAGCATGAACATTAAAGTTCTATAGCAAACTCTAGAAGCATGAAAATAAAGTATAAAGGGAGCAGATGTTAATATTTCTACAGAAAAGAAAATCCCTATAAAACAGTGCCTTTTATACAGACTGCACATGCGCTGTTGCAGCAGGAAACTGATTTGGTTCTCTTTTTTTTTCCTTCTGTCAATAATAATTAAAACTAAATTAGGTTTGTTGTGATCTCTACGATTGTCTTCTCAGATTCTATAGCACTTTGTGGCCTACTTAAAAATGAACATTATTTAACATCATATCATTTGGGGCTTGAATTTATTAAAAATAAGTTTCTAGTAAAAATATAGTAAAAGGATAACTCTTTAGACTCACTATTATAAGGATTATTCCATCCTGCTTCTCTTGACCCCTCATAGCTAAGAAACTGAAGAGCCCTACAGAAACTGAGGTCTCCCAAATTACAACCTCAGTCTCATCAAGGGCTTAAAGCAATTCCCACCTGGGAAGCAGAACACAGTAAGCTGTCTTACCAGAGTGGTTGAGTTTCAACTATAAATTGTATTCTTATTCCAATGTATGGTACATATATGGTGAATCTACTAAGGAATAGCTGTGCAGTCAGTTGCAGGTTAGGCTTACAGACATGCCACATTTGCTTATTCATTCCAACTAGATCCCTGGGTCAAATTCTGATTGTACAACAGCCTCACTGGAGCTCAATTGATTGCCTTAATCCCAGTTATTTTCCTGGAACCCTCACACCATGCCTAGTTCCCTTTCTTTTCCCTGTACAATCTACAGTTCATTTTATATGTACTCAAATGCTGCCTGTAATAATCTAGTATTAAGCCAGATAGATCACAATGCATTGTGAGGTTTACCCATAGAGGCTAATATAACTGAATTTTATGTCTCATTCACTATAATGACTCCCTATTTTGTTGCTGGTAAATAAAACAGACAAAAGCAAAACAGGTCTCTTTTGGCGATATTGTCTACCTTTACTTGCAAACTGCTTCCCCAAACTTCACACCTTGTCGCATGACTTAAAGGTATGTCCTTTTCTCAAGAACTCATCTCCCTAGTCACAGGAATTTATTCAAAAAATGACAAATGTCAGCCCTAACAACCTCTTTCCTTAGGATTTTTCAAATTTGAATTAGAGGAAGAGCCAATTTCACCTATATGGTGAAAATAAGATAACGTGACCCCCTGTCTTGCCAATGGGTTTCAGCCCCAGGCAAGTTTGCTATAGATTTACTGTGACCAAAGAAATTGACAGCAAAGGGTTCTTGGGGTGAAAGGGTTATACCCAACTTTATTTCCACGGTGGCAGGTCAGTCACTAAAATCCTGTTCACTCAGAGCGAGTCTGTATCTGCCACAAGCTAGTCTCTGCCTCTGGGCCCCTCTGTCTGTACAGCCGTCCTCTGAGCCTCTGTGCACAGCCATCCTGCACAGCCGTCCTCTGGGCCTCTGTCCTCGGCATTGCCACCACTCCAGCCTCTGCTCTCCTGCAGCCTTGCAGCCGTGCCATCGTGTCATGCCCAGAGCACTGGGGGGAGCTCTTTATGTAGAGTTAACAGCCATGTATTGCCCACAGGTGTGCAGTGAGCTAATCAACCAGGGCCAGGTGAGAATCCTGGCCACAGGACCTCTCATTTTATCCACACCCCCAAAGCTAGCAATTGCTATAGGATATAGTATTGTACATAATGTTGATGTCCTGCCCATAACCTCTTAGCTGTCATTGTTTCCATGCACGCTGGCCCAACCTCCACCCAGTAACACCTGTGTTTCTCTGTCCAAGGACTTCTTGGCTTCTAGAGCCCTCTCTGCACATGTGTGGCAGGTCAAAAGTGATGAAGAATTAACTCTCCATGAAAGCAGTCCTCATTAATGACACGCAGGAGCTCCTAGGCTAAATACTTTAATTCCCTCACGCTTTGGGTGGGATAACATGGAGCTATAGGACCTGCACCATCTCCTCGACCTCCAGTACATAAACTCCAGAGGAACTTGGTAATGTACTGTTTATCTTCCCTCCTTCCTTTCCTACTGTTGTTTTGCTTTGCTTTGTTTTTTTCCCCTGTAATTTCCTGCAAGAGCCTCCAGTTAACACAATCACTTCAAAGGCTGCTTCTGTGCTGGAGGATCTGCTTCTGCGGGAACCCAAATAGGACATCCAAGAATATAAATTCAGATAGTTTCAGGGAACAAACAATCAAAGGGAAGAGGAGGTCACAAGTAGAGACTTTTGGTGGTACTGGACGAGTTTACCTAAAATGTGACTATATGCCCACCCTGTTTTAGTTTTGTTTTGTTTGCATCTGTATGGGAGTTTTTTTTCCTGCTAAATTCTTAATTTACTTTAAAGTAAGTTTAAAATGATAATCAGTGAGCACATTGAATTATATATATATATATGATTTTCTTCATTATCCTATCATATGTGAGATTATTTTAATTTGTATATGTGGAACAATTGATGGACTCTCGAAACAGTGTTAAACATTAACATAACTAAATTGTATTTCACTTTTTTTATTTATAAATGCTCAAAATATATTGATTTTAGGCAAACTGAGCAAAAGGAAAATAGGATTTAGGGCCAGTGGCTTTAGGAGAGTGGCTTGTTGTCTTTTGTGACTCACATTTCTGCTCTGGAATTTATCTGTACTGAGATACTGTAGTAAGGGATAGCAAAAAGGTAAGAGAGTTTGAATATTGCATAATCATGTATTAGCTATAAAAGGCTAGTAAATTCAAAAAGAGAATTTACTAAATCTTTCTGAGTGTGTTTCTTAGTCAGTAGCATATAATCCCCTGCTATATATGGCTTCTTTAAGGATTAAATTAGTTATTATATAATGTACTAGTTAATTATCGCATAAAATTAGCACCCCCAAATATTGTGATAAACTACACTGAAGAAGGTGTTAAGTCAGTGTCATAAATATCGCTGAGTACTTGACCCCCTCCATCAATTTAGTCATTACAGGAAAATTTTAGTGTCAGAAAGTTTGCATTACATCCTGTTAATGTTTACTTAACAGTCCACATGAAGATAGTGTAATACAGTGCACATTTAAATAACATAGGTAGATTATAAATATTAACAGTAAAGAAAAATTGATGAGGCCACATTATATACTTGTGCTCTTCTCAGTAGAAAATCCTTTGCCCTTTCAATGGAAGTAGAGTTGAAATATGGCATCTCCTAATACAATGTACATATATAGAAATGGCGTCAGCAACGGAGTTCATAATTTGCTAGAACTAGTCCATTCCTGCAAAAAGCAAAATTTCTTTCCACACCCTGTCCATCTTGCCACCAGGATCTTAGCCTAGCTTTGTGACTGTCCCTGAAGCGCCACCCACCAGCACTACTCCCCACACCTGCAGGCCTTAAAACACCTCCTGGAAACCCTTCCTCGAGGCCCACATTTCTGCTCTCGAGGAATGAGTGGAAATCCTTGATAGACTTTTGCCTGTTCTGCTCCCTTCCCTTTGTCTCCCAATCTTTCACTTCTTATTACACAGAGCTAATAAACCCATTGACTCAGAGAATTTTGGCAGCATTTAAAACAGCCCCCGACCTCCCCCTGTCTAAAGTCTTCTTTCTGCCTTCTGTTTCATCATTTGAAAATTCCTATTACTGAACTTAAAATGTTATTAAGTGAAAATAGATTAAGACATAGTGCTTAGCCAAGAATTGGGGTTCAGTAAATGTGTTGAATGAATAAATAAGAGTCAAAACTTATGTAAGAGCTAAGTGTACTGCATTCTCAGCATAAATGTTATAAATGGCATTTCATTTTTTCAGAGAATATCCCCTAAAACTTATTTAATGTACAGTATCACTGAACTATAGTTTTGATAACACTGCTAATGAAGTAAAATGAACACACACTCATTTTAATAGTTAGGTTTTATGCTGTTTTCATTTTCTAGTTAGTTGACTTTGGAAAGAGTTGGGTAAAAGAGTTAGAAGGCACTCATCCCCAAAACAAAAAGTTTAAGGGATAATATAGATATCATAAAACTTATTTTTTTAAATCAGGGAAGAGTTTTTCTAAAAGAAGGGCAAATAAAACCCCTTTATTCATGCTCAAAGAACATTCTTATATCCGTAATGAAATACATGAATGTTTTATAACTAAGAATAAAGCAATGTAAATTGTTCACAAAGTCACTGCGGATATTCAGCTAATCCTACTTAAACATAAAAATAGTCTAAAGAATCAAAATTTTTAACATTCCATTTTTCATATAATGTGTTATGTGTTAAAACCATTACTTTGTCCAACTGTATAAAACTGTATATTACATGTACCAAGGTCAGAGGTCTCAAACACAAATTTAACCTGAGAATTTATTTTCTCCTGTAATATTAAGTAAATACCCTTTGTTTACAGTGTATATCTAACATTTTCTGTCCCCCTATATGAATTGCTTAACTTCATTGAACCTCAGTTTATTCATTAATAAGATTAAGAGCAATAACAAATATCTCTCAGCATTGGTGTGAAGATTAAAATGAGATAATACCTCTGACACATGATAGAGATTAAATATATTTCAGGCTACAAAGTAAATGTGTTGAGATTAGTTTGGGGAGGGAAGAGAACCTTCAGCAAATTTGGCTCTTCCATCAACCTAATCTGTGTCAAATTCAGGAGAATTATGAATGGACATCATATTCATATAAAACTGTTACATTTTTCTATTTTTTAATGGAAATACAGTTGAGGCACAATATTGGTTTCAGATGTACAACATGTTGATTTGACACATACATTACTAAACGCTCACCATGATAAGTGGAGTTACCATCTGTCACCAAAGTTATTACAGCATTATTGGCTATCTTCCCCATGCTGTACATCCATCCCTGTGAAAAATTTATAATTTGAAATCTTTATCCCCTTTACCTATTTCACCCATGCCACCACCTCTCCCATGGTAACTAACAGTCCATTCTCCATGTTTATGAGTTTATTTCTATTTGATTGTATTGTTTTTCAGATGCCACATATAAGTGGAATCATAAGATATTTGTGTTTCTCTGTCTGGTGTATTTAACTTAGCAAAATACCATCTTGGTGAATCCATGTCACAAATGGCAAGATTTCATTCTTTTTTATGGCTGAGTAATATTCCATTGTATGTATGTACCAATTCTTCTTTATCCATTCATCTATGTGGACACTTAGGTTGCTTCCATACCTGGCTATTGTAAGTAATGCTGCAGTAAACATAGGTGTGCATATATCTTTTTGAATCAGTGGTTTTGTTTTACTGGGGTAAATTCCCAGAAGTGGAATTGCTGGGTTATATGGTATTTCTATTTTTAGTTTTTGAGGAATCTCCATACTGCTTTCCATACTGGCTGTACCAATTTACATTCCCACCAGTGGGCAATATATGAGGGTTCTCTTTTCTCCACACATATCCTCACCAGCACTTGTTATTTCTTTTCTTTTTTTTATATTAGCCATTTTTTTAGTGGTATGAGGTTATATTTCAATGTGGTTTGGTTTCCATTTCATTGATGATCAATGATATTGAACATCTTTTCATTTGTCTGTTGGCCATCTGTGTGTCTTCTTTGGAAAAATGTCTGTTCAAGTCATCTGCCCATTTTTTAATTGGATATTTCTGGGTTTTTGTTGTTTTGAGTTATTAAGAGTTTTTTTATTTTTTGGTTATCAGCCCCTTATCAGATATATCATTTACGAGTATATTCTTGCATCCAGTAGGTTTTCTCTTTGTTGGTGGTTTCCTTTGTTTTGCAGAAGCTTTTTAGTTTAATGTGTCCCCACTGTTTATTTTTACTTTTGTTTCTCTTGCCTGAGGATACATATCCAGACAAAAATCACTAATGATGATGTCCAAGAGTTTACTGTCCATGTTTTCATCTAGGAATTTTATAGTTTCAGGTCTTATGTGTAGGTCTTTAATCCATTTTGAGTTTATTTTTGTGTATAGTGTAAATCCAGTTTCATTCTTTTGCATGTAGCTATTCAGTTTTCCCAATACCATTTAACAAAAAGACTGTCTTCTCTCCATTTTATATTCTTGACTCTTTTGTTGATGATAAATTGACCATATAGGTGTTGGCTTATTCCTGGGTATTCTCTTCTCTTCCATTGACCTATGTGTCTGTTGTCTTGTGTCAGTACCATACTGTTTTGATTACTGTAGAGGTATAATATATTTAGAAATCAGGAAGCATGATGCCTACAGCTTTGTTCTTTCTCAAGATTGCTTTGGCTATTCAGGGTCTTTTGTGGTTCTATACAACTTTAGGATTATTTTCTATGGTTCTGTAAAAAATGTCATTGTTATTTTTATAGGGTTGCATTGAATATGTAGATTGACTTAAGTAGTATGGCCATTTTAGCAATATTAGTTACTCCTTCCCATGAGGACGGGATAGTTTTTCATTTATTTGTGTCATCTTCAGTTACTTTCATCAGTGTCGTATAATTTTCAAAGTGCAGGTCTTTCACCTCCTTGGTTAGCTATATTCTAGGTATTATACATATTTCTTGATATAATTATAAGTGGGATTTTTTTCTTAATTTCTTTTCTAGTTCATTATTTGTACATAGACACACAAGAGATTTCTGTACCTTGATTTTTGTATCCTATTACTTTACTGAATTCATTTATTAATCCTAATAGATTTTTGGTGGAGTCTTTATGGTTTTCTATGTAGAGTATCATGTCATCTGAAAATAGTGACAGTTTTACTTTTTCCTTACTAATTTGGATGCCTTTTATTTATATTTCTTGTCTGATTGCTGTGGCTAGGACTTCCAGCACCATGTTGAATAAAAGTGGTGAGAGTGAGAATCATACTTGTCTTATTCCTGATCTTAGAGGAAAAGCTTTCAGTTTTTCACTATTGAGTGTGTCAGCTGTAGGTTTGTCGTATGTGGCCTTTATTATGTTGAAATATGTGCCCTTTATACGCACTGCAGTGAGAGTTATCATGAATGGATGTTGAACTTTGTCAAATGCTTCTTCAGCATCTATTGCTATAAACTTTTCTCTTAGACCTTTTTTTCCTTCAGTCCAAAGATTTTGAGCTATTTCATTTCTATTTTCATTACTTTCCAAGTGTTTTTAATTTCTTTGTTGTTGTTGACCCATGGTTGTTTAGTAGCATGCTGTTTTGCCCCCAAATGTTTGTGGTTTTTTCCATTTATTTTTTTCTTGTAATTCATTTCCAGTTCCATGCCACTGTGGTCAGAAAAGATGCTTGATATTATTTTAGTCTTAAATTCACTAAGACTTGCTTTGTGGCCTAATATGTGATCTCTTCTGAAGAATGTCCCAATGAGTATACTGCTATTTTGGATGTAATGCTCTGTACATATATTTTAATTCAATTTAGTCTAATGTTTCATTCAAATCAACTGTTTCCTTATTGATTTTTCTCTCCATTGATGTGAGGTGTTAAAGTCCCCTATTATTATTGTATTACATTTTCTCCTTTTATATTTATTAATACTTTATATATTTATAGGAGCTCCTATGTTGGGTGTGTAGATATTTACAGTTATTAATCTTCTTTGGATTGTGCCCTTAATCATTATATAATGTCCTTGTTGTCTCTTGTTATAGTATTTGTTCTGAAGTCCATTTGTCTGATATAAGTATTGCTACTCCACCTTTTTTTTTCATTACTATTTTCAAAGAATATCTTTTTCTCTCCCTTCAGTTTCGGCCTGAAGTGAGTCTCTTAAAAGCAGCAAATAGATTGGTCTCTCTTTTTTTTTTAATCTAGTCACCCTGTGTCTTTTCATTGGAGCATTTAGTTAATTTATGCTTGAAGTAATTATTGATAGTTATGTACTTATTGCCATTTTGTTAAATGTTTCTTGGTTGCTTTTGCCATTGTTTGATCCTTTCTTCTTTTCCTGCTCCTTTTACATATGTATCATGACTTTCCTTAGTGTTATCATTGGATTCCCTTCTCTTTATTGTTTATGTATCTGTTACAGGTTTTTGGTTTGTGGTTACTACTGGGGTTCATATAGACATCCTACATATACAGTAATCTACGATAAATTGATGGTCACTTAAGTTTGAATACATTCTAACACTGCTAAATCTTTTAGTCTGCTTCCTCCACATTTTATGTATATGACGTCTTCTTTTACACCTTTTATTTAATGATTCCTTTAACTTTTAGATGTAATGATTTTATTACTTTTATCTTTTTGACCTCATACTAGCTTTTAAGTGATCTACTACTTTTACCAGTGACATTTTCATATCATAATTTTAGTTATGATCTTTTATTTTTCTCTTAGTAAGTCTCTTAAGCATTTCTTGTATGTCCAATTTAGTGATGGTGAACTCTTTTTAACTTATGTTTATCTGTGAAGCTGTTTATTTCTCATTCAATTATGAATGATAACCTTGCTGGTCAGAATAATCTTGGTGTAGGTTTCTTTTCTCTCAGCACTTTGAATATATCATGCTACTTCCTTCTGGTCTATAGAGTTTCAGCTGAAGAAAGAAGCTGATAGCCTTATGTGATTTCCCTTGTAGGTAACTCATTGCTTTTCTCCTATGGCTGTTAAAATTGTCTTTGATCTTTGACATTTTTATTATTATGTGTCTTGGTGTGGCCCCACTTGGGTTCATTTTGTGTGGGGTTCTCTGTGCTTCCTGCACCAGGATATATGTTTCCTTCCCTAGGTTAGGGAAATTGTCAGGTTTACTTCTTCAAATAACTTTTCTGCTCCTTTTTCTTTCTCTTCTCCTTTTGGGACTCCTATAATGCAAATCTTAGGATATTTAATGTTGTCCCAGAGTCCCTTTAAACCTATCCTCATTTTCTTTTTTATTTCTATTCAGTATGAGTGCTTTCACTTGCCATTGATCCATTCTTCTGCATCGCCTTATCTGCTGCTGATTCCCTCTAGTATATTTTTTCGTTTTGTTTATTGTATTCTTCATCTCTGATTAGTTCTTTTTACATTTTCTATCTCTTTATTGAGTTTCTCACTGAGTTCACTACTCTTCTCTCAAGTCTATAGAACATCTTTACAACCATTAAGTTGAACTCTATTGAATAGATTGCAACGTTGTTTCTTTCTCTCAAGTTTTGTTCTTTTTCTCAAGTTTTGTTGTATTCTTTTGTTTCAAGCATATTTCTGTGTCCTCATTTTGACTTTCTGTGCTTTATTCTATGCATTATTCTTAAGGGCTACCTCTACTAGTCTTAAAGGATTGGCCTTGTGTAGGAAGGTCCTCTGAGTAGGCTGCATGTGCCTGGTGATTGTGGCAAACTAGCTGGAAGCCAAGTGAACATGAGATGGGGTAATGCAGTGTCAGGATTCCCAAGGTGTAGTCTGGGGGCATATTGGAAGGGGCATACTGGTGAGGTCAGTGCTGATGGGGAGACAGCAGGCCAGTGCATTCTCTGAGAACCCCTGTTGGCAGTGGCTAGGTCCAAGCCAGCAGGGCCTGGTGGGCTGGTGTTCTCCAGGTAGCTCCCGGGTCCTGCCGGAGGGGACCACACTGGTGGGTGGCAGGAGGTGGTGGTTGGTGTGCTCTGGGGATCTTCCAGGTTAGATCAAGTCTAGAATTGGCATGTGTGCCCTCACCCTGCTTATGGTACTATCAGTGTGTGGAAAGAGTGCAAACAATAGTGTTCACCAGTACCTCCAATCCAGCAGCTCACCCACCAAATAGCCATCGCTTTAGTTCTCAAAATCAGGTTTTTCACTTATAGTCTAGATGCACTTTAAAGCGTGACCTCTTTTCTGTGTTTCCAGGCATGGAATCTGTGCTTGGCTTCCTCAGCAATATCCTTCTCCACTGCAAGTCACTGTACTGGGGTTGTGGTCCCTGCTGGGAAATGTCTGTCTCATACCAATTTCTTATGTGATCTTTCTATTCCTTGTTGTGAAGAAGGTATGCAGTCAGGCTACAGTTATTCCTCAGGATGAGCTGCTCTGTGGGTAGGTGTAAATTCACTGTGTAGGTGGGAGGAGGTATATTCAGGCTTTTTCTATGCTGCCATCTTCCCCTTCCTTGCCTTCAAAATCTTGTATTCTGTTCTTTAATGGTCATAACCTACCATCAGCTATTTATTTAGGTATCTGCACTGTTTCTTCAGAACTAAATTAAGCAAATCTAGACACAGAGTAGACAGTTGTATCAAGTACCTGGATTGGGTTAGCAATCTGTAATTGCTGCCCATTTTGTAAATAAAGTTTTATTGGAACACAGCATGCACACATTTATTCATATTGTCTATGGCTGTTTTTGCATTGTAATGGCAGAGATGACGAGTTGCAACAGAGACTGTATGGACCACAAATATTTTCTATTATTTCTATTACATTTACAAAAAAATATTTTCTGAGTCAAGATCTGCATCATTCAGGAAAACAAAGCCATACTACAACTGAAAATGGCTTTCTTTGCTTGAAAGATCATTTTGAATGGGCGTATGCTTTGGAATATACAGGAATAAGAAGGAAGCTCAAGAATAATTCAGTTTCTTGAAACCCAGCTTTACAGACTGACTCTAGATTCCAACAGTAGAATGAGACAATTTCCATGTGGAACACTCAGAGTAAATTTGATTCACTTTAAAGGATTTCATCATTCAGACAGGTAAATCATAGAATGATAATCTAATGATTTCAGCATGGTCAGATTGGGTTCAATATCCCTATCTTCTCCACAAGTTAAGATAATATGATTATCAAAATAAGACATCCTTTTTTAAGGGGATATTATTTAGTTCCATATTTGCAGTATAGATAGATAGATTTGTAATATAGATAGATAATAAAAAAATCATTACTTCTGTGCTCTGATTCCTTGTCTATTAGCTCTTCAAGGATTGAAACCCAAGAATTAGGCAATCATGACTACCTGTTTAGTATCTTTCATATTCAAGGCTCTCAACAAATGTTTGATGATGGCGTACATCAAATTTATTGTAGTTGGTTTATATGGCTAATTAAGGGTACATTATCTAATCCTTTCTATTGGAAAATTTTAAGAGTATATACATTCCTAAATGCAATACAAAAGAGCACATAAAGGAAAAAGAAAAAATCATATGTAACCTACCATGCAGAGGGACAACCAGTGTTAACATTTTTCTCTGAACAAGTTTAATATTTTGTGTTTCTCTCCGTCTTTAACAACTATTCTACAAACCACTTCTCTGTTTTTAGTTATATTGCATTGTCTATCAATATACTTAATACAACATTGTTTTCAGAATTCCTACATAGAAGCATGTTATAGTTTATTTTTAAAGTTCTCCATTTTTATGTACATAAATTATGTATTGGCTTAATTACTGGCAAGTATAAATTATCTGCCAAAAGCTTCTTTGTCCACAACTCTAACTTCTTTGATTGGATGAGTGCCTGAAGTGGAAATACTGGGTGAAAGTGTATTTATTTATTTATTCATGTGCTTACTTATGTGTAGTTTTGTGTAATAACCAGCACTCTACTTTTATCTGTTTGAATATAATCTTTGAATATTACAAATATATCAAAATACTATCCTTATAATACCAGAAATACTGTGCAGAGGTATTCTTACTTATAATTCAGAAACCCAGAGGCCAGCGTTCACACAAATATATGCTAGAAAATGTTTGCTTTGTCTATACTGCTCTGAAAAGTATTTACCCAAAAACACAGAACTTCCTTAGTGTCATAAAAGTGGAGTGTATATACTACTATTCTACATTTATATCTTTGTGTATCTGAAAGGATAATCGCAATATGCAAATACTTACATTATGTCTAATGTAATGGGAGCTGATCTACTACAGGAATTAAAATCACCAGAGAAATGGATTGTCATGACTTCCTAAAGGTTATTATGTGGAAGAAGGAATGAAATAAATCATAAATATTACTTTGCAAAGAATGAATATTTTTAGCTTGACTTAACTGAAATGGTCTTATTTTTCCTTTAAGGTATTTTTTTCTAAGATGTGTAACATTTATTCTAAAATATTTTCAATACATCTTTATGCAAAAATTGTGCTGATTTTTCACAGGAAACAAATGAAATTTCTTAATTTAATTTTAAAACTAAGCTATTGTATTGCCTATTTAGTAATGTAGCCAAGATTCTGATTGCTTTATATAGGGAATAGAGGCTATTGAGTATTCTGTAAATTAGATAATGAAATTGCCTATTGTCTAAAACAAGCTATATTTTCCTTAATCAGTTCTGCCTTACCTTATATATTTATACATATTGTACACAATCTAAATTGATATTCATTCAGAAATTATATAAACAAAGGGAAAATTTCATACCTAATTGCTGAAAAAACATATTAAGTTATTGATATGATTATCTTCAACTTAGAAAATATGACCCTGAAAACTTACAAGTGAGCATCATTTGTCCACATAAACATCATGACCTGTCCTAAAATGTGTGGTGAATTATTATCATGGTCATCTAAAAAATAGAAATGTTGCCCCTTTCTGGTCTCATTTCCATTTATCATCTCACTTTCGCACCCCACTTGTTGCCATATTCTACCCTTGAGACATTTTACCATGGCAGAAAAACTGTGTCAGGCTATGGAATATATCTAGTGGATCCAGAAAGATTTAACTAAGGTAAATAAGGCTAAGATGGTCAAGATGTTGCTTTTGGCCAAAAGGGGTCCAGACTGAGAATAGTCAATAGACCTAGGTGGTCTCTCTGAAAGACAGTAGAGTTCAATCATGTAAGTATTCCTCCAACAATCATTATTTTGCTCTTGTGTGTCTCCTACACTCTTAGCTCCACAACCCAGAAAACAATTTTTGTTACGTAAGTGAATGTATAAGTTTTGGTTCATATTTGTCCCAGAGACTTAAGCAATGGAGAATGTATCAGTTTTTGGAGAGCTTTATGTCTCAACCTGCTAAAGACTGGGGATGGGGTGAAGTGATAAATTACATATCCTCCCATGGCCCTGAGTTGCAATTTCCTTAAAACATAAGTTATATTCAAGTAGAAAAATAGTTTGTCTGTTAGTAAGTCTCGAAGATCAAAATCTTCAGTTATTTGCACTCATCAACTCATTTTAACCCATAACAACCTATAAGTACACCTATACCTACATTTTGTAATGAGACAATTGAGTCACAGAGTATAAAGTTCCAGAATATAGATCCATGCTGTCTCACTCTTAAATTCTAATTATACACCTAAAATAACAGTTACAACAGTAACCAACATTTATTGAATTCTTACTGTACCTAAGAGACTTTGAAATGCATTACATGGATTGACGCATTTAATCCTTACATCAATCTTTTGAGGTAGGTACTAGTACCACCTCCATTTACTGATTAAAAAATTAACTCAAACAGAAATGTTAAGTATCATGCCTAGTGCACCTATCTATGAAACAACAAAGCTAGAACACAGGCAGTCGTTGTTCTGCATGGAAGCACAGTTTATTTGTTATAACTTTGAACTAGAGCAAGGACAGCCCTGAAATTTTCCCCCAAATTATTTTGGTTAGTATAACATTATGTGTACATTTTAAAATCATCTGGAATTTTATATTTTAACCATTAAATTTAGTAAAGATTCACCACATTTTAGAAAGTATAAATTTATTTTTTAAGCTCACAATAAGATTTTATAATTGGAAATATCACAGAAATAAATATTAGTTACCAAGGTATTCACCATGCATTTTTATGTTGAAAGCAATAACAGTGAAAAGATACCTGTGTCCTTGTTTTGGAAATCATTAACAGAAGCATCATCTCAGTGTTGGTAAAAGGTGGTATTAGAGTTGTCTCATGTCCGTTTAAACTGCATGAGGTTGCCAAGTTTGACCAGTGTTGACCTATAGAAATGGTATTTTCCTATATTTCAACCTGATACTGTGAACAGGTATTAATGTAACTGGAAGATATCCATAGATTTAGATGCAGAACTTGCAACTCTATCCAAAACTGAGATTAATTATGCATTATTATACCTTACTAAATTTCTCTACCAGTTGATTTCACTCCTCCCCCACCTTTTAGCCAATGAGTACTGTAAAATTTACTAAACATGTATTGCTGAGAAAAAAAAAAAAAAAATATATATATATATATATATAAAGCCATCAGGTAAAAACTACGTTCACAAGAACTTCACTAACCATTGAATAATCAGGTTTAATAAAGGTGTTCAGATGTAGGATTTATGTAAGAATTTGCAGAAATCCCAATGATGGATCAATCCCACAGACCTCTTAAAGTCATATTATATACTTTAGTGATGTTTCTTTTTGGAAAAAAAGTATTTAACTAAAAATGCAGAAGCTATTAAGAAGAGTAATAGGCAGTGGTAGTTATATGTCACATAGCTTCCATAACCATCTAACACATGACATATATTTCTTTTAATTAAAGGATGGTAGAATGTAGGAATTTGGTAATCTGTCTCATAATGCCCATAAGCTTAGTAGCAATAAACTTTGCTAAATACTAAGTTTGAGAAAATGCTGTGCAGGCAGATGGTGACTATGAGCCTCAAGTCTATCCCAGAGCTGCAAACAGTACCATCTGCTGCTTTGCTCATTTCTTTTTTGTTCACTGGTATCAAATTTAATGGTGGATCACACTTTACATTCTAATTTCACACTGTGGCCACAATGGTGAGAGTTCTTACCTCCCTCAATGTTAACTTATTCAAGTTAATAGGGAATTTTTTCCTCTTAAAAAAAAGAAAAAAACAGAGACTTCTGCTCTTCCACTCATGATGACATAATAGGAACCAGATTTGCCCTTTGTTTGAAACAAACTAAAACACCACATCAAATATATGAAAAATGCTTTTCCATACCCTGGACATCAGGTAACAAAGGAAAGAGGTGAAAAATAAATGAGATCTAACCTTGTCTCAGCTTACTGCTTTACAGTTTCCAGACCAAGGCACATAGAGGGAAAGCCTAGATGAAGTTCAGCAGACTTCCAGGTTAAGTACAGAGACCTAAGAGTCTGAGAAAACTAGAAGGGTAGAGATCACAGAAAAGAGTACTGGAGAAGAGAGAGCAGTACAGAGAGATAACTTTGGATATCTGTAAAGGAATTGCCTAAAGTATTCAGCAGACTTCTGATCAGCAAACCTGTGTGAGGAAATACCAGGAGCCTGAGAAAGAACTAACAAAAGATTTAAAATAACAGTAGCTGGCATGCATATTAGGCTAGAAATAATGCCTATCCTTACAAGTCAGACTTAAAAACTACATAATCTAAATGGCTATGGGTAAATTACACAGTAGGATGTCCTAACAAAAATTAAAAGTAAGATCAAAAAGATCAAATTATTTCCAAATAACTACTTTCCAGATGAAAGCTTGAGAATATTTATAGGAATAAAAAGATATCCAAATATTTACAAATAGGTACAGTTGGTAATGTTTGCTATACAAACAAAGACTAGCAGGAATACAAAGAAACAGGAAAATAAGGAGAACACTGGTTCAGATATTAAAATAAGTAGGTAAGGACATTAAAACAATTATTATAAGCAATCCCTATAGGTTTAAAAAGCAAAGGCAGGATTATCAGAAAGAAAATCATCTCTCCCAGTAGCAAATTTAAAACTACAAAATTGACAAAATAAATCATTTGGTACTCTAAAAATCAAGCAAATTATAAACAACAATATGAAAAGTGTTTGTGTTAGTAATATCTGTTGAACTTCACGAACAGAGAGAATCTGTCAGTCTTACCTTAAGCTGCACCTAAATTTTCCCTAGTATGGTAGGCAAGGAGGTTTATCATGCTGGACGTGAAGACTTGCATACAAAGGTTGAAGGAGACTCACTAAACTTGGAGCAGTAGTGATACTTATGCTCAGTGAAACTGTCAGTAGATCAGTAGAAGTTATGTAATCTGTCATACATATCAAAATGGTGAAAAATGAGCAGAGGCTCAGATTTGTACACCATGAAGCACAATAATGTATATGTAATGGGAGCCAAAAAGGAGAAGAGTGAGGGAAAGGGTCAGAAAAAATATTTGAAAGAACGGTTTGAAAAATTCCCAACTTAATGGAAAATATTCATCTGTACATCCAAGAAGCTAAAAAAAAAAATAAGTACAAAGAGATCCTTTCATAGGTACATCAAAAGCAAACAATTAAAAGAAAAAGATCAAAATTTTTGAAATTCCTCAAGAAAGGAGAACCCACAATTAGATTAGCATCTGACTTCTCAGAAACAAGGAAGCCAGAAATGAGTGGAATGACATATTGAAAGTAGTATAAGAAAAAAAAAAGTCAAACTAAGAATTCTATATCCAGCCAAACTATACTTCAAAAGTAAAGGTGAAATAAAGATACTGCCAAAACAACAAAGCATGAGGGCATTCATTGCTGGCAGGCCTGCTGTACAAGAATTAATCAAATAAATCCTTTAAACTGAAAGAAATGAAATCAGGTGATTACTCAAATCTTCAGGAAAAAAATAAACATCACGTAAGTGCTATAAATATGACTTCATATAAAAGACTTGATGTTTCCCTCATTCTTTTTATAACACACAAGATTGCACAAAGCAATGGTTTAATACTATGTTTTCTGGATTCTAACATTTATAAATATATATGGCAACGTTAGCATAAAGGATGTGAGAAGAAATGGAGCTATACTTGGGCAGATTTTCTACATTTTACCAGAAACAATTATTTGTTTGCAGTAGTTTTTGTGATAAGATACACTATATAATGCCATAAGTAAACAATAAATTTAAAATGTAGTAAAAATAAAAACAAGTTTAAATTGATATACCAAAAAATGACTTGAAGAATTCTACTAGGGACAAACAGGAGAACTTTATGATAAAGTGTCAATAACTCAGGAAGAGAAAACAAATATAAATGCATATTTACCTAAAATCAGAGTCCCAAGATGCAATAAAATTAAAAGGGTGTTTCATATACCTTATAAGGAGAGTCTAGGAAAAACTTACCCTAATACCAAATTTAAGGTTGAGGGACTGAATTCCTTTTTCCTTAGACCAGGACAAAGCAAGGATGTCTGCTTTCACTACTTCTATTCAACATTGTACTGAAAATTCAGCTATTTCAATAAAGAAAAAATGTTAAAGACACTAAAGATATCCATGTTGGAAAAGGAGAAAAATTCTCTTTATTTGCAGATGACATGATCTCTTATATAGGAAATCCTAAGAAATATGGACATAAAACTACTAGTACTAATAATACACTTTAGCAAGTCCACAGATACAAGCTAAAGGTACAAAAAAGAATTAAATTTCTGTGTGCTAGCAAAGAATCTAAAAAACAATCCCATTCACAACAGCATCAAAAATAATAAAATAGTTAAAAACAAATTTTTAAAAAGTACAAGATTTGTACACTGAAAAATATACTGAGAGAAATTTACATTAAATTAATAGTTCAAGAGTTGGAAGAAACAATATTGTCAGGAAGGCACTTTATTTCAAGTTAATTAATAAAATCAATTCAATCCCTACCAGAATTTCAAGAAAATTTTTGTAGAATCTGACATGCTGATTCTAAAAATGTATAGGGAAATGTAAGAGACCAAGACTATTCAGAACGATTTTGAAAAAGAACTAAGTTGGAGGGTTTATACTACTTAATTTCAAGACTCACTATAGAGCCACTGTAATAAATACAGTGTGGCACTGATGCAAATATTATAGGTATATAGATCTATAGGCATATATATCAATGGAACAGAATTCAGAATACAAAATAAATCTTTACATTATAGATTTATTATCAATCAATTTTCAATAAAGGTGCCAAGACAAATGGGAAAAATAATATAGTTTCCTCACCAAATCCTTCTGGGGTGATTGTATATCCACATGAATAAGTAAATACACGCATACAATTCTGAGCTTCAAAGGACCACAAAGAAAATTAAAGAAAATAAATGCAGACCATATATTTGATGAAGTACTTTTATTCAGAGCCTATAAAGAACTATTACAATGTAAGAGACAAATGATCCAACATAAAAATGAGGGAAAGCTTTGGGAACAGATATTGTACCAAAGAGGATATTCAAACAAGTAATAAGCACATAAAATGATACTTATTATTATTGGTCATTAGGGAAATACCCAGTGAGATCACTACATACCAGAATGCCTATAATCAAAAGACAGCCAATACTAAGATTTGAAGAGGATGTGGAGAAACTGGGACTCTCATGCATTGCTGGTAGGATTTAAAACGTATAACTATTTTGGAAAGTAGGTTGACATTTAAAAATGTGAACATACAAATACACAATGCAACTGTTCCTCTGCTAGATATTTGCTTGAGGAAAGTAAGCATATGTTCATACAAAAACTTGTACAGCTTTTTACTTGTAAATGTGCATGCTATGTAAACTTGGGTATAGAAGCCTTATGCTTAATATCCAAGAAGTGAAGACAACCCCGGTTTCCATCAATAGATAAAGACTTAAATAAATTATGGTATATCACTACAATGGAATACTACCCAGTAATAAAAGGAAATTGTTGATACATATAGCATGGGTACATTTAGAAATAATTGTTGAGTAAAAAGAAACAGTCAACAAAGAGTATATATGTATGACTCCATTTGTATAAAATTCTGGAAAATGTAAACCATTCCATAATCATAGAAAACATATCATTGGTTGCCTGAGGACCAGAGGAGAGTGTGAGGAAGGAAGCAGGCAGAAGGGACTACAGTTGTCACAAGGAAATTTTGGGAATTGATGGATGTGTTCATTACTTCAATTACTGTGATGATTTCATAAATATGTAAAACTTTATCAATTACTACACATTAATTATGTGTATCATATGTCAATTATACCTCAATAAAGCTATTAAAATACACAGTCTTGCTATAATTTCATACTGTAAACTGAAAGACTTCCAAAAGGTGAGATCCATGGATTTTAGTCATAAATTTTTTTAGCTGCTAAACATGCATATTGAAGGATTTTTTTCACTGAGACACAAACCTGCTAATTAGGATCAATCTTCTCAGGTAAAATTGAGAAATGTCTTACTCTGAAGTCTTGTCCAGCCTTCCTAGAAAATATTTTTTTTTAATTCACAGCAGTAACTGGAAGCATGATAGAAAGGACAGTTGCTTCACTTTCTAGCCAATTTTTCAAAATTTTTAAATGGCAAAGTCAAGGAAGACCTGATATTCAATGTGCAGTTTTGAGGGATGAGAAGACAATATGGGAATATGTTTATTTGAACATATTTTAAGAAGAATGAGAAATTTTCAGGAAGCCGTCTTCATGTAATATGAAATTTGGTATGAAATGAAAGAAAGATAAAATGTGTTACGTAGAATATTGTCCCCAGCAATTAGAAGTCTGTGTGGTCTCCTTGGAGTTCTTCTAATAATGGTCTGTCTTTGAGCAGAACTATTTAATTTCTCTGATTTTTTTTCCTCATATATAAAATGAGGAATTTTATCAGATAATGGCTAGAAATAGTCTATATGTGAAGTACAATGTTTCTAGAAGGTAATGTAAGATATGAATATTGCATTTATATCCTCCTTGTTTGAAATTTCTTTTAGGTAATTGAGGTTTTATTTTTCAATTTTTATTATTTTCCTAGAGCTTATCTAAGCAATGCATTTCATGTTTTAGGCCTGTTTTTTAGATAAATAAAGAATCAGGGTGTATATAGTAAGTTGTCAATAGACCACTAAAAAAAAAATTAAGTACATGAGGTCAGTCTAAAGAATCTTTAACATGTCACCAACTGCACCAAACTGAATTTTAAGAAAATGAATAAAATGGCTTACAAAACGAATGGTTTTGTTATTTTAATTATGTTTAATGTGAAATATACAGACTACAGTGAGCTGATTTTTTGTTATAATGAATATTTTTCATAATTATTTTAATGAATATTTTTATGGAAAGGTTTTCATGGTGTTTATTTATATTCACTGCAATCCAGTTTGTCTAAGGTATACCTATAATATGTTGAATAAATATTATGTGTTGAATCCCCTTGTTTTCTAATACCATGGCAAAATTCTTTTAAGCAGTAAGTCTGTCCATGGAATTCTATCCTCAACACAATCCCAACTGGAAGCCAGTAAACTTCTATGGGTGTACAGGGTGATACAGTCCTGTCTCTCTCTCTCATTTGAAGTATTGTGGTAGACCGGTTTGGCAGTGGGGGTGGTTGAAGCTCATATAATTTTCCCATGAACCCATGTAATCTAGCCTGATTCCAAAAAGGTTTGAGCTATCTAGAATGTCAAGTAACAAGAATACAATCGTTGATTTTCTTGAGATGTTACATACATTCTCTATATCATGATGCTTCATGTCCAGTATATCTGAATAAGAGTAGCAATGTCTTTTTTATATCCAAGCTTTTCCATTTCTTGGACAATTTTTAAACACTTTCATGCAATGTATTTCTGAGAGATTAATATTTTGAACTTCATAATATGTTCTAATACAGTGTAAATTTTTTTTCACCATGAGTGTAAACATGTTTAACTGATGCAAAATATCAAGAAGCATTCAGTCACATTTTTCTGAAAACTATTTCCACAGTATATATATATTTTTTTATTTTTGGTATCATTAATATACAATTACATGAGCAACATTATGGTTACTAGACTCCCCCTATTATCAAGTCCCCATCACATACCCCATTACAGTCACAGTCCATCAGCATAGTAAGATGCTATAAAATCACTACTTGTCTTCTCTGTGTTATACTGCCTTCCCTGTGTGCCCCCCCCCCCACATTATGTGTGCTAATCGTAATATCCCTTTTTTCCCCTTATCCCTCCCTTCCCACCCACCCTCCCCAATCCTTTTCCCTTTGGTAACTGTTAGTCCATTCTTGGGTTCTGTGAGTCTGTTGCTGTTTTGTTCCTTCAGGTTTTTTTCTTACTTCTTATACTCCACAGATGAGTGAAATCATTTGATACTTGTCTTTCTCTGCCTGGCTTATTTCATCGAGCATAATACCCTCTAGCTCCATCCATGTTGTTGCAAATAGTAGGATTTGTTTTCTTCTTATGGCTGAATAATAGTCCATTGTGTATATGTACCACATCTTCTTTATCCATTCATTTATGATGGCCACTTAGGTTGCATCCATTTCTTGGCTATTGTAAATAGTGCTGCGATAAACATAGGAGTGCATCTGTCTTTTTCAAACTGGGCTGCTGCATTCTTAGGGTAAATTCCTCGGAGTGGAATTCCTGGGTCAAATGATATTTTCTATTTTGAGTTTTTTGAGGAACCTCCATACTGCTTTCCACAATGGTTGAACTAATTTACATTCCCACCAGCAGTGTAGGAGGGTTCCCCTTCCACAGTATATGTTTTATACAGGAAATTTAAAAAGAAGGTAGACACTCACATACAGCTCACTCCTTGCCAGCAACTAAGATAAAATAAAATCATGATATTTAAAAGGAAGCTATGACATTTTGGGGGACTATTTTATACTTAATTGAGCATGAAGAAAGTGTTTAAACAAAGAGTTTACTGTGCTTTTGGTATTTTTATTGTTCAGCTGCCTTATATAAAAGATTACTCCTTTATGATATCTGGGCCATTGCATAGCCAGACTATAAATCTTGACCAGTGTGATATATTTTCCTAGTAAATATTCAAACAACTTTGGTTAGTTTATTTCAATTTCACTTGTCTTTATTAATTTTCTCTACATTTGGGAATATTGAGGAAAAAATGAAATTAACACCTCATAAGTGATGACTTGATGGCTGTTGTTTTTACTCAACTGTGGTAGACAACTTTTGCATATTTGTCTGCTCCAAGAAACCCTCTCCAATTCAGAATTATCACTCATCCTCAAAATCTGGGTTTCTCTACCAAGCTTGAATATATAGCCCAACTTCACTGATCACAAAGGTTTGGATGAAGAAAAAATAGCTGAGCCAATCAGACAGTCCCTGAAAGAAATTTGAAATTGGATTAGAAATGCTGGATACAGTCATGTAAACTGCAGAGTATAGGGCCATTTGTGAGAGTAGAGAAAAAAAGATAACCTGTCTCCAAAGAGTGAATCAGATATGAGAGAGACCTCATGGCACCTGAGAGGGGAATTGCCTTAGTTCCCAGCAGTGTTTTTTGGCCTCACCCCTGGTGTGTCTTTACTCTTTCTACTTGGTTTCATAAGCTTAAGCTGTATCTGTATGAGGTAAAGTTTTAAGCTAATTTTAATAAAAAATAAAAGTGAGAGAGATGTGCTTACCATTTACCAGGCACTATTCTAAGAACTTTATGAATATTAATTCATTTACAAAATAGGTAGTACTATACACATTTACAGGTGAGGATACTGAGGCATAGAGATGTCATGTAATCTACCGATAGCTTATGCCTCTTTTATATAAGGCAGTTGAACAAAAAAATTAATATAAGTATAATAAAGTAGTAAGCACGTTAAAAACCTTTCTCCCTGCTCAATTAAACATAGACTTTCTAGACTTGCTGCTAGAAAGTCTAAAATAGACTTCTTGATACTAAATAAATAAAACCAGGTAAACTATAACAAGGAGAAACAAAAACAAAATAGAAGTAATCTTAACTAAGATACCTTGTGGAAAAAGTTATATGAAGCTAATAGTAATTTAGTCTATACACTTTCTGTCTATGCAAAGGTCAGAAACAAAGACATTCCCTTTGCAAATTATCACTTTAAACCATGGATTCTCAAAGGGGATAAGTGATGGTGCCTCCAAAAGCAAGACAATTGGCTCTTGGGGGTGAAAAAAATCTATGCAAAAATAAAAAGTATACATACAATACATAAACATATTTACATTGTACTTATGGTATGGAAATTGCATGTGAGAGGCAATTAGATAAAAGGTCTAAAAAAGACTTTTTAAAGGGGTGTTAATGAAAAGAAAAAAAGATTGAGAAACACTGTTTCAAGTAAACCACCCGGTTTTTCCTATGTATATTGACCTCAGCTTCAACTTTGATACAAATAGACTCTTTTTGTCTTACAAAAAAAGTCCCTAAGAATTGACAGTTCAAGGATTTGGGATAGGCTTTACATCTACTCTCCTCAAGTTTGAAAGCATTCTGCAAGCTGTTTTCTGAATTAAAGAGCTGCAAAAAATATTTATGTTTCCTGTCATTGAAAAGCATTTTAAACACAGCACATTTTTTGCACTCTCATTTAACCAAAAATAGCTTTCCTTTTAAATGATGAAACTTGTCACTGGCTCATTCTTTCATAGGAACAGCTGCTCATTGCATGTTTGAACATATTTACTTAAGAAATACAAAATTATTAACTTTCTAATCCTCTAACCTTTTAAGGTGAGCCAGCTGTGATTATTCACAGCTAGACCATAGCCTGTGGTTTCAGCCTTGTGGAAACTTCTTCCCATAATTTCTCAGAGAATATTATCTAAACAATTTGATTTTCTGAGTATACCATAAGCAAAGCAAACCTCAACTATTGAGCCCAAGAACTAGAAAAAATATTTCTAAAATATTAATCTGGTTTTGCTAATAGTAAGAAATTTTCATTATGTTTCTTAAAAAAATTATAACATGCTATAGTACTAGGTACTATTTCTAAATACTGTAAAATATTAATTTAATCTTCATGAAGTCAATATAGTCACTACCCTTGCTATATTTACAGTTTAAAAAATTGAGCCAGAATGGTCAAGCATATTGCCAAGGGTCACACATCTGCTATGTGCCAATGCCAAGGTTCAAACAGATGTTGTCTGGTTCCAAACTCTCTGCTCATTATCATTAAGCTCCAATATTCCAAGCACCAAATTGATTATTATGTTATTCATATTTTCTTATTTTTCATCACAGCAACTCAAAAAGATGCCATATTATAATCTCCATCCACCTTGAAAGATGTAGACCACGAGGAAGAGAGATTTTGAGCAAGTGGTGCCAAATCCCATGTGCAGATAAGCATCAAATTTACACCCAGATCCTTACTGATGGCAGAGCCATTATGAGATGATTATCCCCATGAGAGAGGAGCATCAAATTTGCCTCCAGATCCTTAGTGACTGTGGAGCCACTGTGCTGTCCTGTCGCAGGACTTCACATCAGTTGCTACCCAACATTTCAATGTAATATGTACCCTCCAAGGAGAATCACCACACTGGCTTGTTTGTATCTCCCCGTAGTTCAGCATAAATCAATCTGAAAGTCACTCGTTAAAGGTTTCTTTCCCACTTGTAATACCAGTTCTCACCCAAAGGAATATATCAAACTGCTTGAGGCTCTAGCCACCGAGTTCCGTCTTTGCCTAAAGGAACTGATGGTATCTTGGAGATGGTCTACGCATAGTGTTGAACAATTCCTGAAATAGCCTAATAGACCTTGTGGATTCCCATCCAAATGGTGTTCACCTACATCTTCCCCAGGTTCGAGGTATAGTGGGACCTAACCTAGCATGTTTAGCATGTGTTGAGTTCAGATATAAAGAAGTTCACCACCTATAAATATATGTACCATCTGGTTACCAAAAAAGTGAATTACGCCAGTCCAGAGTGATAAATATTCATACACTAACAATCCTAAGTTATACCGCACCATGCTTTGTATTGTACTGAACAGCTTACTTAAAACTTCGCATCACACTGCAATTCTCTTGACAGGGCAGATAATTTATTACCATTTTATAGATGATAAAAATGATGTGCAGATGCTTCAGTGATGACTATTCAAAGTAAAGTTAGAGTTGGGACTTATTATCATTTATGTAGATTCTAATAAACATATATTTGGTGAAAGGGCCAAGGCAAGGATGATGTCGCCCACTGGGAAGTCAGGTAAGCTATCATTTTTCTGTTAATCCATTTAGAGCCAAATAACATCTATATCTATGATACAACAGTGATGAAAAACAAAACATTCAAATATTGAAAGTAAATTGGTATGTTGTCAATAGATTAATAGGTTACAGATACCTCATTTACTCCACTACCCTTTATGTAGATTCTAATAAACATATATTTGGTGAAATATCTCTGACCCCCCCATCTCTGACCCACCCTTGCCATTACTCTTTCCCCCCAGTTGTGGTCACTGGAGTAGCTGTGTGCCTCCATGTACACATACGAGGACTTCCAGAGCTTCCACCCCGCCTCTATCAGCGTCAAGTATCACCTGACATGTGCTGTTATTTGACTCACCTATCCCCACAGTTATAGGGGGACACGGTGCTATGCAGATATCTCTATTCACTTTCTAACACAGGGGAAATGAAAAGGACACAGAAAGGAGTTACCATAGAGAAATAAAACTATGAGATATTCCACAGAACCAAGAATATTTCACTTTAGTCATATCAATGAATTAATTATAAAGTCTTGTCTCTAATTCCTTCTTGTTCTTTGTGTCCTCACAGAATGTTATAATGGAGTGTCTATACATTCAACACAGTAAATGCCTTCTTTTCAGGAAGGTCACTGAGACCTGACTGGGGCCCAAGACAGTAACAAGGAGATAGCTTCTCTGCCTGGATCTGATCTCAGCTTTAAGTAGGAACTGAAAATGATTTTAATTTTATATTGTGAACTATAATCATTTGGAACTGACATGTGGAGTTGTGTATGAGGAAAGACATAACCTTCATTCTAGAGAACACCAGCTGTTCTTTAAAGGAACAAGTTTCAAATTGTCCTAAGAATTCCACGTTTCCATTTAGCTCACTTGACTAGTACAGATTGCAACAGTGAGCCACATACATTGAGTATACATTGGACTGGAACTTCCGTTTCTTTAAGCAATAATTATGGTCCTTTATGTACTAAGGATTACCTGTGATATTTAGAAAATGCAAATTCCTTAGCCACACCCTTAGAATTTATGACTCAGCACGGAACTACTATGATCCAATGACAAAACATTAAGGAAAGCATTAATGTATTTCTAAGGAATCTAAGAATGGTGGTAAACAGTTGAATTGACTACAAAATTTGATTCATACGAATTGTGCCAAACACATTTCTTCCTAAAAATGATAATTGCTTCAGAGTAAGAAAAAATGGAGAATTAAATCCAAATATTCATGTGTATAAATATTTATTTAAATATTCATTTAACTAAAATAGTATATTTTATTATATTTTAATCTTATTGCTTTAATTAATAATTAAATGAACATTCATTAGCCCAATATACAATCAAAGATTTAAAGTATCATTTATAACTTGGATTTAATCACAATCTATTATCCTGTCCTGCCTGCTTATCCCCTGAGAGGGAACAAGCATATTATATTTTGTGTTTATACTTCCTGTTTTTCTGTTGTTGTTTTTGCTTTAGTTTTAGCACTCATATATAAGCATTAACAATATATTGTGGAATTTTTCCTGTTTGAGAGCTTTACAAAATGGTATCAAATTATGTACAGCTTTCTGGCACTTCCATTTTCTCTCAGTATTACATTTCACAGGCTTATTTATCTTGTTGCATATAACTGTAGTTCAGTCATTTTCAATCTTGTACAATAGTCCATTGTGACAATTTCTTTAGCCATTTTCTTGTGGATGGTTATTAGAGTATTTTCTAGTTTTTGTTATGTTTTGTAATTTACAGTGCTGCTATAAATGTTTTCATGTTCATCTTTTTCCGTGCATGTAGAATTGCTGGGTCAATGAATATGTGAATATTTAACATTATTAGGTAATACTAACTTGTTTCCACAGAAATTGTACAATTCAACCCAATAAGTAAATTCTCATTGATGTACATTCTTTCAATATATGGTATTTTCAGATTTCCTAATTATAGCCAATCTAGTAAGTGTAAAATGTTATTTCACATATACTTTTATAGTTTTTTTAGTACACAGTTCTAGGTTGATACTCATTTTTCATAACAACATGGTAGTGTTTTTCTGCTTTCTCTTGGTATCATTTGTTGATGTTGAAAAAAATTCTCTTTCCAATTGTTACTGCTTTATAAATGATTTGGCTATTTTCTATGTCAACTTTTAAGGCACTTTTACTTTGCTACAAAAGCTTCAATATAATGAATTTGGACCTGAATTATTTTTTACTTGTCCTACTTCGAATATAGATTGATCATTTTTTTGAAAGTATTTACCATTTCTGTTGGTACTAGAAAGTTTGCAGCTGTTTTTCCTCAATTCATTTTTTAAATTCTCTCCACCTGCAATGCCAACTAAGTGCACATTATACATTTTCATTCTGTCTTCCATATCTCTTCATTCTTTCCTAATTTTCATCTTCTTGTGTGCAAGAGGCTTAAATCTGGGTAATTTCTTCAGATACATATTCCAGTTTTCTAATTCTTTCTTCAGTTTATTTTCTGCAAGTTAACACATCTTTTGAAATTTTTTTCAAGGACTTCATTTTACATCTAAAAAAATCCTCATTTATTTTTTATAGTTTGTTTTCAAATCTTCCTATTCAATTCTGGTACCCTTTTGTTGTAATTTCTCTGAGTCTGTTTTTTCATTAAATATTTCCTACATAGCCATTCCATATTGTTTATAATGACATTCTCAATATCTGCGGTCCCTCAAGGTCAAAGTCAGCATTTGCTTGTTGTGCTGTTTCTTGCACAAGTTGCTCATCTGCAGTTTTTGTTGGCCATTGGTTGTGAACTCATTACTAGACACTAATCCTTGTGACATGGTAGAATTAAATCACGGGAGCTTTATTCCAGAGAGGATTTTATTCTGCCAATATCCAGTAGCCATTGCTGAAATGAAAGGACTTCTGGTTCCTTCAAAATTCATGTATCACTATTGGGTCCCAGAGTCTGCCTTTCTGTTTTCCGCCTGACCCAATACTCAGTATCTTAATGTACTTCCATTAGCATTTCCTCTAAGGAAAACCTAGCCTTATTAGTGACCAATTCTCCACCACCAGAAGACTTTTTTGGAAGGAAGAGGAGAGCGAATTGATTTGGAGACATTTCCTTCCACTTAAGAGACAGTAATGCTCTGTCCTGCATGTTCTATCTGTAGTACCATTTGCAGGTTTAAAATGTAGGTACCATCTGTAGGTTTCAAATGCCATCGGCAGCGTCAGTAAATATTACATATTTCAGTGCTTTAAAATTTATAATTAAGCTACAGCACTTGAATCATTAACCCCTTTACAAAAAGATAAAAGTCTTTCTGTAAAAAAGGATTTGTATTATCTAGTTATTTAGTCCTTCCCCTTTTCCATCCTACTGGATGTTTGTAAAGTGAGTGCATTAAAAGAATATAAATATTTGAGAATGACGATGAATAGACAAAGGTGAATCAAACAGGATGTGACACAAGCTAATGAGATTTTTTTAATTATGCAAATAAAAGTTGAATTTGCATGACAGTTTCCTCATGATGACGTATAAACACTGTAAATTCGTTATTTATGGGAAACAATAATATTACCAATTATACTTGATAGAAATTCCAGAGGGCATGCTGAAGTGTGAGAGGTTAAAAATGACTGAACAGATGAGCTAAAAGCCATTTCTTCATCTTTATATATTTATTTTCAGTGGTTCTTAAATTCTCCTAATTTTTTTCCAAGTTAGGGGTTGAGTTTTTTTTCTTTCTTTATGATTTTAGTTTCACTCAGGGAAGCAGAACCATTATGAATTACTAGATAAGAGATTTATTTTAGGAATTGAGCTTTACACAGTTGTACAAAAAAGCTAGGGAAGTAAAAGTTTACAAGGGGAGGAGGAAGGTCAAAGGATCCACCAGCCAGTGAATCTGAGAGGCCAAGTGGGCCTCTGATGGAGAAAGTGGTAGAGAAATCTGAGAAGTCCCTCTCGTAGATGAATCTACATAGGTCTGCCACAAAGCATTTTATTATAAACTGTTATCTGCCAGCACTTCTGTGTCTGTCTCCCAACTAGCCACCATTTCCTGCAAAGAGCAGTGGTGTTTTCTTTTCTTCATTCTGCTTCTCAAATCTCACAAATGTACATTGTTTACCCAACTGAACCCTGAAACAGTTCAGGGAAGGGGATTCTGGGAAATGTATCTCCAGTTATAAAAACTTAAAAAGTTCTGTCACCGTCACGTTCAGTTTAAATTAGTAGTTCTAGATATTTCTCACTTTTCAAGGAACAACAGTGTTGTAACTATAAGATGTAAAAGGTCATGGGAAGGTGTATTTTCCTTATTAATATATATTTATATATGTATATACATATATGTAACATATATATATATATATATATACACACACACATACATATATATGTCTCATACAGAGAAAGAGACTTTACAAAATGTTGTGGGTTTGGGTGTAACAGAATCATGAATTATTTAATATTGATATAATTTTTTTTCTGTTTACCAGATGATGTTTCTTGTGTAGCAATAGTATAAGAACTTTGATAGTTTTAGAAAATCTTGTTATTGTAAAATATCAGCTCCTTCTCTGAAGATAATTAATATGTCTCACTAAACATAAAAATTTCAGAAGCTTGATAGGTTTCAACTTACTGTTCTGTCAAAAGCACCAAGGAATTTCCCAGAAAATAGAGATAATGTAAACATGCATTCAGCCATTTTTCTCTAGCTTTGTTTTACTCATTCCAGTGTCTGAAGAATTATTTAACTTGTGTTACCCAGGCCCCTTGGAAATATGTGCAGATTTTGTGGCAATATAATCTGATGATTTAAAACATATTGTAATAAATAGATTAGTATTTAAGCAAGTTAAGAGAAAGAAATTTGTATTTAAAGTAATGTAAGTTTATATTTAAATAAGTAAAGATTTGGTCGACATTTTTGACATATTATTTAAAATGTAATATTTGGGGAAATTTAAAATAATGAATAAACATTAACTCTCCTCATGTTATATCAATATATGTTTTAATAGCTCTGCATGTCCCTTGGATAATATGCAGACTCTTTAGCATGGGCTTTGTATGTTTTGTAATCTGGCTAAGCTCTATTTTCAGGCTCATCCTTCTCATAGGCACACTGTCTCCAGCATCCTAAAATACTGTGGTTCTTTGAATGATTCATATATTTCCCCATCTGACAGGCTTACTACCACTCATGCTTTAATGCCTTTAAGGTAGTTTAGTGGTTCAGACCAAGGAATTTGATGTCTCCATGAGACAACACTCAAGCCCTTATCTTTTACCATGAGCAGTTGTCTTATCCTCTACCTTGTTCCTTTGCTTGTAAAGTGGGAATACAACCAGTAACTCTATCATGAAACAATGATCTAGATTAATCAATAACTGCATGTAAAATGAAATGCTTCATTGTCTGGCATATAGTCAACAGTGAATTTTACCTACCAGCATTTTTATCATTCTTATCACTATTATTTTATTATGATTTAGTCTCTTCTCATACAGAGTTAACCATTACTTACTGTGATGTCATCACCTTTTTTTTCATTTATTCATTCACTTTTTAAAATTCAACACAGTTAATAGGAGACTATTACTTGTCAGATGGCCTATGGAATACAGGAAAGTCAGCAATGAATGAAGTGGAGAAAGTTCTGACCTCATGAACATACATTCTAGTGGTGGAGACACCCAACAGATAACAAATTAATATAAATTTCTATTAACTTTTTATATTTATTGGAGTTTTTTTTTACATTCCTATTAATATCACTGGAGAATATTCAGTTCTTACAGGGCAAGGAAATTTTTATTCCTCTTTTTCCTCAGTGCTTTTTATAATTCCTCTCCCATAGTAAGCATTCAATAAATAGTTGTTGCATAAATTCTTTAATGAATGAGTGATAGCTAAGGAAACATGGAAGTTCCCTCCAATTTTTAACATAATTCCTGATATCCCCAGGTGTTTATTGGGTAATCTCTCAATTGTCTATAAAACAGATTTATTTTATAATAAGTTTACATTTTCAGGATGATGGGTCACAAATGCTATACACTTTGGTGTATATTTTTAAACTAAACATCAATGATATTAAAATTAGTCTTTCTGAAGCAGCATGTCTACATACATTTCTGGGTATGTGTGTGGGAACACATAATTCCTGAAAAACATAAACCTCTATGAAATAAAAATGAGTATCTGTGGCAGCATTTATGCAGGTGGAAAAAGCAAAGGGTTGAAATATACAGAGAGAAATCAGTACATGACAGTTATCAGTTCTCATAAGTATTATCTTTTATCCTACGCACGCTTCCCCCTCACTTATGGTTTGGAAAAATAGTTGAGCACTTAATGCTGTAATCCTTACCTTGTTAGAGGAGAAAGCAAAATAAATGTGCTTTTATTAAGGGATTATTTACTATCCTGTGCTAGAAATGAAGAAAACAAGGTTGGTGAGGATTCTATTGTATGCAAATGAGAGGTTGTACTATGTGAAGTTATGGCTCCACAATGAATTTCTAAATATTCACAGTTTGTTCTTGGCAGGATGAGCTTCTGTTTATTTACCTCTCTTGTAGACAGTAAATTTGCATTTTGCATCAGTTGTGTTTTTCTTTTCTTTTTGGTTCAAGTGGATCTACAGAAGTCAGTTCTTCACCACTAACTATGGGAGTTTTATCTTGGTAAACTTGTTTGAAATGTGTTAGCTTATTAGGAAGAGTGGGTATGCTGGATAACCTTCCTCGTCCTCTGCCAGCATCTCACCAGGACCACCTGTCCACTTAAGTAGGTTCCTTTACTATCTGACTCCTCATTCTGTTCAGGAAATGGGGAACAACAGAAAGTCTTCAATGTACAGCTTTGGGATATTTTGCTTCCTGCAGGCCAGGGCTGGTTTTCTGGGCACAAGATCTGCACAGTTGCAGAGGGTCCCCTGTGCAGAAGGGTTCCACGGGTGGTTTAATGCTCTGAGGTCAATGTCTTGAAATTCTTAATAATAATTTTTAACAAGGGGTCCCTCATTGTCACTTTGCACTGCGCCCTGCAAATTGTATGGCCTGTCTTGGTCTTGGCTCATTTCTGCAGGATTGCCTTAGGCTGCTGACTGGCTCTCTTGCCAGAAGAGTGCTCTTCTTTGGTGGCTATCCCCACTCAGACCTCCCTGTCTAGGTTCTGGAATGATCCCCCTTCTTTGTTCCCTTCTGCCTGAAGATGGTAGCAGGTTCCGTTGTTGCCAGCCCTTGGGGCCCGGGCCAGAGCTAGCGCTTTTGCTGTTCCTGCTCACTTTGAAAACTTCTTTTGTTAAATGTTATTATACTTGAACTTATTCCAGTTTGTATAGGACATCTGTTTATAGCTAAAACCCTAAATGCTACCGTGGGAATTCTTTGTGGACATCCGCAGATCCACCGGGTGTCCTTTTCCTTCGTTAACATTACTTGGCATGCTGCTCTGCAAGTGACGCCTTTTTTCAGCAGTTTTATTTCTAAAGTTATCTGTATTTTGTCTTTGTTTTTAAAAGGTATTTTCTCAAGAATAGTTTTAAGGTGACAGATTTTTTTTTTAAATATCAGTATTTTAATGATGATTCTGGTCTGCCTTCTGGCTTTTGTTGTTTCAAACAAAAGGTCAGCTGTCATTTTTATCTCTGTTCTGTGTAAAATGTTTTACTCTGCCTTTAAGATCGTATCTCTGCTTTCAAATGATTTGATCATGATCTTTGGTATCATTTTCATCATGATTTTTCTCCTTGGGATTGGTTGAACTTCTGTAATCTATGAATTTATAATTTCCAACAAATTTGGAAAATTGTGGTTACTTTATCTTCCAATGTTGTTTTTTTTTTTCCTTTCCTCCTCTGAGAACTACAATTACAGGTATAATAAGTTGCTTCAAGATATCTTATAGTTCCCTGGTGCCCTGATGATTTTTTTCGTTTTTCTCCCTTTGGAGATTGTATTTATTGCTGTGTTCTCAGTTTCACTCACCTTTCCACAATATTTTTCTGATTATGATAGCCGTTGCATTTATCTTTGACATTATAATTTCCATCTCCAGAATTCCCATTCATTTGTGTTTTAACATCTGCCACATCTGTCCTTAATAGACATGTTTTCCTTTAACTTAACAAAATATGGGATACATTTATTATAGCTATTTTAATAGTCTCATCCACAAATTTTATCATCTCTATCAGTTCTGCACTGGCTTTGATTGATTTTTTTTCTCCTTTCATCTGTTGTAGTTTTCTGCTTCTGTTCATTCCTGGTATGTGATTGGATGCTAGACATTGTGAATTTATTTTGTTGGTCTTTGTATATCTTTGTATTGCTGTGAATGTTTACTAAGATTTGCCCTGGGACAGGGTTAATTGTAAACTTTGTTTTTGTTTTAAGGCTTGTTTTAAATTACTGGTAGGTGGTACTAGAACAACCTCTAGTCAAGAGTTGCTTTGTCCCCACAACCGAGGCAATACCCTTCCAAGTACTCTTCCAAGGGGATTATGTATTACAAAATTTCTTTACTCCAGCAGTGGGTAAAGTGAACTCTATCCAGCCCTGTGTAAACTGCCTGTGCTGTTTGCTTTGCTCCATGTTCTGTGTTCCTTTTCTAACTTCAAATACTTGTCTCACATACATACACTTACCTGCATTTTAGCTGATAGCTTAAGAGGGATGCTCTGAAGTTTTCTGAGCCTTTCACTTAATCTGCATGCTCTTCTCAGGTGTGCTACCCTTTGAATTCCAGCCCTTTGATCGTCCCAAATCCTCAGCTATGTCTTTCTAGGAAGCCCAGCAAGCTCTGGGATTTCTGTCACTTCACTGTTAAGCTGGAAACTCTCTGCAGACAATACACTGAGGCAAATGACAGGCTCATCAGGTCTGTTTACCCCCGTCAGAGGTCACTGCCCTGCACTGCTTGATATTCTATGTCTGAACGACCACTGTCGCATCTATTTTCTGTTTTTTTTAATTTATTTAAGATAGTACTATAAATTTGGCCTTTTATCCCAGCTTTTCTTGGGATAAAGTTGTCTTGCCAATGGGTTTCAGCCCCGAGCAAGTTCGCTATGGATTCAATGTGACCAAAGAAATTGACAGCAGAACGTTCTTTGGGGTGAAAGGGTTTATTACCCGGCTTGTTCTCCTGGCGGTAGGTCGAGCACCAGCATCTCTGCCTCTGCCCAGAGCCCTGGGCCGAGCTCTCTCTAGAGCACAATAATAGCTTATTGCCTAAAGGTGTGGAAGCGGTAGCCTAGCAACAGGCCAGTTACATCATCAGGTGGTTTAAGTTCAGTGAGGATCCTGGCCATAGGAACCCCAGCTTCCCCACAAAAGTCCACATTCTTTTTTGTTTTGTTTAAAATATGGTATATTAACCTATTCAGTCAAGCTAGTAAAATTTTGAAATATCTTTATTATATCAGCTAATATTAACTAAACTTAAATATACTACCTAATCTGTATGTAAGGAAGTTCTTAGACTATGTCTTGGCATATACAAGCTATCAGTAGGTCTCAATAAGATCTAAATTAGGACCTATGCCTTAAATAATGTATGTTTAGGAAACACTTGTTTAGAATATTTGTTTAAATGTTTGTGTTCTTTCTTTTATCCTCTCTTGAGTGGAAATGAATTCATATATGTTTAAAGAAAATGTGTACTTTGCTGATTTCCCATACCCAAATGCACTGAATTTCCAGTTTCCAGAACTCTGCTCTGTTATAAATATCACTGGGTCAAGATGGTTCCACAATATTACAAAGAAAACTGCAATTGAGAGTCCAAATTAACTGTTTGGTTGGCAGAACAAGAAAACATATATATGTATTATAAATTTATATATTTTTTTCTTTATTATAAAATGTGTTACTTTAAAACAGTAATATATACAAGCATATGGACTGGATTCTTACTGAAACTATCTGTTTAATAGAATTTATGGGAAAAATGGAGTCAGTACATCTAATATATGCATATTTCCCCCAAACCCACTTTTAATACCCAGGCCATTAGTCACGTAGCAGTTCAAGGAGCATGGAAGCAGTTCCAAGTCCAGAACTGTTGATTTTGAAAAGTAAAGTGGAATGAAAAGACTAGAATCAAAGGTACAAAGCCAGCCAGAACAACAGATGGTTATAAGGAAACACTCAAAGGACTTCCTCATCATATCTCCACCCAAGATTTTAGAACAAGGTAACTGGGTTGTAATCCAAGATTCATGCTAAAAATAGGTCCTGCATGAGAATTTCCACTGCTGATATAATAGTAGAGAAACTAGGTTTGGCAGGACTAAGGAAAGGACTCCATGTTTCCTCAGGGCCTGTAAAGCAGGATTGCTTTTCTCTCTAGTCTGTTGAGCAGCCAACATGGCTCCAGTGAGTTCTGGACTTAGTCCCTGAAAGAATGCCAAGTATGTTAAATAAGCTTCACACTGGGAGCCTCTAAGATCGAGTGATCATAACATCATTAGATTTAAAGTGCTCATGAGGCCAAGTTCTAAGAGAAGTAACACAAAAATATCAGACTTTAAGAATGCCAACTGTGAGAGAGGGCAGTGATTTAAAGGATGCTTATCGAAAGCATGATATATGCAGAATCCATCACAAGAGAAAACAAAATAGGAAAAGCTTATCAAGCAACTAACAGCAAAAGCAGAAAGAGTAGGATTTCATGTACTTTATTAAAGCCTATCTGTATTTAAAAAGGTCCAGTGAAGTTTTAGAGACCAAATAAAAACATAGAGTTGTTGCAATCTACAAAGAATAACAAGGAAGTCAGATAAGCAGCTGTCTTTCTGAAGTTAAAAAAGATTAGCAAATATCCACCAGTTGAGAATTTGAAAGTATGGCTTAAACTCTCCATTACTTTGGATTTTAGGGAAACCTGGTTTTGTGGGTAAAGTCTGATCAGGGTCAGCCCAGGTGGTAGCCAGCCTGCTGTGACTTAAGAATGATTGGATTAACCTCATTTCCCACAACTCCAACAAGGTCAAATCTCATGAGACTCAGTTGTAAGCCTCCTTTTAAACATTCTAACCTTACTTGGAGAGTAAACTTCTTAATTCCATCTCCGTTCATTCGTAACTAAAATGGATAGATTTATACTTTTTTCTTGCTGCTAAAGGCAGTCGGTTTTCCAAAGGCAAAGCAAGAGGTGTTTTGATGAAGTACAAGCTAATCAATTGTTTTTTAAGTTTACAAAAATGACAGGAGAGAGCAAGTCTTTGCATTAGCAAAGCAGTGGAAACAAAGCCACAACAAAATTAAAAAACAAAACATTTAGCCCAGGGAGCTTAGATTCCTGAGTGATTAAAGGAACATATATGTGGGTGGTCACTGGGGAGGCTCTTGCTGGAGAAATGAAATTAAGACTGTAAGAAAGAATTCTTATTTACCTCACTTTCTCCTAGAAAAGTCAATTGTTTCTCTGTGTAGAGAAGCAAAAGAAACTGGAGGCTGTATGGAGATTTAGAACTTTGCTATTTAAAACAGAGTCTGGGAAGTACAGCATGAACATTCCTGGAGCGCTGGATAGAAACAGAAAATCCCATGCCATATTCTAGACCTACCAAATTGTAAAATCAGTAAGATCCCATAGTAATGTGGGGCATATTTAAGTTAGAGAAGCACTGATTTCAAGCATAAACTTTTCCGTCAAGAAAAACTGGGTTTGAAATCCTGTTCTATCACTAATTTTGTAATCTTGACAAGGAATATAATCTCTCTGATAATTAGTTTCTGCATGAAAAATGGGGGTAATAATAGCACCTAACTCATGAGTTTATTAGTTTAAATGAAATGTCACATGAAAACCACTTACCACAATGCCTGGTACCTCAAAGAAAGTCGATACAAGGTAGAAGCATTACAACTCACTTGGATTAAGTGATCAGAACATTAAAAAAATATGTAAGAGATAAAATTAACTTTTCCCATTTCTGTATTCCATTTACTGATCCTGTACTGGATGTTGACATGAATTTTTGAAGTGAACCCTTCAGTGGTAACTATTTCAGACTATGACTACAAAGCAAGAGTCATTCATTTAAAACAGTAATATTTGGCCACTTTATCATCCAAGTCAAATCAGTTGCACAATATAACCAAATAATTGGACAGATACTGGTCGTTAAAATAACTGAGAAACTAACAGTAAAGAGAGCTGATGATGTCATCAGCTGCTATAGCATTGCTTAAATGAAAAAAACAAGGCTCAGTTTTGAAAATATATATTACATTTTGAAAAGTGTAGTTTTGGAGAATTGTTAGCTAACAATTCTCAACCTCTTTGAAAAGAATTAAAACACAAAATCACTGTGGTTACTTAGAATTTTTAATCTAGGAGTAAGTGTATTTCAGACCAGCATCCCATATGATTGTTTGATATCAGTATTTCAATAATGTATGTAAGAGATGGAAAGCAGAACACAGAATCCTAAATTTGGCACTGGTTGGCTGTCTCTTCTACTTGCAATATGATTCAGAAGCGACAAGAGAAACTGTATTTCTAAATCAATTTAGCTAACTCTATGCACATACAAATAAATCTGAGATTCATGGTATCTAATAATCCAAATTCCAGTCCAGGAGTGGACTGGAATATTTAAGAGGGTAATCAGAAGAATGACAATATATTGAAGGTCTCTGTCAGGAGGAGAATGGTAACATCTATTCCGTTTCTGTTTGATGTGCTCAGCTTAGTACACATTAACCCAAACCTCTCCATCTACACACTATGATGTGATACGTTGGTAATTATGAGTCTGAGCTACTGCAAACTACTTAGTGATAGATTTAAAAATATTGCTACCTATCTTAGGGAAATAAATTATTTTTCTGCTCTACTGACTCAGACTTGAACTTTTAACTTGCTATGACCAATGAAATTTGAGAAGAGACATCTCTCTTGACTGTGCTTAAAATACTAGCCCATAATCCTAAATATACTTAAAAAAAAATCTGCCCTGTGAATAGAATTGGGCTCATGTGAAGACACATGGAACAGAGCAGCAAGGGACCTGTAATGAATATTTATCACAAACAAAATCTTTGCTTTTCTAAGCCTCTAAGATGTTAAGAGTTCTAGTTTGTTTTAATCATAGCAAAAGCTAGTCTTTCCTGGCTAAAACAGTTTTTCAAAATGAATACAATCAGGAGAGTGAATTTATGAAATTTTAAGAAATAAAATAGAATTCTAAAAGGTATTTATATTTTTTGCTTCATTTCCAGCCAACCAGGAAACTCAAAGTATTAATTCAGTAGACACTTAACAAGTATTTATTTAGTTACAAAATGTTACAATGTCATAAATGTTACAAAAGTTGGAATGGTCAACCTGGGACTTGAAAAGGTGGAAAGTAATGACTTGGTTATTGGAGATCCTGGCTAAAAGTGATAAAGGCTGTTGGTATTCTAAACCTCTGACCTGCCAGTGTTATTATATCGCTAGCTATTTCATTCTTTGCATTTGCAAAATCTATAGCGTTATCTTGGTACTTATTCTGAAAGTATAGAGGGGAACTGTACTTAATTTCATAGTCAGTCACTTCAAGATTATTCCGATTACTGTAGGTTCCAGCATGATGACAAATGCTACTGACTCTTGGCCAGTCCTTGCTAGCCTTGGAAAGCTGCACAGTAGCGTATGCCTTCACTCATGACTTCTTGTCCAAAGAACCATCTTCATCAAAGATAATCCCCTTTAACTGAGTATTAAACTTGGCCAGAGGTGGATACAGAGAGAGATGGAGTGATATTTCCCTCCACTTGAAGGAATTGAAACCATACTGGTGATCAAGTTGGCAATGGATATTATAGCAAGATATAACTAAATTTCTTGGGTCTCTGTTTCCTTATGTAAAAAATGAAGGTTGATCATTTTACTTAAGACAATGATTATGGATCTTAAATAAATGTGAAAATACCTGTCAAGTGTTTATTAAGGTGGGAGTCCAGAAAGTATTCATTTTCCTCTATTCTCAGTGAAGCAGATCGTTTCACATGGTCATGCGCTATAATAAGCATTGTATTTTGCTTTTTGAGCTGAACATACTGAGAAGAATATACTTTACAGTGCAGATTTTATGACATGCCCATGTAAGACACATGGCACTTAACTCCAGCATGTTTCTTTCTGCTTTAATTCCTGAGGACCCTTTTTACTTCATCTCATAAACAAGGTTTTGTGACCAAAACCCTACTGGCATATTTTCTAAACTGAATTAACAAATTAACCTACTAAGTTTAAACTAAATTTCAAAGAAAATCCCTTATGTTTGTCCTATCCATGGATCATGATATAAATCGCTGATAGAAACACCAACCTTTTTCTGCTTATTCTAGCAAGGCAGAGTTTTTGACCATCTTCAAAAATTAGAGTGCTTAAAAGCAAATAGAAAATTCAGGGAGACTTATTTCACACAAAGATGGTGAACATATGGAATAACTTGCTTACGTAGACCATTGGAGCAGATAATATAATTTAGTTTAGCAGCATGAAATTTATTTCTAAAAAAGGGTGAAGCTGGCAGTAAGGTACTAGAAAGAATTGATGCCAGTGACTTGGAGAATGTCAGTTAAAGGTACATGAAGTAGGTTTCTTAATGCTCACAGGGCCTCTGTCTCACCTCTGTCTTGGTATTCTTTAGGACCTTAGGATCTTTTAATTTTGTGGACATAAATATAACTGTGACTAGCTTAGCAAAAATTGTTGCTGTATACCATAATGCATGCTATAAACCATGTGGGGTTCTTAAAGTGTATAATCGGGCTGCAGATGGCACTGTTAATTTCTATTACAGACTCCAAAACCACGAGGGAGATAGTGTTTGCCTCACTGCCTCAGTGTTCTACAAGAATGATTTTTGATAGTTTCCCTTACTGCACAGCTTTTCTGCAAAGTGTTTGTCTTTTAGAAAGGCCAAAAGGAACTTACTGGCTTTTTAAAAGTCTGTGCAAAATTGCCAAGCTGTGCTGGGTCCTGCCTCCTGCCGTCCCCCGGTTGCTAGCCTTATTTAAGAAGGTATGGGTATCTGTTCACTCAGAATGAAATGAGCCTTCTTCTGGGCTTTGGGAATTTATGAAAGCACCAATTATCTGCTTTATAGCAGATACAGAGTGTAGTATGAAATTCTCTCCATGATGTTTCTTTTGAGGGTAGCAAAGTTAAATAAGGTAAATATTAGAAAAATATACACAGATACACATATGAAACAAATGTTTCTATGTTCTGCCACAGAATTCTGCATTCTTCAATGGAATTTATGTCCATTATCTGGTCTCACCAAATGGATTATACATTTTTAATTAAGTTTTTTTGGGGGGGTGAGTTTGAAACCTCCAAATACCTGTCAAATTCAAGAAACTCTTCTAGCCAAACTTTCAAAGGAATCGTCGGCAGGACATAGGCTTTGAAATCAGAAGACCTGGCTTCAGTTCTTAGAGGGATCACCAAGTATATGATATACAGTCTCCCTAATCTTTCTGTGTCTTTGTTCTCTTATCTACAATATCCAATTGTAGGATCATTGGGATTACACAAAGGAATGTATGTAAAGTGCTAACATAGTGCAAAGCTTGTGGTAAGCCCACAATGACTTTGACTAAGAGCCTGCCTCTGTATGTTTCTTTCATAAGAAGGTGGCTGTCACTTCCAAGCAGGTTTAGGCAACCTACAAAAGTTGATTTGCCCCAAATTAGTCAATGTTTTAAGATTTAATCTCCTTATATCATAAATGCAAGAGAGCTAAAATATTTTAAGTAGGACTTCATTAATGACCAATATAATATCAGTGGCTTTGTACCTCAATCTTGGTGGTTTAATCTTTTATGATATATCATTAGATGATACTAATGAAGATTGTGAGTACAACTTTTTAAATTGTTTTCCCACAAAATACTATTTCATGAATTCATAATATGTCTCTTTTCTCTCAATTTTCCATGTTTAAGTTCAAAGAATTACTATATTCAAAAGCCAGTGCTTTTACTGCCTTCTTGATATCCAGGTTCATAATTGTAACTCTCCCTGAACACCTCACCTTAATGTATAATAGACAGGGCAAACTCAATATACTTAAAACTTAGAAACTCCCTATTGAGAACCTGGTCCACTTCCTTGCTTATCTATTGGCTAATGGCATTCTTTTTTTTTTCTTTTTTATGCCATTCATTCTATAGATTTATCCCGCCAAATTCACTAAGTTCATGTTGCATGCCAAAATCATACTAGATATTGGAGATAGACAAATGAACAGAATAGAAACTGTCCCTACCCTCAAAGACCTTGTATTCCTGAGAGGAGAGACAAGTATAAAGAAAAAAAAATTACAATTCCAGTAATCCATCCAATGCAAGATATTTCTGACAGCTTTATTGAGATATAATTTACATTCCATAGTTTACCTGTTTGAAGTGTGCAATTCAGTAGTGTTTAGGATATTCATAGAACTGTGCAAACATAATTATAATCTAATTATAGAACATTTTTATCTCTTCACATTGACCCCCTCTCCCAATATAAGGCAAACACTAATCTGTTTCTCTATAGGCTTCTATTCTGTAAATTTCACTCAAATCAGATAATAAAACATGTAACCTTTTGTGACTGGCTTTTCATGCAGCATGCTTTCAAGTTTCATTCATGTTGTAGCATTTATCATTAGTTCATTCCTTTTGTTATCAAATAATTTTCCATTAAATGCATATACCAAATATTTGATACAGCAATTTTGAATTTCGCAATCAACCCAAGCCCTCATGAGGATATGTGCTTTTGATAAGGTATATACTGTTTTCTCTTAGATGCCCAGTAAAAGTCCCTTCTTAAAAGTTCAAGATACTCCAGTCTTGTGAAGGATTTAAAAGATTGATAATACCCATTACTATTGGGAATAAAACTTGATAAATACATTTGGAGTCAGTTTAACAGTACAAACCATGCTATTGAATGTTCTTAATATTTTAATATACTGTAAACAAATTATTTGAAACACGTACAAAATATATACAAAAATGTATCTGGTGGTGTTGTTTGAAAGGGTTTAATATTGAAATCCAGCTCCGAACAAAATCAGATTGCTTATAAAAACACAAAATGAATAGTTACATCAATGAATATATCTCAATAATGAAAATGACAATATAGACCTCTATTTATTGACATGGAAAGATTAAGATATTATAATGTTGAAAGAAAAGCATGTAGACTATGCTTTCAGTAAAATCATACTGAAGTCAGATAGATATCTTTCTAGTTAACTAGCTGTGTTCTTACATGTAACTGGAAGGTGAGTGAATATGTGCAGGTTGGGGTGGTTATTGGTGCAGGGGAGCAGTAAGGCAGACTCCTGGAGTATTAACCAATAAGCCCCATTTGTGATAGACATTCAAGTGAAAGGTAGGGCCTTGGGGCTATTGGGATGAAGTTAGAATATAGTAACATAGGCAGACACCCCATCCCTCCCACACACATACATAGAGTGGGAAGGCCCTCAGAAAGCATAGGCCTCGATGAAAGGATAGAGGAGGAGGAAAAACATATAACTGAAGCTTTGGAACTTGTAGGTGGCCAGGATGATGAAGGCTAGAAAGCCAGTGACAAGGATAACCATGTCCTAATGCACTGGTTGGCTGAAATGTTGACTCATATGGTGGGGAACAAGAATACTTACGACAACTAGCAAAACATCATTGCGAGCCTCTGCTAAGCCATGGGTACTCACCTGGAACACGCATGTGGAAGTGAAGCCCTCTGTAAAGGAGGCTGAGGAAGCTTAAGGGGCAGTCCTGCCTCTGTCACCCATGATGTGAGACAAATGAGAGATCTCCTCTGAGAATGAGGACTTTGAGAAGTGGGAACTTTGAGAAGCAAACCACCCTGTTAAAGGTCCAGAGGGAACTTTCAGATGTACCTGGCCACTGGCCCAAGAATGAGAATTGGTTTTGCCAGAAAAGGCAAAGATGACTTCTAACACGGAGATAAAATTGCAGATCTGAAAATCACTCTGATCTCAAGTTTGAGTCAAGCCGTTACTATGAGTAAGGGGGAAAGCTGAAGAGAACAGTTAAAGAAATGCGCTTCCTGACAGGTGTCTGCTCTTGGGGAGTAAAACCTTGGTTTTGGGCAAGAGTTTAGGGGATAATGAAACAAAGGGAGACAAAGAATGTCAGTCACTAAGATTCTGAATGTGAGAGATTGCAGGAGGTAATATTTTAAGAACTTACTGCGTGTTAGGCTAAATTCTAATTCCCTTGCGTGTATCTATACATGTAATCCTTATACCAACCAACAAAGTAGGTATTACCATGATTCCTATTTTTAGTTGATGGCTGAGTATAGTGAGGTACAGTGATTTGTCCAAGGCTACATAAACAGAGGCAGGAACAATATTCAAAATGTAGTTCTTCACTGAACAATAAGAAGAGGAAGAGAAGCTGGTACTAAGTTAATGTTTTAAACTGAATAGCATTTTCTAAATGTGTGTGCTTAACTCACCTATAGAAAGTGAATCTGTCCTTTATTTATGAGGACTTTTCCTTTACTGTGCAAATGTATTTTTTAAATATTTAAGATAAATGAAATGTTCATGTATTTCAGAGGTTAGTTAAATGTGTACACAATATTTCCACTGGCAAAATGGTAAGCAGATTCTTTTTGAACATATTCTTGAAAGTGAGATGTATGTAGTGAATGGGGTGCTATAAATTGACAAATGTTCAGGATAATTCTCTCAGGATGTTACTTAAATTGCACCCCAGCCTGTCCTTCACCATGTCTAGATTAGGTGCAGAACAGAGAGTCAGAAGTGCCCTTTCCCAATATGAGCCTTTAAACCATTAACAGTACATTCACAGCCAAGAAAACTGAGCTTCCTGGCGTGTCTGCTCAAGTAATTCCTACAGATTTTACCCTCCACCTCACTACTCCACTCATGAAAACTCCATGACTTGAGGCATATGGCTTTGAACCTTGGCTTGTCCTTTACAGGGCCTACTTAGGATGTAGTTATTTAGTTTCATTCTTTCTCAACTCTAACCATAATGCCACCATGCCTGCAGCAACTCTTAGGTGCAGATCAGTATTTCCTTCATAATATCTGCATTATAATCTCTGCACAAGAAACTTCCCAATGTTCCCACATATTCCATAGCTACTGTTCTTTCCTTCCTCCCTTTCTTCTTCCCTTGCTTGCTTATTCTCTCCATTCTCCCTTCTTTCTTTCTCCCTCCTTCCTTTTGTCCTTTTCTCTCTCTCATTAACAAGTAATGTCCTATGTTACAGTTAACAATTCTTCTGTTAAGAATTTCTTGCCCTACTTCACTGCCTAGATAACTTATATGCATCTTTCATATCTCAGTGGATCTCTGAATCTGATTTCAATCTCCCCAATTTTTTATTTCATTTCTAATAATTATTGCATTACACACACACACATTTTGTTTGTATCTCCCTCAATTATGTAAATTTCCCTTGCTCTTAATCTATTGAAAGTAAGATTCCATATCTTACGTATTTTCATATTAAATACACTGACTAGAAAAGTGTGACATATAGTAACTTTTTAATGAACTTTTTAAATGAATAAATGAATGTCAATAAATCATGAGAAATTATGATTACTGAATCACCCAAAATACTGACCCACACATGGTATCTTTTTTTAATATCCAAATAACATGAATCTCTGTTCTTAATATTGGCTTAAATATTCACATCACATAACTCCAGCGAAGGACTCATATTTGCAATTCAAAGAAGATGGTCAAAGAATACACTGATGCTTGTCTCTTTAAGCAAAATGAGAATGTGATCAGAAAAATAAAAGAATACTCCTCACCAAGTATCTCTTATGAAAGACATTATGAATCAGAAACTCTAGAGAAGTAACATATTTCCCACATAAATGACACAGTGTTGCCATCTTTGATCCCCAAATGAGGTACATGGCGTTTCCTGTTGAAAAATTGTAACTTCTAACTTTACAATTATATGTGTAGTAATTACATTATGCTTTGCACACTTACCACTTGATGAGTAATTCATATTTTTCTGAGTGTTTTCCATAGATGGGGTGTAAATAAGATGGTTTTTCTGAGGAAGATAAACCAGAAACCAGCCATCTGAATCAGGATAGTAACAAGAGCAAGTACAAAAATCACACTGGCCAGAGCTTTCAACAGCACCTCGAAGTCTGTGCGTTGCCAAAGTGGTTGCTTCTGACAGGAAGGGAAGCATATTGAATCACTACATTCAATAATTTATTAGGTCCATATGATCTTCGCCATTATGCATGTGGAAAGCAAAGGGCACTGGCAAGATGGACAACTAGCCTAGGCAGCTAGCTCCCTTCTGGCAAATAGGAACGAGAGAAGCTATAAATGCAAGCATGAGCATGAATTTGAGAAAGGAACATAAAAAATAAAAAGCCAAAGGACGTCTAAGGCTGTTAAGAGCTAGTGTTGGGGGCACTCTGGAAATAAGACAGATAAGGCATGAATTGGTCCGCTCACACTACCATAGCAAAATACCACACACTGAGTGGCTTAAATGTCAGAATTTCATCACAGGTCAAGAGGCTGGGAAGTCCAATATCTCGGTGCCAGTCGGTTTGGTTCCTGGGGAGAGCTCTCCTCCTGGCTGGCAAGCAGCTACCTTCTGCTGTGTGTGCTCACGTGTGCTTTTCGTGCCTGTGCAGAGAGAGACCAAGGTCTCTGAAGTCTCTTATAAGGATACTAATCAAATCAGATTGGGGCCCAACCCTGCGACCTTACTTAATCTTAATTATTTTCATATGCTCCATCTCCAATATAGGCACATAGTGTATTATGGCTTCAACAGATGAGTTTTGGCCATTGGGAGACACAAATGTTCATTCCATAACAGGAAAGAAAAATTTAAGTTCTGTTCTTGTCTTTCTCCGTATTGCCTTGCAAGTATTGAAACCTTTCCCTTTGCAGCAGACACAGGCAGAAGTTCAAACTGGATTAAATTTAAGTTCAGTATATTTCAAGACTACTGCATAGATGGTACTGTGTACTTTATATTCTATCACATCCACAGGCTTGAAATGATCCGGTTTTCCTTATTTTGGTGATGTTAAGATTGATCAGTGCTTCGGATGTTGTCAGCGTGATCAATTTATTATTAGTTTTCTATCAACCAACCACGAGGCAGTGCCTTTAGCAGCTATTGATAATTATTGCCTACATGCATTATTTTTCTAGAAGAGAGCCATAAAAGAGACATACCAAAAAAAAAAAAAAGAGTTAAAATTAGGCTTTCTCCAAACCTGAAATATGCCAGTGCCAGATCATAACTGCAGCACTCAGGATCTTTTCTGCTTCTACCTTACTCCTTTCTTCAAGACCACTCCTTTCTATTACAAATGGTGCATGGATAGCATAGTGAATACGGAAGGAAGACTAGAACAATATAATGGTGAAGTAGTTTGTTTTTTTTTTGAAGTCACACATTGCTTCTCTGAGCTATTTTTTTTCATCAGGTAAAGTTTTAAATGGAATGAGAAACTGAAGTTTTGGTATAAGACAGGATTGATATTTTAAAACCAAAAAAATGAAATTGGTCCTTAATAACTGAAGAAGATTAGAAAGCTATGGAGTGTTCCAGGAGGCAGGAAAGGAAACACAGAGATTAAAAGAACAATGCTTTTGTTTTTCTCACACCCCTTGAGTCCAGTTTATTAAAGAAACAAGTTACATAAATATGAATTTATCAAAAGACATCCATTATGATGATTGACCTTCATGATGTAAGGTAAGATCAGAGTTCTTAAAACAAAATGTCATCCACAGTGAGTGTCATCAGCTATTTTATAAACCAAGAATTCCCTAATTTTAGAAAGGAAAAGTGTGCAAAACATCGTGCAGATGCCCTAGATTATTGAATTAGAACATTTATCTTGTTTGGGCATGCATGTAGAATTGTAGATGACTGCCATAATACATAATTAGAATATTCTGAATAACTATGTTACCAAGTTATTGTTGGTAGAGATTACTACACATTGGTTCAGTCTCTTTAATTAAATTCTCCTAAAAGGAATGGAATTCTTAAAAATAATTTTCTGCACAAATTGAAGTAAGTCTGGTAGGAGAGTCAAGCAAGTAAGCCAATGGCTTTGTGGGGCTCACAAGAGGGAGTGTGGGCAAATGTTGTTAGGAGAGTCATTAAGAACAGGGACGGAGAGAGCTGAAGTAAGGCAAAGGTCAGTAACAAAAGGCAAATTTGGCAATTTAAAGTGCAGCAAAGGATCAGAATTGTGAAGCCAAGCAGAATGAGGTCATAATCACTTAAAGTTGGAAGGGAATAATGATTAAAGAGTTCATATACCTTTTCAACCCATATTTTAAGAGTAGGGCCAAACTCTGTATGCTGCATTTCCAACTAGAATTTTTAGCCAACAGTATATATTTTGAAGATTGTCATTCCAAATATAAAATTACCTACAATATCATTTGCCATACTAGGTGTAAAGTATGGTAGTTGATTAAGCACTATACATTTATGGACTGTGTTGCTATTTTTCAAATCATCTCTAATTATAGGTAACATGGAGACAAACATCCTTATATATGTACTTTTAACTGTTTTAGCTAATTAAGTATATTTATTAAAAGTAAATGTCAAAATGTATATGACCGCTTTTTTTTAGCTTTTTTGGAATTTAAAATTTTAATCTATTTAGAAATTATTTGAAATCATGTATGGCAAAATTCTTAGTCCATGGTATTAAGTACAATCATCAGGGTATTCCTAGTTTAGAAAGATAATCTTGGTAATACAAAACCTTTAAGAACAAAAGATGAAAGTATACAAAAATATATTACTGCTTTTCTGTGAATTGTGAGGATCAAATCTTTTAGCCTTTTTATAAATTTATGTTTTCCAAATTTTCTATCATGAACTCATTCACCATTTATATTCAAAACAAAGTAAACAAACATAAACAAAATAAAATCTGCATTAATGGCCCTGCTTAGGGTTGAGAGAGGTGCAGGTTACTCTAACTTCTAAGTAATAGCTGTGGAGCCAGAGTACCAAAGGTTAAATTAAAAAGACAATATGCTTAGAAGTTCAGAAGAAAACATTCAGTTGCTAGTGAGTGTGTGTCCACTCTTCAGATATGCTTTTAGAGCAAAGTGATCCACTATATGTCAAAACAAGGGTCGTTAATTATCATTAAACATCTCAGTTCTCTCCCATGTTAAGTATAAGTTATTTCTGGAACATGAAATTATGATTTTTTCTCTATGTATTAGACACAAGCATATTGGAATTTATACATGAGGATGTATTATATTTAAAACCTTAAAATTATGAAGTTATTTCCATTTTGGAAATAAAGCTTCCACAAGGAAAATTTTTGCTTTCATAAAAGCATATCATAAGGTTGTAACTTAAGTTATTGAACCAGTCCCTTATTTTTTAATATTTAAGTTGCTTCTACATCTTTACTATTATAATCAAAACAGCAATGTCCTGTGCCTTTGTGTGAATTTGAAGTTATATTGTTAGGATAGATTCCCATTTAAAACCTCTCAATGGGTCTTGTCAAATTGCTTTTCAGAAAGTTTGTTCTATTTTAAACACCAGCTCTAATGTATGAGAGCAAGATTATGTAACCTGACAGACTGTTTGTCTCCATATGGTCTTTGATTATTTTGTTGGTGAAAACAAATTTCTTATATACCAAAATGATGTTGATTTATATTTCTTTCAACACTTGTAAAACTGAATACCTATACTTGGTGTCAATGATGCATTTAAATTTACAAAGGAAAATTAGTCTGTTTATGTATTTTATCATGTGAATATCAGAAAATCCTAAAAAGCAAACAAAAGCAACAAGCTCTTTAAAGATAAAATACTATTGATAGTATCTGAGAGGATTTTATTTATCTACTTTGTAATTTGTAGTTTCACTATCTGTCTTATACAAACAGTCATTCTGAAAGGGGTAATACTAAGAGAAGGAGTGACTCCGTTGAATCAGAAATAGAGAAATACACAAGGGAAGGTTAGCATGGTAGGCTGTTTTGTATACCTCAAAAAGATATGTATAAGACCTATCCTTCCATACTTATGAGTGTGACTTTAACTGGAAATAGGTCTTTGTAGAAGTAATTGACTGACAATGAAGCCTTACTTGGTTACGGTGAGCCTATAACACCACAACTATGAGGGGATAAATTTTTCTTGTTTTAAGCCACCCAGTTTGTGATCCTTTGCTAGGCAGTCCTAGGAAACTAAAATAGTCATGTATTAATAACTAATAGAGATTGTCTTTGAATAGATATGGAACAGAAAAAAGGAAGACAGCCAACTAATATTTATTATGTATTATAGCTTTTGCCATAACAACTTTTAAATGTATCCCATTAAGATTTATAATATTAGTGAAATAGAATTCTTATTTTTAAAACATTAAAAATAAGGCTTATTAAGTTTTAGTAACCTGATCTCTTATAAGAACATGTATTTCTTAGGTTTCCGAGGCTTACAGTGGTAGTTGGGCTTTTTTTGATCAATACTTATTGAACTTCAAAACTCTTTCAGGCATTGTTTTAGACACTATAGAAACAGCAGTTTTCAAAATAGACAAAAATATCTTCCCTGGAGGAGCTTCAATAAAATGGAAGCAGAAAGATAATAAAATAAATAAGTCAAATGTATAGTATGCCCATGGTGATAAAAGCAATGGAGATAATTTATGAGGGAAAATGATTTCCAAAAGTGAGGTTCAATTTTCAAGAAAAGTTTTGCTGAGCAGGTTGCCATTTGAGCAAAGTCATGAAAAACGAAGGAGAGAATTTTGCAGATATCTAGGCGAAAGCATTTCAGGCAAAGGTCTTGAGTGAGAGGTAGCATGGCATGCGTGAGTAATGGCCTAGACAGTATTTTAGCTGGAGAAGAGTGAGAAGAGATGTCAGATAAATTAAAAGGCCTAGCTTGGGTAGGGCATACAGGTAGTTGTAAGGATGTTGCCTTTATTGGGAATAAGTGGGATGCTATCAGAAAATTTTAAGCAGGAAAGAAGTGTGACGTTACTCATTTAGTGATTGGTGACTTAGAGAGGGTGTATTTAGAAAGGTATGTCCCTTTCTTTTAGGTGATAATTCTAGAGCCTTGATTCAGGTCTTCATTTGAATAATTTTAAAAAGCAGTTTCTGACCCTGATTTCAAGTCACATGTAATCCTGTTGATCCTGTTGATAGAATTGATACTAGAAGATACTTCTGAGTTCATATCTGTATTAGCCAGGGGATGGAAAGGTGGATAGATAGACAGATTATCAAGGAACATATATATTTCCTCTTATCAGGTAAGCATTTTAATTGGAAATAGACTCTTGTGCCACATGCCAGGGTGGTTGGTCTTGTAACTTTTTTAAAACTACTTGGCATTCATATCACCTTTTCTTGTTCTTTTTGTACCAGCAGATTCTGGGTATGGTTTGAGTAATAAATTATTTCATTTAGACCATGAGACCTTCTATCCAATTCCCTTGAAGAGGAATATGTATCTATCCCATAAAGACTCAAGTAGTCAATCAATATCTGGAATTTTTCTTTGTTTAGTAAAGATATTATATTTTCAGTGGCCTGTGGTTGTCTATAGCTTTTGAAGGTGTTTGTAAATAAAAACAACAGGTGTGTAAGAATGTTGGGCAGCCATCAGGCTGGATCACAATGATGTCTTTAGGCCTCACATATATGTATATTTACTCTTCTCATCACTTTCATCTATGTAATCAACCCTGTAACATTCTCAGTCCCTATGTTTCTTCCGACATGTAACCTAGACCCAATTAATTCCAAATGTAAATTTTCTTGGCTTTCTATAATTAGCTCAAGGATATACACATGAATGATACACATTTGGAGTCTGTAAAAGACAAAGAGCCTTTTCTTTGGGATTGTTGAGAGATGTAGCAGGCACTTTTTTAATATGGAGGAATGTGAGGCTGGTATTATTGGGAGATTCCATGTGCAGGAGATAAAAAGGCGAAAACAGAACTTAGATAAGTAAACTCCTGGATGGGCCTAAATTAAGTTTAATCTGTCCATAGATTTCTTAGTTGTCTAGCAAATAAATCCATTTTATGTTATTGTTGCGTAGGCCAATTTGAGTTCAGTTTGAGTCACTTGCAGTTAAGATAAAAATATTTTCTAACTGACCCACTGAATAATTCAGACTCTGTTGTAAATCTAAATCAGTGCAGTTACCAGAATCCCCTTTAGTTGATCATTTCACCCTGTTCTTCCCTTACACATTAAACAGTTACACATCCTGCAAAGGTGTAAAGACTTACAGAAACTGTACAGTAAATCATATCTACAAAAGCTTTTACATGAGAATAATGATAACCTATCACCATGTGTTTTATTTTTCTCTTTATCAATATTCATGCTTTGCTCTTAAAATAACCAAATGATTGCCTCTGACATCCCTTGTGAATACAAAGGAATCAAAAAAGAAAAAGTAAAACATACAGGATAGTGTCTACTATCATATACATTTATTAATTTAATTATTTATCATGTATATAATCTTTCCACTGAAACACCCAGGAAAAGTGAAAAGACTGAGCATCAGTGGTCCCTCTTAGGTCCATCTCCTCCTTGAGCCAATTCTGCTATTTAAATTCCTTCTGCTTTCTCCATTTTTCTTCCATAGCATGATATTTTTTCCTGTCATGTTGCTATTTGTTGTTCATAAATTCCAAGGCATAACCAGTGCATGCAAATCACAATGTTTTTATGAGAAGAGGGGTTTAGTGCCAGTACAGAGATTTATGACACCATATATTTTTTACTTGCTATTAGTCACATAGGCATTTTAATGTAGAGATTAATTTTTAATAACTCTTCTATTTGCATCTCTGGACTTATTGATTGGAAACATGGTGATAGCAGTGATCAGGATATCTTTTTATAGTCAAAGGAACTTTAAATAAGCCTTTCCCATAAGTCTGCACATTTCTTAGTTATAGTCTCTGAACTGAAAAATGCTTTGCTGTTTGAAAATGATCATAGTGGACATATAATGTGACTGATCAAAGCGCTATTTAATTTTGAAGATGCTGTGTAACATATTCATTTGACAATAGGAAGAAAGGAACTCATTCTATCTTTTTTATACTTAAAAACATATGCAAAATAAATTCAAAGCTTAGTAAGACTCAATTCATTTAAGAGTGTGTAGATACAATGGTGTACCTATTTTCATTATATTAACTCAATCAAAAACTAACCCCTATTGTTTTTGATAGTTATAATCATATACATAGGTCAACAAACAGTCAAGACCCTACTAGGAATATATTATTAAATTGAGTTATCAGTAGAATTCAACAAGCAAAAGTTCTGTTTAAATGGAGAAATAAGTATGAATTGATTAGAAACCAGTATATATACACACACATAAACACAACTGTAATGCACACTTTTAAAGAGCTTTAAATTTCTGAATATCTAACTGAGATTGATTAATGGCCCATTCCTGGAATGACATATTATGTAGTTATTCCTATATAGATTATAGGATAATATTAATGACATGAAAAAGTCATGATATTTTAAGTTAAAAAAGATCCATGAATGACAACTCATATTTGGATGTGTATACATGTGTGTAGGAAATACTGTCATAATAAATTACAGAATGCTAATAATTGTTATTACCTGATAGTATGACTATAAATGTTTTTATTTGTACTTATCCATTTTTCCATCATAAAATTTATTAGTGTTGGATAAATTACCATATGTTTATATCTTTTAATGTTATATATAATGTGTGTGTGTATATACACACATACACACACACATACATGGGCATCTTGAAGGATATGCAAATAAGACAATCAACCCTTACATTTAAGGAGCATGAAAAGAATGATAATCTATATGAAACTGCACAGAAGTAAACTCCCTTGAGAAGAGATTTCTTTTTGTAGTAATAATAGTCTTGGTTATTTAGACCAACTTTTAAGCTCCGTAAAGCATGGCAACTAGGAACACTTAACAAAATATAATCACATCTTAGAAGCATAAAATAGTCACTAGTTGCTGTGGACTGAATTTTGTCTCTCCAAAGTTTGTATGTTGAAGCTTTAACCCTCAATGTGATGGTATTTAGAAATAGGGCCTGTGGGAAATGATTAAATTATATATAATAATGAGGGTGGAATCTTCACAATGGGATTAGTGCCCTTAGAAGAATATACATGAGAGAGTGAATTCTCTGCAATGTGAACACATAAGAAGGCAGCTCTCTGAAAATAAATTTCTGTTATTTAACTCACCCAATCTGTGGTATGTTGTTTACCAGCCTGTGGTGACTAAAACCTAGGAGCATAACTAAGTGTTGTGCTATTATCTGGGAGAAGATGAAAATACAAAGAGGCAAGACAGCCATTAAATTGTTATTGCAAAAGAAAATTTTCTGATCCAAAAAAAAAAAAAAGGAGCTAAGAGACTGAGAAAGTCATCTCTGGGAGTCTTGCTCTGAAAATTGTCTTGAGCTTGCAAATGATAAGAGCCCTAGTAAATTACCTCCTACTTAGTGTTGGGAACATGAAAGGCTATAGAAGTTAATGTGAACTGAAAATAAATCAACCTTTATGTGAATTGTGACTAATATTTGAGTCATTTGGATAGCCTAGAATAATTTCAGTCCTTGACATTTAGGTGATTCCAGATTGCTAGTGCTCCTAAGTGTCTGTAAAATAAAACAAAATATATATGTATCTCTGTAAGAAAAATATCATCACCCTAGGCCTCACATTACTTTTAATTTTGTTTTCAAATATATTTTCCTACACCTTCAAGTGTAAGTAGGCCAGTGAGAAAATAAAATAATACAAATGAGAACCACCACAAACAACAGATAACATTAACAGACCTTCAGGTACTACAAATAGTGTTTTACTACCACTGTTACAGGGAGTAAAACAGGTATACTTAATATGCTCATAGAAATAATAGCCAACATTAAAAATTTAAGCAAATAACTGGAAATTATAAAGGTATTATTAAATATTTGAAAAATAGTAATCTAGAAATTTTAAAAAATATAACCCAAATTAACCCAGTGGATAGATTTCATAACTGATTAGACAAAAGACTGATAAGACCAAAGAAACTATCCCATATGAGACATGGAGGAGAAATATAGAAAAAGAATAAGAGAAAAATACATTAACAGCTCTAAGATTAATTGATTAGAGTCTCAAGACTAACAAGAGAGTGAATGTGATAGAGGCAATATGTAAAGAGATGAGAAATGGGAACATTCCAAAATTTATGGGTGATATCATTACAGATTCAAAAGACCCAGCAATTTTTAATAAAGATATGTAACATAAAATTCACAATATAAACATTATAGTGAAAGTACTATAAACCAAAGATCTTGAGGCATGCAGGTGGAGTGGAGAACCCTTAACATCAGCCAGAAAAAGAGAGATTATCTTCATGGATAATTAGGTTATGTTTATAAATTATTTTGTAATTTTAATCATGAAAGCTAAAAAAAAACTGTCAACCAATTACATACTAAGTGAAATATTTAAGAGTAAAATACATATTTGGTGAAACAATAGAAACTTACATAATAAATACTAAAAGATGAGCTTTCGTCAGAAGGAAAATGAATTCAAATGGAAAACAGACACACAGGAACAAATAGGAATGCAAAGGAAATTATGTGCATAATTTTAAATGAACATGGATTATTTAAAATAATAGTCATATATCTAATAATGATAAGCATATCTATGAACTGTGAACAGATAAATAAAATTAGAAGTTCTCTGCATTTTCCTTTCTGAGAAAGGCAAAATTATCAATTAACACTAAAATTCAATATATCAAAGATTCAAGTTTTAATCTCTAGAAATTAAAATGTGTTTAACAAAATAATAGAGGAAATAAAAATAAAGATTATTAATTGTGAATAAATCAGGGAAGAAAGCAAAAGGAACATAGAATAAATAGATCAAACAAAGAAAAAGGCATTTTAAGGTGGAAGATTTAAACCACAAAATAATAGCAGTTAAATAAAACATAAGTGAGCAAAGTGTTCCTATTTAAAAGTGAGCACTCAAAAAATGCTAACTAATGCTCTTATGAGAAATGACTAAAATGAAAGAAATACCAAAAATATAAAGCTACAAGACAGTAAAAGGTAAGCCAAGTGAACACTTAATCAAAGCTTACGTAATTACATTAATATCACACAAAAGAGATGTTAAAGCAAAATTTTAACTATAAATACCTCACAATGATAAATATCTGAGGAAGATATAAAAATTTAAATGTATATACAATCAAAATAGCCTCAAAAATGTATATAAAAAATTGACAGAGCTAAAGGAGGAACTTACAGAATCATAGGAAATCCAGAATCATAGTGAGGAATATTTTTAGCCCAACTTTCCCAGTAAGTTCTAGAATATATAGACAAAAATCAGTGAGTGTATAGATTCAAATAACATGGCTAACAAGTGCCCTAGTGGACATATTATAGACTATTATGCACACAACCAATACAGAATATACATAAAAGCATATATAAATTGTTTACAAAAGAAATTTGCTCTGTGCTAGACCATAATACCAGCCTTAGGAAATTCCAAAGGTTTAAAATAGAATATGTTTCAGAAGACAGTGCAACCAAGCTAGATATCAGTAGTATAAACAAGCATGTAAAATCCCCATGTTTGGAAATATTTCCTGAAATCCCCAATAAATCGATTATATGGCAACTGGCATTGAAGAATAATTTGAAATTGAAACTAACATGCAAAATACAACATATTTGTATAAGTTGTATAAAATATACAAAAATTTGGAATTTGCAGTTAACGTGTATGCAAAGACATTTGTAGCATTACAACTGAAGAAATGAAAAAAAAATTCTTCCTATTAAAATATAGACATAATTATATTAGGTCTACCTTGTTTAGATCTTGATTTCACTGTTTTTCATTATTTGTCTTACATGGAACACTTGAAACTTTATTTTCATGTAAGTTTTTCTTTTAACTATGCTTCAAAACATGTATTAACACATTTTTCAGTGAAAAATCTAGTTAGACTTTTTTTCACAGGGATGGTAGTACAGCATGGAGAAAATAGTCAATGATTCTGTAATGTCTTTCTACTTGTTAGCCATGTTGTAATTAGAAAGTAACTGCACTAGAGGGGGTGAGGATTTAATAATATAGGTAACTGTTGAACCCAAAAAGTGTTGTACATTTGAAACCAATATAAGATTGTGTATCAATGATACTTCAAAAAAAAAACCTAGTTAGACTTTTTTCTAATAGAAAATCAGTGGTATAAATGATGTTTGAAAACAAGGACTAATTGCCAATAAATGAGTGTAATCTTCAGCTCTAGGATTTTGAAAAACATTTTAAACATAGCATGAATAAAAGCATTTTATAAAATCTTTATGGGAAAAATGTATTAAAATTAATATTTTTCCAATTCTTTCTGAGAAGTTGATGCTTTAAAAGGTATTCTCATAATAACAGGCTGGTTAATCCTTTTTAGAATATTCTTCCCAAATAAGGAAGTGAACAAACTTAATGGCTAACATTTTTTGCAAGGAAGATGGTTTCTAATTCATTGCTTTCAAAATTTTAAATTATCTCTCCACATAGTCAAGTGAAAGGTCATTAATAATAATTATTAGGACATTGTGTCATGTGAGTCAGATAGTTTTCAAAAACTGAGAAACTTAGTAATTATAAAAAGTCCTTATTTTCATGTTCTTTTGCATATTCCTATCTACTTTTTGTGAAAACAAATTCACTTAATGCTTTTATTAGAATAGGAAAGTAGAATAGAATTGGTTCAAACCCTATTGCAGTCTAGCAATTAAATAATATCCATAAATTGATAAATAATGCAGATATACAAAGTTCAATAAATATCACAAAAAAATCATGTCACCCCAAATTATTTTTTTTATACTTATATTCTTTGGCTTCATTGATTATGCTTTGTAAATAAAATGACAAGTTAAGCTACAAAAAATTTAGTTTAATAATGTCTTACATTATTGGGAATTTTAAAAATATTTATATATATTATTATTTCAGAAAATTAGGATCAGATGATGGATACTGTGATAGACCCTTAATGCATTTTATCAGTGGAATGAGTATTTCCAGTATACATGCAAGGAAAAAATTCTGTCTTAAGATTTGAAGCTTTGTCTCACTTTTGTAAACCTTCCCTCAAGAGCAATTCATTCTTTGACAATAAGTGATCCCATTGGCCAGTTTACAATAAATCTAAATTGAGGCCGTTGAAAGAGCCTTCCTACAGCAACATACTTCAATGTGTATGTGTGCTGGGGTGGAGGTGAGAGACCTTTAATCTTAGCAATGCTTGGATTCATGATATATGAGGAGTTTTGTCTTTCTTTTGAAAAATGGGAAATAGAATGTTTTGAAAGGAGCATTCTTTTTTTTTAATTAAGGAATCATTGATATACAATTTTATGAAGGTTTCACATGAGCAACATTGTGGTTTCAACATTCACCCATATTATCAGGTTCCCCACCACCACCCCTTTGCAGTCACTGTCCATCAGCATAGTAAGATGCTATAGAGTCATTACTTGTCTTCTCTGTGCTATATACTACCATCTCTGTGACCAACTATATTGTGTGTGCTAATTATAATGCCCTTTAATCCACTTCTCCCTCCCTCCCCACTCCCTTCCCTTTGGTAACCAGTAGTCCCTTCCTGGAGTCTGTGAGTCTGCTGCTGTTTCGTTCCTTCAGTTTTGCTTTGTTGTTATACTCCACAAATGAGTGAAATCATTTGGTACTTGTTGAAAGAAACAATTTAATGCCAATTATCAGACAAATCAAATTGAGAAAAGGACAATGTGAAAGTTGAGGATCCGAAAACTGATTCCCTCCATAATGACATGGCAGTATTCCTATGGTGCAATTATCCCAGTGTGAAGACTTGATCTAAAGGTTGAGAAACACTCAGCGTTGCTTGTACCTACAATCTGTGTTAAGAGAAACTGATGAGCAGTCTACATTAGGCCAGGGTTTTACAAGGTATAGGTATATATATATATATTTGGTAAGTATATTTTAATTAGTTGTGATAATTTAGAGTAGAAAATATCAAAATATCAGAGCTTATCAGAGTAAGAGTAAGCATTATTTGAGGAAATTTGTTACCTGTTTTATATATATATCACACACATACATATAGATGTGTGTATTGGATTATGTTGTGAAATGTATTTCTTACTATGCATGATATTCAAAACCATAAAAGTCAATACCTAGTGCCTTAGGCAGTAGAATAGAGACTAAAGTTCAGTTTTCATCATAAGATTATGGAATTCCTCTCAAAATAAATTTCTTATTTTTCTCTCTCTCTTTATAAGTCAAGTGCTGCAAAACTGAAATTTAAATGAACCGACCTTAGTGCTAATGTACACAAAGGGTTATCATAATCCCATTTCTCAAAAACCAGTCTACCTAGTTGATACTTTTAAGAATGATCTTAGTGGCAAGGATAAGTGGTTTGAGAAAATAAAATGAGGTGCCTGAGACAGATAAAAAATTTACAAACTGCAGAGTAAATTGAATCAAACCCTGTAATAATACAGGGTCACATGGTTGTGTTGCATGCTATTGAAACAGCTCCTCATATATATATATATATATATATATATAAAATGTGGGACTTTTCACTGACAATGGCTCACAATGGCTAGTATGCCTGCCTTTGCTGCCCAATTGCAGTACTCTTATAAAACCAAAAAGAATTTAACAATTTTAAATACATTGGGAACTGATGCAAAATACTATAGAATCCCAAGAGGAATCCTCACTATCCTAAAAACTGCAATGCCCTGAGGGTGTGCATGAAGGGTAAGAAAGATCAGGAACAAACTATGCATTACAGATAAAGTCTATGTCCACTATTCCACACTGTCTCCTGTAATCCCAGTGTAACCATAAGACTTGTTTACCCATACCCGCAGTAATATATATTTCAGTAGATATCAAAGTGTACCTTTCTAAACCTCAATACAGTTTTTATCTATCAAAACTATTTTCTAATAAAATTAAGAAAAGGACCATAAGAAAAGGGTGTAGTGTGGGAGCACAAACAGAAAGAAGATACTCTGCCGTTCGATAGCCTATAGTTATCAATGAACCAGTCTTCTCTTTTCTCAGTTTAGAGCATGGGGGCCAAAAAATTACTGGGTATATGAAGATAAAATGAATCTGTATCATTCATGTTTCATCCTGAAGTAGGTCTTCAGTGTACAAAGACAACTTTCAACAATTCTTATAATTGGTAATTCTTTGATAATTAGAAAAGCCTGTAAAAGGAAAATCACATCTCCAAATAAATATAGTCTTTCAAAGAAGAATGCCACGACCTTCCTAATTCATCTCTATAAGAATTCTATTGAAAGAAATTTCTCTTGAACAACCTGTAGGCTTTTTTTCCCCCTTCTTTTCCATCTTTATAGCTATAGAGCTTATAAGCACATTGTATTGGTGCATATTATCCAGTGAAAATGTCATTTGTTGGATGTACAGCCAGATGAGTGAATCAATGGATGACTAGTTAGTTGGATGCCTGACAAAGTTTTAAAAAGATATATTCCAAACAGTAGGGTATGTAAATAACTTAGAACTGGGCTTCCAGAAGAGAGATCATGAATGGATCCATCAAAAGAGTCCATCGACAATGGCAATCTGGAGGAAATAAAAAGCCTATTTTATTTAAGAAAGAAATAGTCATAATATGAACATCTTAGTCATTTACATACTCCTTCCTGTTAAAAATTAGATTGTCAAGAGATTTTCAATTAAAGTGTAATGAAATGGCATTATTTTGTCTCCAGAAAATCTGAGAGTACTAAATACATTGATCTTACATCTCATCAATTTTATAAATGCAATTCAATTTATTTTTCATGAACATTTAGTTTTTCAGTCTTTGCTGAAGATAAAAATGAATAGTTATACACTGTAATTTGCCTATAAGGATAATCTTATTTTATATAGCTAAGTAGATATTAATATACACATAAACAGCAATCATTTTTCGGTGTCAGTGGTCCTATTGTAAATGCAGTTATTCTTATTGCATTCTTCATATATACTATATTTCCAAAATTTCTGTAACATTTTTTAAGTTTGTGATTTATCTTTTATTTCCTATATTTTGGAGAAATGACAATAATTACAATGTTTCTCGATAATTAAAATAACAAGTCTTAATATCTATGAATCTCACATATATTTTTACACAATGTTTCTGGGCATATTTCCAATATCTTATAGCTTTATTAAAAGTTATTAATTTCAGAATGTTCCCATGTGTTTATATCCTCAAACCCCTTCTATCACATGGGATGGTTTATTTTCACATTAAAAATATTTTGCAAAAACTGAAGGAACAAACTAGCAGCAGACTCACAGACTCCAGGAAGGGACTAGTAGTTACCAAAGGGGAGGGTTTGGGGAGGGCAGTTGGGGAGCGAGGAAGAGGGGATTGTGGGGTATCATGATTGGTGCACAAGGTGTGTGTGGGGTCATGGGGAAGACAGTGTAGCTCAGAAAAGACAAATAGGGATTTTCTGGCATCTTAGTACACTGAGGGACAGTGACTGCAATGGGGTATTATGGTGGGGTACTCGATAATAAGGGTGAATGTAATAACCACATTGTTTTTCTTGTGAAACCTTTATAAGAGTGTATATCAATGATACCTTAATAAAAAAATATACTCAAAAAATACTTTGCAAAAACAAATTTTCATATATATTTATGTAGATAGATGTACATACATATGTATACAAACATACATGCACACCAGTTGCATAAAGTAAAGCAGTTGCAAACAATCAGCTGGTCTTCGCAAAATGTTAGGATTTAAGTCAGTATCAAAATAATCAAAAGTGATATTTATATTTCATAAGAGGAAATGCATGCTACAAATCTTGATTTTAAAACCCATATCTAACCAAGGAAGCAGAGGTGGAGATCAGAAGTAAGAAATGGATGTAGTCACAGAAGACTTTAGAACTGGAGTTCATCTTTGTGTGGTTGTCAGCTCTGTGGATGTCTAATACACAAGATGTACTTGAGATGCAGTCTAGTACATCTTTTTAAATGGAATTTAGTAGTTAATATAGCCTTATTTGTATATAAGATCAAGGATGCTTTCTCAACTCCATTCTACCTTTTAAAGTTACCAAATGTAAAAGAGTAAGAATTTCATAGATAGGGAAGTGTCACCTGAAGAGATTTTTTACTCTTTTCAAAAATAGATATGCACACCAATATTCAACACCTTCATAAAAAAATAATCCAGCCTATTTACAGCTCTAATAAACCCCCATTAAATCACAGTAATCATGTGCTAGAGAACAGGTGTTCTAAATCACTAAATTTGGAAGTGGAGTGAAGTTGAAGGAGCATGTTGGATGGTTTTCATTGGCTGAGTGTGGCTGCAGTTTCCATGGCAATTCCACATGCACCCTGGTTCCTAAATCTTTTTCTCACTCTTTCAAAATGCAGTGGAAAACACTAGTTAGTATGAGGACAAAAAAACTGGGTCAAATTATTATCATTTATTTAGCTAGAAACAGCAATAGGAATAGTGAAAACCATGTGTGGACTCTCCTTTACAATTTGTTCACATTTTATGTCATCTACATTCATTTATGCATATTTTCTATGCCCTCGCTGTTAATCAACATATGTTACAAAAGTAAAACACACATAGGGCAATAGCTTGTTACAATAACCATCCTTATGGAGAGAAAATGCCAGGCATAGAAAACACAATCACACTTTGTGTTTATGCTTTAAGTGTTACATATTGGATGCATTAAAATCAATACCAACTAATATTAATCAATACTCTAAGGCCCTCCAACATGTCCAGCTTGGGTTGTACATGGCCCCTATTTTGTAGGTTTGGCATTACCTTTAGAGTTAGAGCCAGAGAGAGGCATAGACTGAGAGTTGTCACTCATTAGCTTAGTTAAGAAGGGCAAAGGGGAATACAGAACACATATGTGGAATGGGAATGCTCTTAACCAGACTCTGCTCATGAACACTAAGAAGCGACGTCCCTCCAAACTTTGAATTTAGTAAGGATACAAACATATAGGGGCCACATTATGGAAAGCTGAATATACCTGAAAAGAGCTTAGAGCTACAATCTAATAAAATTTAAACAGTCTGATACCATTTTCTATTTATGATATAAATTAACATTTTAGTTGATAACCTAAGAGAAATAGCCATGCTGTGACTTGGATTTCAGTGAATCTATGAAGACAGAAAAGAGTAAAGACACTTTAGGAGCAGAGATAGGAAAAGGCTAATGAGCAGGATTAAAAGTTTCCATTTGTGATTACTTCAATGAGAAACTTAGAAAAATAGTCCTAATATGGAAATATGGATTTAAAGTGAAAGTGCCTACCCAAGAAAAAACAGGATAATAACCCCCAAGTACAGACTATTTCCTCCCAAGAGAGGCACCAAATTGGGGATGAAATTAGGAGGACCTGCTAAAAACAGGCAGTAATGTAAATTAAGATAAATTAAGTAAAGTAAAACTCTGTAACCTTAAATTACACTTTTATAGAGCTTTTACCTTGAGGATCTCTCTTCCTAAAATGCTGAAGTATTTTGAATGCCCTCAGAGAATGATAAAATAAATTCACAGTCTTTGACGTCAGAATCCAGGTTTTGAATTTTGACTGAATGAGTCAGCTAAACTAAGTTACTTCTTATTTCTGAGACTCAGTTTTCTATTTTATAAATGGGAATAATTATACAAATCTTACATGTTTACTATAAAGATTAAAGAAGATACACATGTTACATGTACAAATAGTATATTTCTATTTTCTTTTGTTCCTCTGATCCTTTATCTGACTTATGCAATGGGAAATTAGTACAGTATAAGTAGAAAGAGAAAGCATGACTCACAATGGCGAATTATTTTAGAGTACCCCCTACCCCGGCCAAATAGTAAATACTGCACTAGATTAGGCAGTGGGAATTACCAAGGTAGAAAATTACTTCATGGAGGTCTTATATCTGGAGCTGTTCCTGCCAACCTTTCATCAGTGTTGTTGACAACCTTTTATTCTGTTTTTCGGCAATAAATACCTCATTCCTCAGAGAAGCTGAGTATACATTCTCTGTCTTAAGATGGAGTCTGGGAGCATGGACCTTAGAAGTTTGTGGAGATGCATGTAAAAAATAGTGGTGAAAGTAAACTCAGCTTCTCTTACCTCAGCCAAATCGCTTCTCCTTCAAGCCCAATATCCACACTGTGGTCCCTGAAATTAAAATGCAAGAGATACAGCAGCAAAATTTGCACTCTATATTCCTAATAGGATTATGATCCTGAATCTCTGTTAACTCTTCTAACTTTTCTTATTAAAAGCCTAGAACGTATTTCACCTCTTTACATCCTTTATTGCTCACTTTTCCCTGGGCCATGTCCTACTTTTCATATTTTCCTGAACTGACATGTATAGAAGCCAATGTCTTACCATGTCCTAAACTGTGCTGCCTCATGTCAATTAATCCAGAAAGGGAAATGCATGGAAAAGGTTTTTAAAGCTCCTTCTCCTCTGATACTGAAAGGTTTTACACATTATTCCTAAGGAAGGGGATGTGCTATTCCATGTTTTATGGAGGTCCCATTGTGAAGTTGAGAACTTCAGGGGGGATGTTTATGAAAAATAAAGATTGAGTCTTCCACCTTAGCATACTTTTCTGCCTGTAGTTAGAGAAAGACCAAACAGAGAGAGCAATGAATTGTTGCTCCTCTTCATTACTTTAACAAATTACCTAACCTCGTTTGTGGAAGAACATGATTGATGCACAGGGCCTTGTCCACACAATTAATCTGAGGGATCATGGAAAGTATGGTGAGCCCAATGAGCAAAGGAGAGGCTGTGTGGGTTTCCCAACACTCCACTCCCACCTCCACTCTCCATAAATGCACAGAATCTCATCTTACCAACAGTCTGTCCTTATAAGAATATCTAGAAAGGATTAAAGATGGTGGCATGAGAGGTGAGACACAGGCTTCCTCCTAAAACTGCATATAGTATGAAAATATAATTAATACAACTAATCCTGAAAGAGCACCAGGAAAGAGGACTGCGCCAGACTGCATACACCTGCAGAAAAGAGGAGACCTCACAGAACAGGGTAATGTACCAAAGCTGTCGTCCAGCAGGACCCAAGCCCTTCCCCCACCCCAGCTCAACAGCAGGAGGAAGGGAAACCGAGCAGGGAGGGAGTGAAGGCCTGGGACTGCTGAATACCTAACTCAGGAGATCTGCTCTGGGAGCACAAACCTACAATTCATGGTGCTTGCATGATACTGTCATGATTACGGGATTGGAAAGCTAAGACAGGAAAATTTCTGGACAGACTTAGATTCCAGCCGCTTGTGGAAAGCAGGGATCCGTATCCAGCAGCTCTGGGACAAAAGAAAGGTGGGCAGTCTGATAGACTTCCTAACAAGGAAGCCCTTAGCAGGAGGGCTGCTAAAGGGGCAAGGATTGCATAGAGCTCACTGCTCAGGAGAGAAGACAGGTAGACAAAATTGTCTGGGTACACTATGCCCAGCAGATTAGAAGCTTTGCCATATAGACTTTCATATTTAAGGAGGAAAAAAGAAATATTCCTCCTTAGATGATCTTCAGGTGCTCCAGCTCCCTGGCTGGCTACACAGCCCCAAGGACCCCCTCCGTGATACGTAGCCTACTGTGCCTTTCTCCAGCCAGCCCCACCTGGTTCACAAACCAGCAAACCCTACCCTGGCATTCGCCCAACCAGAGGGAAGATCTGTCTAGAGCAAGTACAAACACAAAGCATAGAGGCTTATACCTGTGTGCTCAGCCCACTGGTTCAGGCACTGGAGACAGGCATAGCAGCCGGGAAGCAGGAAACAGCTCTTTCCTCCCACCAGGCACCAATACCACTCCCCTGCAACCCACAACATTGCTTCAGGGGCTGAACAGCTCCAGGGAGTAGAGCTTCTGGGCACTAGAGGGCGCCATATACAAATATGAAATGCCAAAGAAATCTGGTTCAGAGTAAAATTATTAATACCACTCCTGAGAAAGATTTAAATGACATTGATCTCATGACACTTCCTGAAAGGGAGTTCAAAATAAAAATCATTAACATGCTCATGGACGTATGGAAAGATATTCAAGAACTTAGGAATGAATTCTGGTCGGATATCCAATCATTGAAGAGCACAATGGATGGTATTAAAAGCAGATTGGATATGGTGGAGGAGACAATAAATGAAACAGGAACTAGAGAAGAGGAATACAAAGAAGCTGAGGCACAGAGAGAAAAAAGGATCTCCAAGAATGAAAGAATATTGAGAGAACAGTGTGACCAATGCAAACGGAACAATATTTGCATTAAAGGGGTATCAGAAGAAGAAGAGAGAAAAAAAGGGATAGAAAGTGTCTTTGAGGAGGTGATTGCTGAAAACTTCCCCAATCTGGGGAAGGAGATAGTTTCTCAGGCCATGGAGGTGCACAGATCTCCCAACACAAGGGACACAAGGAAGACAACATCAAGACATATAGTAAGTAAAATGGCAAAGATCAAGGATAAGGACAATTAAAAGCAGCCAGAGAGAGAAATAAGATCACATACAAAGGAAAGCCCATGTGGCTATCATCAAACTTCTCAGCAGAAACCTTACAGGCCAGAAGGGAGTGGAATGATGTATTTAATGTAATGAAGCAGAAGGGCTTTGAACCAAGACTACTTTATCCCGCAAGATTATCATTTAAATTTGAAGGAGGGATTAAACAATTTCCAGATAAGCAAAAGCTGAGAGAATTTACCTCCCACAAACCATGGGTACAGTGTATTTTGGAGGGACTTCTATAGATGGAAGTGTTCCTAAGGTTTAATAACTGTCACCAGAGGTAATAAAACCACAGTAAAGAAAGTAGAACAGCTAATTACTAAGCAAATGCAAAAATTAAAACAACTATCTCCAAAGTCAATCAATGGATAGACAAAGAGTACAGAATATGATTCATAACATACAAAGAGTGGAGGATGAAGAAAAAGGGGGAAGAAATAAAAAATCTTTAGACTGTGTTTGTAATAGCATATTGAGTTAAGTGAGACTCTTAGATAGTAAGGAAGTTAACCTTGAATCCTTAGTAACCACAAATCTAAAGCCTGCAATGCCAATAAGTACATACCTATCGATAATCACCCTACATGTAAATGGTCTGAATGCACAAATCAAGACATAGAGTCACTGAATGGATTAAAAAACAAGAACCATCTATATGCTGCCTTCAAGAGATTCACCTTAAACCCAAAGACATACATAGACTAAATGTGAAGGGATGGAGAAAGATATTTCATGCAACAAATAGGGAGAAAAAAAGCAGAGGTTGCAGTACTTTAATCAGACAAAATAGACTTCAAAACAAAGAAAGTCACAAGAGACAAAGAAGGACATTACATAATGATAAAAGGGTCAATCCAACAAGAAGATATAACCATCATAAATATCTATGTGCCCAACACAGGAGCACCTACATATGTGAAACAAATATTAACAGAATTACAAGGAGAAATGGAATGCAATGCATTCATTCTAGGAGACTTCAACACTCCACTCACTCTGAAGGACAGATCAACCAGACAGAAAATAAGTAAGGACACAGAGGCACAGAACACAATAGAACAGATGGAACTAACAGACATCTACAAAACTCTACACCAAAAAGTAGCAGAATACACATTCTTCTCAAGTGCACATGGAACGTTTTTAGGAATAGATCATATACTAGGTCACAAAAAGAGCCTCGGTAAATTCAAAAAGATTGAAATTGTACCAACCAGTTTCCCAGACCACAAAAGTATGAAACTAGAAATAAATTATGCAAAGAAAATGAAAAATCCCAGAAACACATTGAGGCTTCACAACATGATCCTAAATAACCAATGGATCAATGACCAAATAAAAGCAGAGATCAAGCAATATATGGAGACAAATTACAACAATAATAATTCAACACCGCAAAATCTGTGGGACGCAGCAATGGCTGTGTTAAGAGGAAACCATATTGCAATACGGGCCTACCTCAGGAAAGAAGAACAATTCCATATGAGCAGTCTAAACTCACAATTAATGAAACTAGAAAAAGAAGAACAAATGAAGCCCAAAGTCAGTAGAAGGAGGAACATAATAAAGATTAGAGCAGAAATAAATAAAATCGAGAAAAATGAAACAATAGAATCAATAAAAGCAAGTGCTGGTTCTTCTAGAAAATAAACAAAATATATAAACTGCTAGCTAGCCTTATCAAGAAAAAAAGAGGGTGTACTCACATAAACAGAATCAGAAATGAGAAAGGAAAAATCACTACAGACACCACAGAAATACAAAGAATTATTATAGAATACTATGAAAAATTATACGCTAACAAACTGGATAAGCTAGAAGAAATGGACAACTTTCTAGAAAAATACAACCTTCCAAGGCTGATCCAGAAAGAAACAGAAAATCTGAACAGACCGATTACCAGCAATGAAATTGAACTGTTCATCAAAAACCTACCTAAGAACAAAATGCTTGGCCCAGATGGCTTCACTGCTGAATTTTATCAAACATTTAGTGAAGACACAATACCCATCCTTCTTAAAGTTTTCCAAAGAGTAGAAGAAGAGGGAATACTTCCAAACTCATTCTATGGGGCCAGCATCACTCTAATACCAAAACCGGGCAAACACACCACAAAAAAAGAAAATTACAGACCAATATCCCTGAGGAACATAGATTCAAAAATTCTCAACAAAATATTAGCAAACCGAATTCAAAAATACATCAGAAAGATCATCCATCATGATCAAGTAGGATTCATCCCAGGGATGCAAGGATGGAACAACATTCGAAAATCCATCAACATCATCCAACTCATCAACAAAAAGGACAAAAACTACATGATCATCTCCATAGATGCTGAAAAAGTATTCAACAAAATTCAACATCCATTCATGATAAAAACTCTCAACAAAGTGGATATAGAGGGCAAGTACCTCAACATAATAAAGGCCATATATGGCAAACCCACAGCCAACATTATACTTAACAGCGAAAAGCTGAAAGCTTTTCCCTTAAGATGGGAACAAGACAAGGATGCCCACTCTCCCCACTTCTATTCAACATAGTACTGGAAGTCCTAGCCATGGCAATCAGACAACACAAAGAAATAAAAGGCATCCAGATTAGCAGGGAAGAAAAACTGTCTCTGCAGATGACATGATATTGTACATAAAAAACCCTAAAGATTCCACTCCAAAACTACTAGATCTAATATCTGAATTCAGCAAAGTTGCAGGTTATAAAATTAATATGCAGAAATTTGTGGCATTCCTATACACTAACAGTGACCTAGCAGAGAGACAAATCAGGAAGATAATTCCATTCACAGTTGCATCAAAAAGAATAAAATACCTAAGAAGAAACCTAACCAAGGAAGTGAAAGACTTATACTCTGAAAACTACAAGACACTCATGAGAGAAATTAAGAAGATACCAATAAATGGAAACACATCGTGTGCTCATGGATAGGAAGAATTAACATTGTCAAAATGGCCATCCTGCCTAAAGCAATCTACAGATTCAATGCAATTCCTATCAAAATACCAACAGCATTCTTCAATGAACTAGAGAAAATCGTTCTAAAATTCATATGGAACTACAAAAGACCCTGAATAGCCAAAGCAATCCTGAGAATGAAGAATAAAGCTGGTGGTATTATGCTCCCCACTTCAAGCTCTACTACAAAGCCACAGTACTCAAGACAATTTGGTACTGGCACAAGAACAGACCCATAGATGAATGGAACAGACCAGAGAGCCCTGATATAAACCCAAGCACACATGGTCAATTAATATATGATAAAGGAGCCATGGACATACAATGGGAAAATGACAGCCTCTTCAACAGCTGGTGTTGGCAAAACTGGACAGCTACATGCAAGAGAATGAAACTGGATTATTGTTTAACCACATACACAAAAGTAAACTCAAAATGGATCAAGGACGTGAATGTAAGTCATGAAACCATAAAACTCTTAGAACACAACATAGGCAAAAATCTCCTGAATATAAGCATGAGCAACTTCTTCCTGAACGCATCTCCTCAAGCAGCGGAAACAAAAGCAAAAATGACCTCCTGGGACTACATCAAACTAAAAAGTTTTAACATCCAAAATATATAAAGAACTTACACACCTCAACACCCAAAAAGCAAATAACCCGATTAAAAAATGGGCAGTTTATATGAAGAGACAGTTCTCCAAAGGAGAAATTCACATGGCCAACAGACACATGAAAAGATGCTCCACATCACTAATCATCAGGGAAATGAAAATTAAAACCACAATGAGATATCACTTCACACGAGTAAGGATGGCCAGCATCCAAAAGACTAAGAACAACAAATGCTGGCAAGGATATGGAGAAAGGGTAACCTCCTACACTGCTGGTGGGAATGTAAGCTAGTTCAACCATTGTGGAAAGCAATATGCAGGTTTCTCAGAAAACTAAAAATAGAAATACCATTTGACCCCGGATCCCACTCCTTGGAATTTACCCAAAGAATACAACTTCTCAGATTCAAAAAGACATATGCACCCTTATGTTTATTGCAGCACTTTTTACAATAGGCAAGATATGGAAGCAACCTAAATGTCCATCAGTAGATGAATGGATAAAGAAGAGGTCGTACATATACACAATGGAATACTATTCAGCCATAAGGAAACAAATCCTACTATTTGCAACAACATGGATGGAGATGGAGGATATTATGCTCAGTGTAATAAGCCAGGTGGAGAAAGGCAAGTGCCAAATGATTTCCCTCATTTGTGGAGTATAACAATGAAGCAAAACTGAAGGAACAAAATAGCAGCAGAAGGAACTAGTGGTTACCAAAGGGGAGGGTTGTGGGAGAGCCGGTGGGAAGGGTGGGAGAAGCGGATTGAGGGGTTTTTTGTTTAGTACACATGGTGTGCGGGATCACAGGGAAAACAGAGTAGCACAAAGAAGGCAAATAGTGAATCTGTGGCATCTTACTACACTGAAGGACAGTGACTGCATTGGGCTATGGGTGGGGACTTGATAATATTGGTAAAGAGAACAACAATATAATCATCATTCTAATGTTGTGAAATGAAGCCACAGGTATTTCTCATATCTTTGTGTTTGTTATTAGGCATTGTTCTCACACTGTATAAATAGTAGCCAAAGTAACATCTTCCTTTAGTTTCTTGTAAAACAATTGACATGTATCGGAGCTAAAGAAGTCTACTTATTTCACAACTTAGTAATAAGACAAGATATTATAAATGTTCATCATTTATTTTTTCCACTACCGTAACTGAGCTGATGTGTCATACCAAAATATATTGTTTTCTGATTTCTGCATCTTCAAAGCTTGATATTTCAGAACTTGTGCACTCCCTAGAGATTTCAGATTAAAAACCAATTAAATGATTTTTTGAAACTTTATTTGAAAATTAATTGTTAATGTCATTGATTTCATCCAAAACAATGAGAGATGATGTTGTCCTTTGTTGTTTCTGAGCTAGGATCTCTTTTGAATAAGGATAATACTTTCATATATTTATTGTATATCTTAGTTTAATAGACCCATGAAAGTGCTAGATTCTTTATAACCATCCCCTTCTTTCATTGGTCTTTTTTCTGTCACTTTCCCTATAATTACTCCCATTTGGTAGTTGCACTGTGTTGAAAGAAGCAAGCTAAATTCTCAATTTTACCTCCTTATGTCATATGTGAGAATAATCAGTAAAGTTACTCTGTCCATTGTCAGGGAGGCACTGTCTTTTAATTTAACTCACCTGAGTCTAAATCCAGTTTTGGAATTTTCTGTCTGTAAGATTGTGCAAGTTATTTAAACTTATGAGCCTCAGATTTATTTTTATCTTCAAAGAGTGAATAATTTCACTTTCTCTTAGTGTTTTGTGAGAGATATATGAAATACATGTTGAGTTCCTGGCCTATTATCAGACTCAGGTTTTTAAGTGAATGCTAATTCCCTCCTTTTTTCTTAGACCTCACTTATGATCCAATATATCTGCTTTTTAAAGAGCCACTGTATGGGGGTGTGCCCTCTCACCATTCAAGAAACCAAAGGGCATCGTGGACCAGTCAGAGATTTAGGACTTGTGCATTCAGCTTTTACCTAGCCTGAGTTCTATTAAGTATGGAGTGGACCCTGACCTTGGGTGTGAGATAATGTTTTTAAAAGCATCAGAGAACTTGGCCCTCAAAATAACCATTAAATTCTGTAGGAAAAGGATTCTGATCACTCTCCAACTTTGGTCAAGACACATAGTCGATCTGTACATTTTCCTAACTAGTAAAATAAAGTATTAGGTAATATCAAGCAAGACATGATGGAAATCCAGGCCACTGCCTTCTGCTCCTTCCAGAGCCTCTAACAGAAATGTTTATCCATTACAAAGCTCCTTCCTCAGGACAGGGCCTCAAAATTCTGTTCAACACTGCTCTTGCATTGAGGATGTAATTTGATTGTTATTTGTCAGTTCTTGGGTTATATATTTCCTTAGCTCCCTTCCGATTTTTAATCACACATTCTATGATTATTATTATAATGAGACCCATTTGTTATACTCTTTTAGAGTTACATCCTCAAGGGTCAATCGAGTGCATATGGCTCTTTGTCCCAGCCTACTGTGCTTTTTTATTCTTCTGTTTGCTCCATAAATATAAAGATTATTAGCCATAAAGCAGTCAAAATTTGGGGAATGGCTGCCAAAAGTCATGATTAGTTTTATAGTCAATGATCTATAGTCCATCTTCTGGCAGTAATTAGACAAAGCAATCCATGCTTGTGGAAATAATAAGACTATGTCTTACAAAAAGGGAAAAAATGCTTATATTTTTCTCTATAGGAGGATAATGTTCAAATAATAAAACTGTGGTATCAAATCTCTGTTATATATGATTTAACAAGGATAAGAACTGCTCAGAATTCATCCTCGATGTATACCCACTATAGTTTATCACCTTATAATTTAAGCTATCATTTGATGAACTTTCTTAAGCTGTATGTATTGGATTAGAATCATATAGAAGGGGTCGATATTGGGTTCATAGTTTTGTCCTTGCTTGTTTCTATCCAGTGTACAATACTAAGAATTTTGACAACTATCTCATATGTCCACCATGGCAGTATCATAAAAAATATTCTGAATACCCAAATATTTTCCATACTTCAACTACTTACCCCTCCCATCCCGTGGGCACTGCTGATACTTTTATTGTCTCTATATTTTTCTTTTCCAGATTGTCAAATATTTGGAATCATGTGGTGTGTAACATTTTTCAGACTATCTTCTTTCATTTAGCAAAACACATTATAAGTTCTCTTTTTGTTGGCTTGATATATCATTTCTTTTGATCAGGAAAATTTCCAGTGTATGAATGTACTATAGTTTGTTTATACACTAGCCTATTGAAGGACATCTTGGTTGCTTCAATTTAAGCATTTAAGATTAAATCTGCTGTAAAAAAATATGATCAGGTTTTTGTATGTGTATAACCTTTCAATAAATTGGGTAAACACCTAAGATCACAATTTCTGGTCTTTGTCTCGTTTTGTAAGACACTGCCAAACTGTCTTCCAAATTGGCTGTATTATTATTATTTTGCATTTCCACTTTTTACATTTCCACTAACAATGAATGAAAGTTCCTGCTGCTCCACATCCTTGTCAAGATTTGGTGTTCTCAGGTTTTGGATTTTAGCCATTTTAACAGATGTGTAGTAGTATCTTAGTTTATTTGCATTTGCAACTCCCTAATAACAAATAATGCTGAGTGTCTTTTCATAGGTGTATTTATTACCTGTTTATCTTCTTCAGTGAAGTGTCCAGATCTTTTGATCTCTTTATAGTTGGCTTGTTTGTTTTCTTATTGTTGAGCAGTAAGAGTTCTTTGTGTATTTTAGATACAAATTCTTTATCAGATATATGTTAACAAATATTTTCTCCCAGTCCGTGCCTTATCTTTTCATTTTCTTAACAGTGCCTTTGCAGAGCAGAATATTTTAATTTTAATGAAATCCAAGTTACCATTTCTTCTTCCATGGATTTTACTTTTTATGTTTTATGGAAACTTTTTATGAAAACAAATTACCCAACTGAAGGTTGCCTATGTATCCTCCTGTGTTATTTTCTAGAAGTTGTATGCTTTCATATTTTTTATTTAGGTTGGCAATGTATTTCCAGTTAACTTTTGTGAAAGGTTTAAGACCCGTGCCCTGATTCTTTTTTTTCTTGGATAATCTGGATGGAGGTTTATCAATTTTATTTATCTTTTCAAATAAACTGATTTTAGTTTTACTGAATTTCTCTGTGGTTTTCCTATTTTTAATTTAATTTATTCTCTAATTTGTATCATTTTCTTTTGTTTGCTTTAAGGTTAATTTTCTTTTTATCTTATATTCTAAGATAGAAGCTTAGGTTGTTGGTTTAAGATCTTTATATTTTCTTATAAATGAATTTAATGCTATAAATTTCCCTCTAATAACTGCTTTTGCTGTATTCTACAACTTTTAGTAAATTGTATTTCCATTTTCATTGAATTCACTTAAAATTCTCAAGACTTCTTCTTTTACTCATATATTATTTGGGAGTGTGCTGTTTAAAAATATTTGGGGATTTTTCTCACTATCTGATTTTTATATCTATTTTAATTATATTATGGCTTGAGAACATACTTTGTGTGATTTCTTTGTTTTTAAATTTGTTAAGATGTTTTCTTGCCATAGACTATGGTCTGTCTTAGAGGATTAGAGGATATTCTATGTGAGCTTGATAAGAATGCACATTCTACTGTTCTTGGGTTGAGTATTCTATAAATAGCAATTAAATAAAGTTGATTGATAGTGACTTTGGAGTCAAGTTTGTCCTTTTATATTTTTTGCCTGCAAGATATATGAACTACTGAAAGAGGGAGTAGTGGAAGTATCCAACTATTGTAGTAGATTTGTGTATTTCTCCTTACAGTTCTATCAGTTTTTATCTCATATTTTAACACAGTTGTTGGGTGCATAGATGTTAAGGATTGTTCTGTCTCTTGAATAATTATACCTTTTATCAATATGTAATACCATTCTTTATTTCTGATAATTTCCTTGTTCTGAGGCGTGCCTTGTCTGAAATTAATATAGCTTCCTCCAATTTCTTTTCACTGGTGTTAGCATGGTATATCTTTCTCCATCTTGATATGTTTACATTATTCACATTTAAAGTGATTATATAGCTGGATTAACATCTACTATGTAACTGTTTTCTACTCATCACACTTTATCATTGTTTTTATTTTCCTCTTTTTCTGCCTTTGATTTTAATTGAGTATTTTTATGTGATTCTATTTTCTCTTCTCTTTTAGCATACAATTTAAAAAAATTAATTTAATTACATTTCTTTTTTGGTGGTGTCCTGAGGGTTTAAAATGTATTTTCAACTAATCTAAGTTCACTTTCAAATAACATTATATTGTTTCACAGGTAAGTGCAGACACTTGTAAGAATATTATTCCAAATCTTTCTCCTCTACCCTGTGCAATACTGCTGTAATTTACATCACTTTTTCATATACTAAAATCACTCTATACATTGTTGCTATACTTTTAAAAAAGTTACTTTGAAAAATCTCTTAGATCTATTAGAATATGAAAAAAAAGATTTTATTTTTACCTTCATTTATTTCTTCTCTAGTGCTCCTCCTTCTCCTATGTAGATACAAGTTTTGGACCTATATCATTTTCCTTCTTCTTAAAGAACTTATAACATTTTTATAGGTCATACATATTGGTGATGAATTCCCACAATTTTTGTTTTTCTGTAAGAAGTCTTTATTTCTCTCTTACTTTTGAAGGATGATTTCATTGTATATACTTTTTTTCTTTCAACATTTTAAAAATTTCACACTAATTTCATCTTGCTTTCATGGTTTATGATGAGAAGTCTACTATAATGATTTTCCTTTTTCCCCTGTATGTAAGGTGTTTTATATCTCTGACTTCATTCAAGGTTTTCTCTTTGTCTTTGGTTTTCTGTAGTTTGAATATGATATGCCTGAATGCAGTTTTTTTTCCTTTGCATTTATTTTGTTTGGATTTTATGTATAAAAAAAAATAAGGCATGATGTATTGGGTAATATAAAGAGACCTTGAGTGTAAGATTTCATGTTAATCTGTCTAGGAGTCAAGGTCTGTTTAATATTTTCTGTAGTTGTAGGTGACAGTCTTCTAGTGTCTTTGTTTTTGTCTCCCCTATTATTTTTTTTTGTTATAAGTGTTCTCTCTTAAGAAGAGTATGTTTCTTGCAGCTACTTCACCTGTAATCTGTTGTTATTATAAGGGAGCCTTGATGATATGGTGGTAAGGTGTTGGGGAGGGGCACATTCTATAATCAAGTGGTTAAGTTTTGGTCCTTTAGTGGGCCTATGTCCTTCACAAATGTTTCCTAGCTTTACCCTTCACTACCTTAGCTATGACAGGAAGATAGAGGGGGCTGGAGTTAGGAAATTACCCTTCTGTCAGGTTTGGTAGGTAGTTTGTGGTATAAAGTTTTTTCTCTTGGAGTCCTTTGTTTTTGAGAACCCTCTTGGTATATTTCAAATGGTTATTTTTCTCTAACCCTCTCAGAAATGCAAATGGATTTTTCTTGACTCTTGAGAAGCTGGTAGTTCCTTGAGTTAAAGACCCATGAAAGTGTGGAGTTTTCTCTAAGACTGGGCCTCAAGCCTTTCTCATTCTCAGTGCATTGTACCTCAGGTTCTGGCAATTAGTTGAAGTTACCATTTAAGTGTTTCTACTAGTTTATGTCTCCAGAGTCTTCTGCTTGGTTATAGTATGCACATCTACACCATGAATACTGCACAGTTATTAAAAAAGGAAAGAATTAGGGTATTTCTAATGACTGGCATAGGAAAAAGAAAAGAGATATCCAGGGTATATTGTTTGTGAAAAGTAATGTCCAGAAAATTATGTAGTAAGTGACCATTTGTGTAAAATAAGGAAGAAATAAGAATTCATTTTCATATTTGCTTGTATAAATACAAATAATATTGAGATATCCAATAAAATATTAAAAGTAGTTACTTAATAATAATCAAAGGTAAGGTGATGAGAAAGACAGAATGGACAAGGGGGGGAGTAGAAATTAGATAATACAACATATACCATTTTAAGGAATTTCTTTATTTTTGGATCCTATGATTGATTCTCTTTTTCTTTCACACTCACATACACACAAGTAACACTTTTCAGATGTTTCTTTATGAATGTTGGGAAAGTTAACATTGGCTTATAAAGTTAATAATAAGAAGAAAAGTGCCCTGCAAAGTATGAGACTCTTTGACATCCCTTATCAACTTTTACCTGTGATACAATATATCCCAGAACTACTTGACCAGGCCTGAATCGGAGACACAAAATATACTTCTCAAATACTTTATATTTTTTAAAGTGTGAGTATATTTTTAGTTTTATTATAGATAGATTTGGAATAGCCTCTTCCAATTTAACATTATGTCTGGCATTTCATATATCAAGGTTTCTTTGTTTTGTCTTATTTACCAAATGTCAGTATTTCGTAGGTCAGGATATAAGATTAGAAACCCTACATTTGCCATAACACTGTGAGGTGAAACCCATTTTATCTTAATTGCACTGTTTTGGTAGACAATGAGAAGAGTCATATCTTCCTTTAGAGAATCAAAACAAATGGTGTTTTAACTAGTTATCAAAAGAATTTGAAGGTCCATTAGTCTATTTTACTCTGCAGTCTTAAGGATCTTCAGTTCAGCCATAAGTGAATTTGGCTCTGGATCTTTTATGGCAAAGTTAGAAAGAAGAAAATATTCACTTTTTAAATGGTCCACAGTGGTTATTGTTAATATGTGTTTAAGCACAAAGTTACCTAAAACTGTGGAAATAGTTTCAGATAAGAAAATGTTTGTGGGACCGTGGAAGTGCTTCCATCGCCAGATTCCTTGCCACCCCAGCTTGCCACATTGCTGAAAGTGTCTACAACTTAAAGTGGGAATGGCAAGTAATTTTTGCCTCATGTCATTGTTAGTGGTTACTACTAGTAGTGTTGAGAAAGATGTTGATACAACAACATCTTAACCTGAAGATGCATATTTAAAGTCAAGGCACTGTGATCGATCAGTGATATTGGTTATAGGTGGGAAGAGGGAGCCAGTGGAACAGAAGCTAGACATCTGCCAGCTTCAGTAGGTCTTGTAATTCCAGCAAGTCCAACTTTATCCACTATGCAAACCTATTAGCAATTGTTGCTAAAATGTAAATAATTAATTAATAGAAAATGTAAAAACTAACCAACATCTATTGAGCACTAACTCCAGGCACTGGGCTAAGGAATTTTAAAAAAAGAAATAATAATTAGCTAATCTAATCATTGTCATAACCCTCTGATGTATCATCCCCATCTAGTTTATCCACAGTGAAAATTATTTTATCTTTGAAATATGAGCCCCAGCAATCATTTGCATTCAAACCTTTTCTAGGAAAAGGAAAACCAGGAAAGAAGTAACTATAATAGTAGTGAGAATCTTGTTTACAACTTTCTTAATTGCTATTGAAATATATATTTAAATAACTATCCTAGGTTTCAATAAGTTTACCAAACTTTTTATAAAACAGTCTCAAAATATTTGAAATATCCAGTCTACTTTGGAAGGTTTAAGAAATTTTCACCATTTTTTACACATTTTGAAGCAAGTTTTACATTTTCTTATTTTAATAAGAAATTTTAAGTTAAATCTTTTCACCATAATGTTGTATTAAATAATAGCTGTTGTGATGAAAAATCAACACACTAAACTTAATAGAAACAAAAAGGGAAAGTAGATGCAAAAAGCTAAATATGCAAGAAAATTGTCTCAAAATCTGCAGTATGATAGGCATATCTCCCTCTGGATGTTTAAAATAATTCCCACTATAACCTTTATTCCATTAAAAAGGGTAAGTATTATGATATAGGACAAGTGTTGTGTTAACATCTCTGATCATACTATAAATTTCCATTGTGTGGAAGAAACTATTGGAAATGTAATGAAAACATAATGAAGTCAACATTCTTGCTTACCAAGTGGGATTTTGCAGCACAGTTAATTGGATGTCAGTGTGAAATGTTGACAGACAGAGAACAGAATGGAGGGAGAGACTTAAAGGGAGAATGATGTTATCTAAGCATTTATATTTTCCAAAGTAGCTTTCACCATCTGGATATTTGTAATCATATAGATAAAACATATAGCTGTATAAGCTTCTTAGTTTTCATCTAGATTTCCCTGTATCTTCTACAGTTCTTAGACAAAATTGGACACTCAATAGGCACTCAATAAATATTCATGGATTAATATTTGATATCCTGTACTAAAAATCACAAGCTTTCTCTGAAATGGAACCTGTGTTGAAATTTGCGATATAAAATGCTAGCAGCCTTTTTTTCTCCTTTTCTTTTAGATGTTTGAAAATAGAGGGGTTTCATCATTTTTTAAAGTTATATCTAGATATAATTTACATACATGCAATTCACCATTTAAAAGACACAATTCAGTGTTTTGTTTTTCTGTTCACAACTTATCACTACAATCTAATTTTCAAACATTTTGATTCCCTCCAAAGAAACCCACGCCTGGTTGTAGTCACTCTTGACTCCTCCTTATGCCCCACTCCAGCTAGCCCTAAGAAACCACTCTATACTTTCTGTGTATATAAATGTGCCTATTTTTGATATTTCATATGAATGGATGCATAAAATATGTGGCCTTTGAACTGCCATCTTTCACTTACGTATCATTTTAAATTTTCATCATTATTAGAGCATGTATCATTTATTTGTACTGCCAAATGCTATTTCCCTGTAAAGGTATATATACCACATTTCATTTATTCATTCATCAGTTGGTAGACATTTTGATTGTTTCCACTTTTTGGCTATTGTGAATAATGCTGCTATGAAAATTTGATATACAAGTTTTTGTGTGAATGTATGTTTTCATGTCTCAAGAGTGCAACTGTTGACATATCCCACTTAATTGCTATGTCCTTGGTATTTTAAAACCTAAATGTTGTTTTTCCTAATAAATTTCAGTGTATTGGTAAAAAAAAAAAGAGTGCAATTGCTGAATCATATGGAAACTCTATGTTTAACCTCTAGAGGAGCTACTAGACTGTTTTCCAAAGCTGCTACCCCATTTAAAATCCCACTGGCAGTGCATGAGGGCTCCAATTTCCCCATTTGGATGGGCCTGCTGTGCCTGGAGTTGAGCTTTTTCCCTACAAGGGGAGGCTGAGTGGGGGAAGAGAGAAACCCAGTCCTCTAGGTGTGCTCTGCTGGTCTGGGATGAGAGCTTCTGTAAGATGGTGTTGGTGGAGGGTGAGAAAGGCCAGCAGCCAGCCCCTGTTGGGGTAAAGCCATAGCTCCAGGCTGGGAGATGGAAAGAAGAGAACCCATCTTCTTAGTTGTACACATTGGGAGCAGAGCTTCTGTAACACAGAGGGGTAAAGGAAAAGAGTGGCCCAAATGCCACAGATGTCATATTTTCCCCAAGGTTGGAGTAAATTTTCTTGAATAAATGTTTCTCCATTTCCTACATACCTTTGGGGCAATTTCCGAAGACTTTGGGTGATTGTTTTCTGTATATATAATTTTTACCAGTTAAGTTGTTTTGCTGAGAACATTTGTGGAGGTCTTTAGTCCTTTGTTCCAGAAGTTTCCCCCCTTTTTACTTTTTTAAATCATTGTCTTCTCCTCTGATACTTTTTGACTAGTTTCCCTGAACTTGGTGCTTGACATTTGATTAGCCATCAAATATACTGCTTATATATACTGACTTCATATCAGTAACAATAGATGATAGTAAACAGTCAATATAGCATTATAAATTAAGGGGAACATTATTCTAAAAGAAGATAAATAAAGACATCTTCAGGTAAAAGAAAAGTAAGATTTTTTTTGCCAGCATACTGCACTTCAATAAATGATAGGTTTTTCAGGCTAAAAGGAAATAACACCAGATGAAATTCAGAGCTTTTGTAATGAATGAAAACAATTGGAAATAAGAACTACATAGCAAGTGGTAAGAATGTATGTCCATTTCTTTAATATACATGACTTTCTAAGCAAAGCTTCCAGCATTATCCTGAGAAGCTTAGAATGAATGTAGATGTGATACATATGACAATAGCAAAAATGTGGAGTAGAAGTAAATAGACCTAAAAAGTTGCAAGGTTTTTACATTTTTGTAAGGTTCTACCATATTAAGTCTACATGGTCTGTGAGAAGTTAACAATACACAGTATAATTCATAGCACAAATGCTAAAATAGTAATGCAAATAAATGTAACTAAAAAGCCAGTTGGTAAATTACAAATTTTTTAAAAATCCAAATAATCAAAAAAAGGTAAGAAAAAGGAAAGAGAAACAATAAACAAAAGGGACAAACAGAAAACAAAAATTTAAGACCTAAATCAACTCATATTAATGTTATATATTAGTAGAATGAATGCACAAATAAAAGGTAGAGTATCAGAATGGATATGAATGCAAGATCTATATGCTGTCTAAAAGATTGTATTTTCAATATAAAGACACATAGAGTTTGAAAATAAATGGAGAAAGATAACAGAAACTGTAAGCATAAGAGGATTAGAATAGCTATACTAATACTAACTGAAATAGACTTCAAGACAAAGTATATATTATTATTAAAGTACAAGAGGGGTATTTCATAACAATGAAGTACTTATCTTGTCAGAAAGACAAAACAATATGTATCTGCCTAATAAGAGAATTTCAAAATGCATGAAAAAATGTTTGACAGAAATAAATGAAGAAGTAGATAATCCAAGAATCATGCTGGAAAAATCCCTTCTTTTTTCATTAACTGAACAGCTAGACAGAAACACCAGTAATGATATAGAGGACCTAAACCCTGTCAACCACCAGGAATCAATATTCATAGAACACTATGCCTGACAATTGCACAATATACATTTTTTTAGTTTTTAAATATATTCATATATTTATATATATACACATATACACACATACACACACACTTTTAGAATTGATATGCAATAATATATTGGTTTCAAGTGTACAACATAATGATTCATCAGTTATTTACCTTATTAAATGCTCACCCCAATTAGCATAGTTACTGTCAACATAGATATTACAGTACTATGGACTATATTCTCTATACTGTACTTTCATCCCTGTGGTTGATTTATATTATGATTGAGATTTTGTGCCTCTCTACCTCCTTCATCTGTTTCATGCACCTCCCAGCCATGGTAACCACCAGTCTCTTTCTGTATCTATGAGACTATTTCTGGTTTTTTTTTTTTTTAAGATTCCACTAATAAGTGAAATAATATGATATTTGTCTTTCTTTGCCTGGCTTATTTCACTTAGCATTAATACCCTTAGGTCTATCCATGTTGTTGCAAATGGCAGAATTTCTTTCTTTTCTGTGGCTGAATAAATTTCACTGTGTGTGTGTGTGTGTGTGTGTGTGTGTACACACCACGTCTTTATCCATTCATCTGTTGATGGACACTTTGGTTACCTCCATATCTTGGGTTTTGTAAATTAATGCAGCAATGAACATAGGAGTGTGTATATCTTTTAGAATCAGTGATTTGTGTTTATGTGTTTTTCTTTTTTTGTGAATAAATTCCCAGAAGTGGAATTGCTGGGTTATATGGTATTCTATTTTTAGTTTTTTGGGGACCCTCCATACTGCTTTCCACAATGGCTGGACCAGTTTATACTCCCACTAACAGTGTTAGAGGTTCCCTTTTCTCCACATCCTCACCAATGCTTGTTATTTCTTATCTTTTGGACAGTAGCCATTCTGTGAGGTGGTCATCTAATGGTTTTGATTGCATTTCCCTGATAATTAGTGGAGCATCTTTGCAAGTGCCTGTTGGCCATCTGTATGTCTTCTGCACAATACACACTTTTTGAAGCACACACGGCATATTCACAAGATAGACACTATATGCTGACCACAAAACAAATCTTAATCAGTGTAAAAGAGTTGACAAAGTAGTATGTTTTCCAATTATAACACCATTAAATTTAAATTCAATAACATATTTATAAAATCCCAAATTTTTCTAAATTAAACTCTACATGTCTAAATAACCAGATGGGTCAAATGAGAATCCATGCAAAAAATTTACATGTATCTTTAACTGCATAAGAATGAAAATACAACATCAAAAATTATATAATGCAACTGAAGAAACACTTAGCAGGAAATGTATAGCTTTAAGTCTTTATATGAGAAAAAAAAAAGATCTATGTCCTAAGGCTCCACTATAAAAGTTAGGGAGAAAAAGAGCAAAAAAAAAAATTGTGAAAGAAAGAAAGTAATAAAGACAAGAGTAGAAACCAACAACATAGAAAACAAAAGTAACAGCCAGCATAATTCTATAAACCATGAACCAACCAAGACATTATTAAAAATAAATTATACCACAAAATCCCTTATGCATATCCATGCAAAGTTTCTAAACAACATATTAGCAATGAAGACATTAAGATCACAGAATAAAGGAAGATACAAATATCAAGAATACAGGTAGTTAAGGATTTTCAAACAACTCCATTGTCATTTTCTCTGCTCGTGTGTCTTAGGCCTGTGGAATGTATCTATGGTAGAAAGTTCAGTGAGATTCCACAAGCTATTAAGATTATTGTGAAAAGTGACTTACTGGTTATATTCTAAATGGGAGGCATTTAATGTGGAAAACTAGAGATGCGCCTCTAGAAAACATGAGATTCTAGAGGAAAGCCTGGAGGAGAATCAGGGAAACAGTGATAGGATTTGTTCTGGGGTTATGATTAAATAAAAAGCCTCTGGATTCCCAGCTAGTGTGTCCAGCCCAGTTTACCTGAAGCCAAGTATTCAAGAAACCAATTCTGAAGCTTTCTTGTGGACAGGAAATATGTTTTAGCCTGAGGACACAAACTAGAATGAAGTAAGCATTCAAATAGATGCTTAGTAAACAAAAGATCATTGATAGTGATAATCTGTTTGATTTTTCCCATGTTTTGACCTTCAGTAACATAAACATGTGAAAGAATGTAATATAGACACTCCAGAGTATTCTGGTGAAATTCACCTGAAAAGCAGAAAAGAGTAAATGAATACCTGCAGGGAGTTTGAAATCGGACATTTAGTCCACATTTCTTTAAACATTCTAGTTACATTCTAAGAGAATTCGGTCTACCCAATACTAATTTCTATCAGAATATAAAGAGTACTGTTTTGATCATATTTAATAGTTACATTATTTAACTTTCTCCTAACCAAATTTCAAGTGAGTGCAATTTCAGGATTGTGTGCCATTTTTATCTTGTGATACTGGATACCTGCTTCTGTTCTACCATGTGCTTCTAACTGTGTTTATACATTGCTTGAGATAAACCTAAATAAATGTACAGATATTTTAGGAAAGCAGATCAAGGGAGAACATTATAAACTAGCACTATGCCATGGTAAAGTGAGCTGCTATGAGAATAAAGACTGGGTGTTCTAGCACTTTTTCATCCACAGTGTTAGACACAAAGGACTTCTCAATATGTACATGTAATTGGAAGATGAACAATAGGCCTGCTTTTCTTTGTAACAGTTTTTCGAATGCTCGTCCTCATAGCTCATTGACATTTTGTGCACATTTTACTTCAAAGTTAAATCTTACCTTTAATACAGCATTTTAATTTAGTGAGTCTAGGAAACTCCAGCAGGTACCTATTTGGAAATGAAGTCTCTATTTACATCATGTACATATGACATGTGATGTATCTATTTTTAAGGAAGAGAATACAGAAATGATGTTTTACTATATACTTTTTATTTTGTATCATAATGAAATGTATAGTTCTTAGAGTAAATTATTGTGAAAATATGGATATTTCCATAACTCCACTGCAGTTTATTCATATTTACAATTACAGTAAATCTTTCCAAACTCAGCTATAATAGCCTGATTGAGGCAAAAAAGAATTGCAGAAGAATGGCATCTGCAGAGTTGCCACAATTTTACTGCAACTTGTATAAGCAAAGTACAATTACACAGTAAAACTAAACTAAAAGAATTATGAGTCAAGTTGATAGATTAAGGCATGAATTCCTTCGATATATGAGCATCTGTGGTAGTTTTAGTTATCTAAGGCAATTCCTCAGCTCCACAATAGGAATATTATAAGTCCTTGGTTACAGTGGATTCACTAAAGCCCAAACATTTAGTTTTCATTAAGGCCTATCCAGTTGCAAGAAATGCTGGACTAATAATTTAATACACCATAGGGCCTTTTTACCTTGATAATGGGCTATATTTGCAATGTCAGAAAGGCTTGGGGTTATGCTGGAAAACCTTATTCAACCTCGTGATTTCAGTTGGTTGTCTTCCTTAGGCCTCACTAGAACCCTGGGATTACATTTAGCCACTATGTTGTAGAGAAATCAGGGAGTAAGAAAATCACCATCCTGAGTCTAAATCTGCTGTGTGACTTTCTGTGTCATGACTGCAAATCCAGCACATTAGGAAATGTGGATGATAAGGATAGAGCAAGTGGTACATCAGTGTACCAAGCATTTGTTCTCCTAGATAAATCACCAGACATTTTCGGCGTTCACAATGTTTTAAAACATCTGTGCTCAGTTTACCTAGTAAGTGACCTTATCTCCGATCTCCTACCCTTAGTGCTGCCTTCTGTCGCCCAACTCCCATTCCCCACCCCACACCCAGCTGAAGGGGGAAGCCCCTGGCCTTGTTAGTGGTTAGGAAAATGAGCCCCACAGCTCTACCCGCCCTCAATGACTAGATACCCACACCCTGATGGCTGATTCAAAATAAGCTAGTCATTCTCTTCTGGGAATTTGAAACTGAGACTAAGCAGTGACTAAAGATTATTTATGTATAGCTGGAATTTCAGTGTATAAACTTGAAATTACAGAGCAGCAATATGATGGAGAATATGGAGAACAGGAAGCCAGTACCCAGAGTGAGGGAGGTGAGATAGGCAGAAAGAAGTCAAAAGTAATGAAAGACGGATTATTTGCTCAGATTCTTAAAATTGATTTTGGTCCCTGTATTAGTCAGGGCTTTCCAGAGTAACAGAACCATTATGTATACATATATGAATGTTTACATATACATATATGTATACATATAGAACATATGAACAATATACATTTACATATATATAAACATACTAATATGGCCAATTTATCTATTATAGATATATTGAGGGAGATAGATTTATTATGAGAAATTGGCTCACATGATTATGGAGTCTGAAAAATCTTATGTGCCATCTACAGTCTGGAGCCTCAAGGAAAGCGGGTGGTGTTCATTCCTCTCCAGGTTTGAAGGCCTGAGAACCAAGAGAGCTGATGGCATGAACTCTAGTCCAAGGGCAGGAGCAGATGAGCTGAGATGTCCCAGC